>WNWU01000003.1:58139417-58150483 GCA_012654045.1 Ptyas mucosa
GTTGCTGTATTTCTATGATACAAGGTGCATTGAAGGGTTAACATACACAGATTAGTATGGGGGCCCTATGCTCCTTTTCCCATCCTCTGCTCTCCTCTAAATGATCTTGAGAGTCAGGACAAGCTTTTTAAAACTATTATTAATAATATTGCCTAATATTAATTCATTAATATGAATTAAAGAGAAATTTCCTAACGGTGAGAACCATGAACGGGTGGGACCGCTTTCCTTCAGAAGTTATGGGCGCTCGCATCACTGGAGGTTTTTAAGAAGAGACTGGGCAGTCACTTGTCTGAAATGGTATAGGACAGTGATGGCTAACCTTTTTGCCATTGTGTGCCAAAAGCGGGGGGAGCGCGGTGGGGTCACACGCACACGTGCCCACATCCATAATTCTATGCGCCCTGGCCCCCCTAAGCTTCCCCCACTTTTGGCATGTGATGGACAGTGGGCCTGGTAGGCCTGTTTTTTGCTCTCCTCAGGCTCCAGAGCCTTTCTAGAAGCCTGGGGAGGGCAAAAATGGCCGCCCCCCCCCCCAGAGGCCCTCTGGAGGCCGGAAACTCTGTTTCCTGACTTCTGGTGGGCCCAGAAGGCCCGAAAATCAGCTGGCTGGCGCACGCATGCGTGTTGGAGCTGAGCTCGCGTGCCCACCGATATGGCTCCGTGTGCCACCTGTGGCACCCATGCCATAGGTTCGCCATCACGGGTGTAGGGGCTCCTGCTTGAGCAGGGGGTTTGGACTAGAAGACCTCCAAGATCTCTTCCAGCTCTATTCTGATTAAAGTGCGATAAGCTGCGGCTTAAATAGCCTTGTTGAATAGAGTTGTGTTTATATACAAGTAGTCCTTGATTTGTGACTGACGATTTAGTGGGCATTTGAGGTTACAATGGATCTGGAAGAAAAAAAAGGACTTAATGAGTGATCCAAACTTTGGATGGTTGGGGCCCCACCCTCTGTGGACACTTTGGATGCTTGGCACAATGGATACCAAAAAGTTTGTAAAATTGGGTCATCTGCTACCCTCTACTTCAGTGGCCACCAACCTTTTGGGGACCAGGGACCAGTTCTGTGGAGAGATTTTTTTTCCACGGACCAGAGAGCGGCGTGGATTTGCGTGATGCCTTCACCCCGCAGATTGGGCTTTGCTTGTTAGCGCGGCCCAGTTTCTGGTCACTGGTCTGCGGCCCAGGAATTGGGGACCCCTGGTCTACTTCAGGAGTTGATTTCATGGAGCTTTTGAAGATTGTGGAAGACAGAGTAATGATGGAGAGAAATATCCAGTCTGGTGGGCTCAGGCAATCTCAGATATAAATGAGTGTTTTTCTTCCACATCCCTTTCAGGAGCTCCATTTGAGAAAACCGTGTGGAGTCTCCTCAGAAATGGATGACTTACTCAGTGCAAGTAAAGCAGAGAAGATGAATGTGAGAAGAATAACCTTGGTGGAACATCCTCCCCCATCTCCTGCCGGGTTGCTGAGGATGCTTGTCACTTCAGCTTGTCACTTCGGCTCTCTTCCCTGCGGGCTGCCGTGGAGAAATTAAACAAACAGTCACCCTTCCATAAATATTTAGCTTCCCCTGTTTTTTAAGAAGCGCGCAGCCCAGGCAGACAAAAACAAATCAGACTTCACTACTGTTTGCACGGCTCTGCATGGCCGAGAAGCGTTGTCTTCTGCAGGAGGTTTGGCTTAAATTTGGGGGGGTGAGAGCGAGTAAGGGACTTTATAACACAGTTTTCCTGGCTTTGGAAGAGGTGTGTGCAGTAGTTGCTGCGCCTTGAGTATCTCAAAAAGTCGGATTTTAGGCTGATTTTTAGAAGCACTAATGGGCGAGGTGAGATTGAAGTGCAACTCCCTAACTCAGGGGTCAGCAACCTGCGGCTCTGGAGCCCCGGATGCGGCTCTTTCACCCCTCTGCTGTGGCTCCCTGTCACTCAAAAAATGCCTCACAACCGCCAATGTGCGGCACCTGCTAGCATGCGATTTATTGAGTTTTTCAACCCCCGGTAGGCCAACCATGGCTAAATCCAAGAAAATAAAGGTTTCAGAAGAAAACAGAACCTTTAATTCAACTACATATGCCAGTTTCGTGGCTGCTCAAGAAATATTCAGGCACAAGAAAGGTTTTGTTTTCTGTGGGAAGTGGGTCCAAATGGCTCTTTTGAGTGTTTAAGGTTGCAGACCCCTGCCCTAACTCAAAGCTAACCACAGTGTGCAGGATGAGGAGAATTGCTTTGCAACTCCTGGATTAAAGTTGCTGTTTATGTTTGGAGTAAGAAGACTCCCTCAGCCGAGAGGAGAACATTAGGTGTTTGCCACGTAGCCTTTAAAGCACAATGGCTCCTTTTGCACAAACCTTATTTGGATAAACGATTTCTCGGGTTACAGTTCACTCTCCTTTGCATCGGCATTGGCCAAGACTATGGAACTGCTTGGTTTAATGTTGATATTAAATATCATTTAGCACAACAGTCGGCCGTGTGAGGAATAGTTGTACAGGTAGTCCCAAAGGTGCTCATTTTTGAGAGGCAACTGCACTTTTTGTTTTTCCGTTGAAGACGTTTCGCTACTCCTCCAAGAAGCTTCTTCAGTTCTTGCTTCCTCAGTTTTTTTGGTTTCCAGAACGGAGGAAGCTTCTTGGATGAGAAGCGAAACGTCTTCAAAGAAAAAAAACCCAGAAAGTCCAATTGCCTCTGGAAAGAAAAAAGCATCCTTGGGACAACCATGACCGGATGACTGAGAATCTCCATAGTTGGACAGGTAGTCCTCGATTTACAGCCACAGTTGAGACCAAACTTTTTCATGGTAAGCAAGACAAGTTGTGAAGTTTGCCCCATTTTACCCACAAATATTGTGGTATGACAATTCCAGTAATTAGTTCTGAATTAACCAGTGTTTTAAATTATTTAGGATCACATACTTGATTTAAATGTAAAAGGGACCTATTTTGGGATTTGCATTTTTAAATAATTCATTTATTCATGATTGAGGGATAAACACACTTCTAAATTTAGACAAATTGCTCCATATAGCTTCATACAGTTTCTAATTTTGCCCAGCATTCAATTCATTTTGGCCTTTTTCCCCATCCATTTGTGACTTTTCTCTTGTTATACGTTGTGTGCATTAAACAGAACACTCACAAAATATTCTATGCAGTACTTTATTAACATTCCTTTTGTTTAATAGATGCATATTTGGGTAACTTTTCCCCCATACAGTCTTCTCTGTGGGATTTTTGAGTTGCAGACTCCAGTAAAAAATGCTTTAAAAAGACCAGGTTTTGGTGTAATTCAAGTTTTGGGAAATACGGATTATGATATCTTTCAACCCTTGGCTGTGCTGCGATGCTATAACATGGCTAAGGGTTGAGCTGAATCCTTGTTAAAAGCCAATATATTCATATATTCATTTAAATATCATAACAATATGAATTAATATGTGATTTAGTTTAGATGACACAGAAGGAACTCCCTCCCCTCCTTTTTTTTTTTAATCTTGGACATAATTCAGTGGACTATTATGCTAGCTGAAATGAATACGGCTGTTTCTTTTGAAACCCACATAATGAAAAGTGAAAAAAAAAACATCATTATCTTTATTACAGTCATTAACCAGCACAAAGCAAATCAGGAGATGCATATAACCATGGATCTATGGACCCAGACTCTGTAGGACTTTTTTTTAAAGGTATACACAAGGAATTATAGCTAAAGAGAAGAATTGGAATAGAAAATATTAACATGAATGAGTCAGCCTAATGTGATAAAGAATTTAACAGCGAAACTAAAAAAAAAATTGAAGTGAGCGACTCTGAATAAACTAAGCAATAAAATCAACTAGAAAGGGTTTAAGAAAAGTGGGGAACCATACACTTTCCTCTCTCCCTCTTCTATTTAAACATAAAAATAAACTTAAAAACCTTTTTACTATTTTAAATATTACCACGTAGGCCAGCCCAGTCACATTCCATGAGAGAATTTTTTTTTTTTTGCTTCAGCGTTTTAATGGCATCCTTTTATCGTTTGTGCGCTTTCCACAGTCTGGCATTGTGCAACAAACACAGTGTAAATCCTCTCTAGATGCCTGCAGATTATTTTGGTTCCCCTGAAGGTCGTGAGCTTTGCAATCTAATCTCATCGCATATTTGAGACGTTTTATAATTTGTAGACACATTTTGCTGGGAACTTAAAAATTAAGAGACAATCATTGGGATCTTTTGGTCCAATTTCCTCCTGTGCGTACACACGCCAAAGAATTTCAACCATGCTTCTTCCCCCTTTGCATCAAAGCCCCAGTTTTAAAGGTGAGGGAGAAGAATGCGAGGCTTTGAATGCCTCGAAGCTAACTTCGAAAATCATGTTTATGATTGGAATTTTACGTTGCTTTATCTTCTTTGCATTACTCCAGTTGAAAAGCAGCCTCTGGAATTAATATCATAACCTCAGGGCAGGTTTCAACCCCTGTCTTGAGTGAAGAGCTTTCACTGGTCTGCACCATGTACAATATTGATGGTTTTATATAAATTCCAGGTTTATTTATTCCATCCTCAAAAGTCAGTGTTCTTTGAAATGCTTCCGTTGTGTGGAGCGTCATGGATGAGACATGTAAGATGCAAATACCCCAGCTATTATCACACCTACTAAAGGTGACCCATACATTTACTCACATACTTATTGGCTCTCCATGCATGTAAATTAGGGATTGACCCTAATGGTTTGAGATCATGTATTATCGTAACAGGGATGTTATTATTCACGATTAATGTCAGTATTATTTTTAATTTATTGTACGCCTATTGCTGGTCGATGACTGTAATAAAGTTTTTATTCTATTCTTTTTCTATTCTAAAGGTGAACCATGACACCTGGAAAAAAAAATCCCCTAAATAATGTTTTTAAATCTCTTACTTTCTTGCCAGAAATCTCACTGGATTTGGGATGGAAACAGTGAAATAATTCAAGAGGTCAGAAGAAGTACAGTTTTCTTGATTTCATTTGAATCGTAAAACCGCATTTGTATGTTTGTGTAGCATCACAAGTTGCATGTAGAAGAGGTGAATTCAATGACACAACTTTCTCTGCATCAATCTGACCCCCCTCCCCCATTGTTCCCTTATCAGATGATGATGGCCAGAGGAGAGGAGGTAGCCAACCTTTTAGTAGATTCTGGCTTTTGGGTGCTGATACAGGGTTATGGATGCGGTCGCTCAGTGGCTAAGACGCTGAGCTTGTCGATCGAAAGGTCGGCAGTTCAGCGGTTTGAATCCCTAGTGCTGCGTAATGGGGTGAGCTCCCGTTATTCGTCCCAGCTTCTGCCAACCTAGCAGTTCGAAAGCAGGTAAAAAATGCAAGTAGAAAAATAGGAACCATCTGGTGGGGAGGTAACAGCGTTCCGTGTGCCTTTGGCGTTTAGTCATGCCGTCCACATGACCACGGACACGTGTTCAGACAGTGCTGGCTCTTCGGCTTTGAAACAGAGATGAGCACTGCTCCCTAGAGTCGGAAACGACTAGCACATATGTGCGAGGGGAACCTTTACCTGATGGGGAGGTAACAGCGTTCCGTGCGCCTTTGGCGTTTAGTCTTCCGACAGTGCTGACTCTTCGGCTTTGAAACGGAGATGAGCACCACCCCTAGAGTCGGGAATGACTAGCACATAAGTGCGAGGGGAACCTTTACCTTTACAAGTTTATATCCTTAATTGACTGTTCTCTGTTCTTTCAGGAAAAATTTAACCTTCGCTTGTAGACTTAACCTTTTGTTGGCTTTCTCAAATGCAGAATTTCTTCGATGGAATGTAGCACACACCACTATCCTTAAGAATGGTCACACAGCTTTGTTTCCTTATTTACTGGAAAGCAGCCAGATTTATGAGCTGCCTGTGAAATTTGTTGTCTAGATGGACAGATCATTCTAAGCCACTTCTTTTGAATCGTGGTTTACTGATTAAACTGTCATAGCCTAGAATGTACATAGCCATGATCAACAGCTGTACTCACACATTGCATTCAACTGCAAACAAATAGGCATCACATTGGATTTGGGGATGTATGTAATTCCAGGAGAAGTTGCATGAAAATATTCAGCCATGTGATAATTTGGGTTGTCAGACGTTCAGAGGGTTGGTAGAAGTGACCAAAAATCCACAAAAACCATAAGCAACAGGACACAAGATGAGGCTGTCCGTTTTATTTTTACTCAAAGGCTTCAAGGCATTGTGGCAAATTTGTAATATTGTACATTTATGGAGGAATAACTTTCTTCTGTAATTCCTGAAGTTGAACTTCCTTAACTGGTTGGGTATTTGGGAAGATAACAGAAAAATAAAGCAGTTGGAAGGGACCTTGGAGGTCTTCTAGTCCAGCCCCTGCTCAAGCAGGAGACCGGCCTATACCATTTCAGACAAATGGATGTCCAGTCTCTTCTTAAATATCTCCAGTGATCTAACATCCACAAATTTTGGAGGAAAGCCGTTCCACAGGTTAATTGTTCTGTCAGGAAATTTCTTCTTAGTTCTAGGTTGCTTCTCTCCTTGATTAGCTTCCATCCATTGTTTCTTGTCCTGCCTTCAGGTGCTTTGGAGAATAGGTTGATCCCCTCTTCTTTGTGGCAGCCCCTGAGATATTAAAAGTCTGTTAACATGTCACCCGTAGTCCTTCAAGCAAGGAAGGAAGACTATCCTGTTGAATGAGGACTACAGTCATAGTTTCTGTTTAGCTAGCAACTAGCATTCAGTGGCATGGTGCCTCAAAGCACAAGTTTGTTGTTGTCCATCATGATTACTAATGAAATATTGACCTTCTTGAAAATGTGAAATTGTCTGATTTTGAGATACCACTCAACTTAGTGGTGGTGACATTCATCACCCCATTAATTCCATGGATTAGTTACATGTAGCATGGAAGAGTACCTTCCTGTCTTCCTTTATAGACCACATTGGAGTTCTGAAGCCGCCTTCACACAAAAGTGGCCATCTTTGATATTAAATTCATGGGTGGGTGGGCCACACCTCATGTTGCCAAGACAAAGGAGCTTTGGGCTCAAATAAGAGTGAAGTAGATGTTTGCTCCTGGGGAGGAAAGCTATGGCAAATCTAGACAGCATACTAAAAAGCAGAGACATCACCCTGCCAACAAAAGTGTGTATAGTCAGTACTATGGTTTTCCCAGTTGCAATGTATGGCTGTGAAAGTTGGACCATAAGAAAGGCTGAGTGCCAAAGAATTGAGGCCTTTGAACTATGGTGCTGGAGAAGACTCCTGCGAGTCCCTTGGACTGCAAGGCGATCAGACCAGTCAGTCCTAAAGGAGATCAACCCTGACTGCTCTTTAGAAGGCCAGATCCTGAAGATGAAACTCAAATACTTTGGCCACCTAATGAGAAGGAAGGACTCACTGGAGAAGAGCCTCATGCTGGGAATGATTGAGGGCAAAAAGAAGGGGACGACAGAGAATGAGGTGGCTGGATGGAATCACTGAAGCAGTTGGCATGAGTTTAAATGGACTCCAGAGGATAGTAGAGGACAGGAAGGCCTGGAGGAACGTTGTCTATGGGGTCACGATGGGTCGGACACGACTTAGCAACTAACTAACAACAACGAAGAGGGAAGTCCTTGGGCTCAGATTTCGAACTGCTGATCTCTCTTAAACCTGATTTCCCCTCTGTCAATGCTAGGTGTGATATTAGCTTTTTCCAAAAATGGAAGAATTCCCAAAATAAGGAACTTTTTTTACCTGGTTTTATCCCAGCCACCTGGGTAGAAAGAAGAAAGAAGAGAGGGAAATGTAGGAGCCTAACGATATATGAAACTGAAGATGGCTGAGTAGGATTGCTTGCTCAGCAATTCTGCTGGGGCCTGGGATTTACAAGATCAATTTGGAATATTTTCTCACGTGAAAATATGCTATGTGGGTGGGAAGGGGAGAGTGAGAGATCTGTAATACAGTCCCTTGCCTGAATCTGTACGACGTAGGACTTATATTGCATGCAAATAGTGGTACCACTTTTATAAAATCTAGAAGGGATGCAAATTTTTCCTGTAGTGCTACATGCTGGCTTAAGGGATCCAGAGCAAAATAATTTGAGGTTCAAAGTTGTCTTTAAAAGTATTGGGGGTCAGGGGGAACACTAGTGTTAATTACAGGAGGAAATTCATAATCCTTCATTTTTTTGTTCTCTTTTTAACCACAGAGGAATTCGAGGCATTTTCCCAACCCTTCCTGAAACAATGTGGGTTTTGCAAATCAATACTGTTGAACTTTCTTTTTCTTCTTTTTTTTTTTGAAAGCTCTGGTTTTGAATAGAAATGAATCTGACTTCTGTTCAGTTGCTGAAAATGCCTTAGAAGGTTACGTATAAATGGAATTTGGCTGGAATGCCAGTGATAAATGCTTCCGTTTGTGTTCAGTTAGTGTAACAGCTGCTTAGGATTTTGGTCTTAGGGCAGAGCTGGGGAACTATAAAAGTATCCAGAGCTTTGCTTTATTTTAATTGACTCAGCCTGACTCACTCTCACCACTTCCTACAACTCTGATCTAGAGGAACTATGATTAAGAATTAAATTGTCAAAACAATTTGTTCCACATGGGGAATGACTCGACAAGGAAGCTCAAATTTATCCTGCCAGGTTTTCTTCATAAATTGGGCACACAGTTATCATCAAAGCTGTTATTAAAGGTCTCCACATGCAAAGTATGTTTTTTTTTTAAAAAAAAATATTGTTTGACTTGTCGTGACTTTCTGCGAGGTGAAAGAATTTCTGAGGAGGCTTCCAAGGAGAATTCCTAGAGGAGAAGAAGAAGGGATGGGAAGGGATCCATCTACAACACGTATGTTCTAGCGAAGGGCAAACATTGCGTTCCTTCTGGTTGGTCCATTAAACTTGAGCCAAGCCGTCTAGATCACTCAGCAGCATAATGTGGAAAGATGGATGCATAAGTAGTCAATATTCTCAGCATTATCCTGGGAATTCATTCTGGTTCTCCTTTTTTTTTGCAGAGATTCTATTCTTCTCAGCATGCCATAGAAAAATCTTCAACGATTTAAGCTATCAATTTCTCTTTTTCCTACTCAAGCAGGAGACCCTATATACCATGTCAGATAAATTATATCCGATCTCTTCTTAAAAACCTCCAGTGACGGAACACCTACAGCTTCTGGAGGCAAGCCACACCACTGATGTATTGTTGTGTCAGGAAATGTCTCTTTAGTTCTAGGTTGCTTCTCTCTTTCATTAGTTTCCATCCATTGCTTACTGTCTTGCCTTCAGGTGCTTTGGAGAATAAGTTGATCCCCTCTTCTCTGTGACATCCCCTCAAATATTGGAAGACTGTTACCATGTCATGCTTAGTTTTTCTTTTTATTAGATAAGACAATCCTAGTTCCTGAAACCATTCTTCATGTTTCAGCCTCCAGTCCCCTAATCATCTTTGCTGCTCTTCTCTGCACCCTTTCTAGAGTCTCAACATCTTTTTTTTTTTTACATCGTGGCAACCAAAACTGGATGCAATATTCCAAGTGTGGCCTTCCCAAGGCATTATAAAGCGGTATTAACACTTCACGTGATCTTAATTCTATCCCTCTGTTAATACAGCCTAGGACTGCCTTGGCTTTTCTGGCAGCTGCAGCACACAGCGGGCTCATACTGAAATGATTGTCCAGTAGGACTCCCAAGTTCCCTCTCGCAGTTAATACTATTGAGCCAGATTTTTCCTGACTTGGTGCTCTCCAGCTGTGATGGGATTGCAGTCTCAAGGAAGACCACCTGGCATGATTTAGGAGAATTTTGGGAGTTGTAGTGCCAACGAAGCTGGAAGGGAGCAAAAACATGTTAGCTTTTTTTAAAAAAAAAAATGAAAAGGAATGCTATTCTAGCTGGCTCTTAAATGAAGAGATAGATGCAAGCAGCCTTGAGTTGCTGCGCCCCAAGGTTAATTAGGGTAACCTTGGTTTTGGAAAGGGGGAGGTGGGTGGACTTTTGGTTCCTTCTGTCTGACCTTCCAACACTTGGAAGTTGCTTTTCCCAGTAGCTGAATAGTGCTTTAAACGAGAGGCGCCTGTGTTTTTAGAAGATGTGAGTTATTTGGCTTCTCCTCTTCATTGCTTAATGCCACACGATAAATTAAACTGGCATCTTGGACTTGTTCCACAAAAGAGGGGGTGCCCCTGAAAACACTTGGTCAGTGTTGCTGAAAGCCAGAGGCTTAATCTTCGAAAAGCAAACCTTCTGTCCAGGAAATTTAATATTCATTAGGTTAAATACATGTATATCAGGCGTCCTGTTAGGCTTGCCACCTCGGTGTCTCTTTCCCCCTGCATGGACAGAACGTTGCCAGGCTGGGTTGAGCCAATGGCATGACCGCAGTCTCATGACCTCATTTAAGTGAAAGCAAGGCTGTGGTGCTGAATTGCAAAATTGTACATCGCTGGAAAAGGCGGTGCGGTGCAATGCCAGACAGGGGCTGCGGGGGTGTGAGGATCGTCCATAATTGTGGATTTCAAGCCAAAAACCCTCCTTCAGCTGATCTCTCTCACTCTCCATCTCTCTCTCTCTCTCGCTCCCCCTCCCTCCCTCTCAACAGCTATCAGTTTTTATGCTTTTCTCTCTTTTTCTCCCTACCCCTTTCTCCACAGCAGCTATCAGTTTTTTATATCTTTCTCTCCATCTCCCCCCCCCTTTTTTTCTCTTCCTCCCTTTTTCCTCAGCAGCTATCAGGTTTTTTGACTGTCTTTCTCTCCCTCTCTCTCTCGCCCTCTCCTCAGAAGCTATCAGTTTTTATGTCTCTCTTTCTCTCCGTCCCTCTCTCTCTTCCTCCCTTTCTCTCTCCTCAGCAGCTATTTTATGACTTTTCTTCCTCTCTCCCTCCCTCCCTCCCTCCCTCTCTTTTTCTCCCTTTCCCTCTCTCCTTAGTGGCTATCAGTTTTTATGTCCCTCTTTCTCTCTCTCTCTCTCTCCCTCTTTCTCTCCTCAGCAACTATTAGTTTTTATCTTTCTCCGTCTCCCTCCCTCCCTCTCTTTTTCTCCCTCTCCCTCCTCAGCAGCTATCAGTTTTTATGTCCCCCTCTC
>WNWU01000003.1:58150493-58175363 GCA_012654045.1 Ptyas mucosa
CTCTCGCTTTCTCTCCTCAGCAACTATTAGTTTTTATCTCTCTCCTGCTCCCTCCCTCTCTTTCTCTCCCTCTCCTCAGCAGCTATCAGTTTTTATGTTCCCCTCTCCCTCCCTCCCTCTCCCTCTCCCCCTTTCTCCCTCTCCTCAGCAATTATCAGTTTTTATCTCTGCCTCCCTCTTTCTCTCCCTCTCTCTCTCCTCAGCAGCTATCAGTTTTTACCTCTCTCCCTCTCCCTCCCTCCCTCTCTTTTTCTCCCTCTCTCACCTCAGCAGCTATCAGCTCTTTATGCCTGGTGTAAATCAATTATCTAGCATTAACAAGCAAAGAGCTTTGTGCAAGGAAACTCTTACGGCATAGTAGGCCAGGGAATTCCTTGGCAGTTTCCCCACACTTTTCCCAGCAGCTGCTGGAGAAATTAAGGGTGTGCTGAAACCTTTTGACTTCATTGTAGCCCACAGCAATGATCTCACCACCATCCTTTCTCCTTTTTACCTCACGTTTGTAAAATGGACATGAAGTAGGGATTTTTTATATCCCCGGAGAGGTGCGGGGATGGCAGTCTGTACCGTGCCTGGGATCTCCCCTGATTCTCCCCACACAGCCTAGTTTTGATACCTTTCTTGCCACAGTTGTTCAATGAATCACTGCACTTGTTAAAGTTAGCAACAGTTGTAAAGTGAATCTGGCTTCCCCATTGACTTTGCTGGTCAGAAGGTCGCAAAAGGGGATCACGTGACCCCCGTAATATGGCAACTGTCATAGGAACCAGTCTGAATTTTCATCACGTGATGAGGCTACAATGGTCATATATGTGAAAGACAGCCATAAGTCCCTTTTTTCAGTGCTGTTGACCAACTTCGAATGGTCACTAAACAAATGGTTGTAAATCGAGGATTATCTGTAATCTGTTAGTGCACCATTGAAGAGAATCTAGGCTTGATGGTCACTGTCACTAAATTTGAGCAGTTTCCATATGTACTTAAGCAGCTATTGGGAAAAAAAGGTTTGTTTGTTTGTTTGTTTGTTTATTTATTTATTTATTTATTTATTTAATTTGTATACCACCCTTCTCCAGCTGGACTCGGGGCGGTGAACAGCCAAAATAAAACAGAGCATACAAAATTAAAAAACAATTTAAAATAATTAAATAGTTTTGGCCCACAATTTAAAACAACCAAGTTAAAACCAATTTGCAATTTAAAACCAGAACAATAGGGTCAAGCCAGGCCGGCTAGATGAAATAAATGTGTTTTCAGGGCTCGGCGGAAAGCCCGGAGGTCAGGTATCATGCGTATCTCTGGGGGTAGGTCATTCCACAGGGCGGGTGCTGCTACAGAGAAGGCTTTCCCTCTGGGGGTCGCCAGCCGGCATTGTCTGGCGGACGGCACCCTAAGGAGGCCCTCTCTGTGCGAACGTACTGGCCGGTGGGAGGCTGTTGGCGGCAGAAGGTGATCTCGTAAGTACCCTGGCCCTAAGCCATGGAGCACTTTAAAGGTGGTCACCAACACCTTGAAGTGCACCCGGAAGACCACAGGAAGCCAGTGCAGCTCGCGCAGGAGAGGTGTCACATGGGAGCATCCTGTTGCTCCCATAATCCCCCGCGCGGTCGCGTTCTGGACCAACTGGAGCCTCCGGATGCACCTCAAGGGGAGCCCCATGTAGAGAGCATTACAGTAGTCCAGGCAGGAAGTGACGAGTGCCTGAGTGACTGTGCGTAGGGAGTCCTGATCCAGAAAGGGACGCAATTGGCATATCAGGCGAACCTGAAAAGGTTCCCTTTTCTCAGGGGTGAAATCTAAAATTTTGTTACTACTGGTTCTGTGGGCGTGGCTTGGTGAGAGAGGGGGTTAATGTGACTGTGTGGGTGTGGCCAACTTTTTTTTTTTACATTTAAAAGCATTTTTTTACAACCTTAAGAGGTTGCAGAAAAAATGCTTTGAAAAGCCTCTGACGATCCCAGCTGAGCCGCGCGATCATCAGAGGCTTTTTTTTTCACTTTTAAAAGCATTTTTTGGGCTGAAGAGGTTGTAGAAAAAATGCTTTTAAAAGTAAAAAAACCCAGCCTCTGATGATCGCGGGGCTCAGCTAGGCAATTGGGGGGGGGGGGGGGGGCAGGGATTTTTGCTACCGATTCTCCGAACCACCCCCCACCATCGCTACCGGATCGGGTGATCCGGTCTGAACCGGGAGCATGTCACCCCTGCCTTTTCTCCTATATTGGAACAATTTTGGGGTCATCCTGAATATCAGTATCATGAGAAAAGGAGACCTATTTTCTGTACACAGGGAGTCCTTGACGTACAGCCTTTTATTTTATTTTATTTAGTGACCATTCAAAGTTACAACAGCACTGGAAAAAGTGACTCTTGACCGTTTTTCACATTTAACGACCATTGCAGCATCCCCCTGGTCACGTGATCTAAATTAGGATGCTTGGCAACTGACTCATATTTATGACGGTTGCAGCATCACGTGATCCCCTTTTGCGACCTTCTGACAAGCAAAGTCAACAGAGATTCACTGAACAACCAACCCTGTGACTAACTTTTAACAACTCCAGTTATTCATTTCACAACGGTGGCCAAGGAATGTCATGAAATGGGACAAAACTCACTTAAAAACTGCCTTACTCAGCAAGGGAAATTTTGGGCTCAAATTGTGGTCGAAAGTCGAGGACTACCCATGGATGGGCAAGGCAGTAAGTGGTGGGAAGGAGGAAAACCTGTGTGGGATCTTGTATGTTTTAAAGCAAAGATTGGAAGGTGGGGATAATCTTTCTTTATTCTGGATATGTGTATTGCTACAGATCAAAATTAGGTTGTCTTTTCCAGCTAGTGATTTGTGAGGTGTTTGTGGATTTGCTCTCCATGGTAGACTTGTGTTGTTTCTCCATTTCATAGAACAGTGATGGTTAACCTTTTTGCTGTTGCATGCCAAAAGTGGGGAGAGCATGGGGGTTTGTGTGCGCACGTGCCCACACCTATAATTCAATGTTCCCTGCTCCCCATGTGCAACCTCCCCACGCTCCCACTCTTTCGGCACGCAATGGCACGGTGAACCAGGTAGGCCTGTTTTTCGCCCTCCCCAGGCTCCAGAGGCTTTTCTGGAGCCTGGGGAGGGCGAAAACAGCCTTCTCCACCCCCAGAGGCCCTCTGGAGGCCAGAAACAGCTTGTTTCCCAACTTCCGGAAGGTCCGAAAATTAGGTGGCTGGCGTGCACATGCGCGCTGGAGCTGAGCTAGGGCAACGCTCGCGTGCCCACAGATATGACTCCGTGTGCCACCTGTGGCATGTGTGCCATAGGTTCGCCACCACAGTCATAGAATATATGTGGGTACATGCATAATTTATGTATGTATGTATGTATTTATCTTGTCAGGTTTATGTTTATATGAGAAGTGGAGACCCTTTGAGAGCTGTACGCAATGTAATTTCATTTTAATGTATGCCGACTAGTGTACATTCAAAGTGACAATAAAGTTATTGTAAGTGTTAAGTCGAAGATTCTTCCCTGTTCTTGGCGTAAAAGAAGACTTGAGATCAAAATAGAACTTCTTGTGGGTATTTCTTTTTCACAGACACCCTTTGTGTGTGTGTTTGGGTACGTGTGATGTCACGTTAGGAAGCAGCTGACACTGAATTTGGTAATTGAGCTGTTATATAACTCGCTGTCCTTTGAGCATGCTAAGCCACTGATGGTGCTTTCATTGCACACTATAATGTTTGGAATTGTGCTGAATTCATAAAACATTTACTGTAGTGAAGCAAGAGTGTATGTTTTGCAACATTGCCTTGATTTGTACCTCCCCACTTCTTTTCCAGCTCCATCTGACTTGATCCTAAAGTGGCCTGGGTGAAAATTGCCTTTTATTCCCTGCTTGGCGTCTTTATTCCCCTTCAACCCCTGAGCTTATCGGTCGCTTTTAGAAAACGGTGCCAGCTACATGGCTGTTTTATGATTAAAAATAAATAATGGACAATGGCTTTTCCTGTCCACTGTGATTTATCACTTAATAACAAGTGGATTACTCATTTCCTTTGGAAAGTGTCTTTGAAAGGTTTTGAGAAGTATTTTTCACGTTTCTCTATGTCCCCTTTGATTTCTTATCCATGCCTAATATTGCGATACCCCGTTTTGTAGTTGGAACTGTATATATTTGGGTTGCGTTGAAGATGTATCAACAAAAGAAATGGTTATAGGACCATGTTAGCGAACCTATTGCATGCGTGCCACAGGTGGCACGCGGAGCCATATCTGTGGGCACGTGAGCATTGCCGTAGCTCAGCTCCAGCATGCATGCGCTGCTGGCCAGCTGATTTTCGGGCCTTCCGGGCCCACCAGAAGTCGGGAAGCGGGCTGTTTCCGGCCTCTGGAGGGCCTCCGGGAAGGCGGGGAAGGCCGTTTTCACCCTCCACAGGCTCCTAGAAAGCCTCTGGAGCCTGGGGAGGGCAAAAGAACAGGCCTACTGGGCCCATTGTGCCATCGCATGCCAAAAGCTGGGGGAGTGCAGAGGGGTCACACACGCATGTGCAGGGCGCGGGGCGCATTGAATTATGGGTGTAGGCACATGCGCGCAGATTCCCCCCCGCTTTCCCCTCGCTTTTGGCACGTGACGGCAAAAAGGTTAGCCATCACTGTTATAGGAACTCTGTGGACACTCTGGCTTCACTTTAGAGAAGAGTTATATCAAGGGTCTTTTCAGGCAGCTGAAATAATTAATCCTGAAAATAAAAAATAATATAGGAAGTTGCTTACCTTGGTCTCAGGTGTCGGACGGCTGGCTGAGGAATTTTGGGAGTTGAAGTCCACTAGTCTCAAAGTTGCCAAATTTGGGGACCCCTGCCCAAGTTTCTTGAATAATCTGCTTCAAATCTCTGTTCTGAACTCATGCAATTTTGATTGGACCAGAGTAATTGTTCCCTATTTGGAAGGAACTGGAGTTAGGGCAATCAATTTTCCTTCCCTTTTTATCAGGCATTTTTCAGCTTGTCTTCCTGTGAGTTAAAATATTGGAAATTGAAAACATGTCAGAGATGAGGAACCTTTGAAGGACGAGATGTCCCTGGATATTTGTGGGTGGTGTAGAACAGCGGTCACCAACTGGTGGTCCGTGAGAACATTTTGGTGGTCCGCAGAAAAATTATTTGCATTTTAATATTGCACTAAATCAGGGCTCCTCAAACTACAGCCCCTGAGTAGGATATGTGCAGTGAACGTTTGTGTTGCTGCACAGAGTCTCCCCTTTTGGGATCTTTTTGTGCGGGTCGGAGGGAGGCAGAAATTCTGGCTTGGGGGTCTGCTTCAGTCTCCTGGTGCAGGACTTTAGGCAAAGGTTGGAGGGAAGCGCCGCTGGTGGTGAAGACGGCCTCGTTCCAGTGGGACTGTATCATGGCTTGGAACTGGCTGACCATCTCAGCCTGCTGAGCCTCCAGGCGCCGGTACCTGGCCTTGCACTCCCGCAGGTCTTCCCTCTGCTTGGAAAGCCTATGCACATAGTCGTCAGTGAGGTGTTTCTGCTAAGCCTTCTTCTCGGTCAGATCCAATTTGAACTGAGCCAGCTGTTTTGCCAACTCTTTCTCATGGTGGCTGCTTAGCTCCAACAACTGCTTCTTGTTGGGGCCCTACGGAGCTAGTGGCTGGGAGTAGTGGCTGGGAGGGGAGGGGTGAGTAGAGGCTGGCAAGGTGCCCCTCGATGTGAGTGACATCAAGTTGGCCATGTCCACCCAGTCACAGGACCACCTAGCCACACCCACCCAGCCGGTCATTAGGCAAATCATATTAGTGGTCCGTGGGATTTAAAATAATGAACTTAGTGATCCCTGAGGTCCGAAAGGTTGGTGACCCCTGGTGTAGAACGCTTCTGGGCCGAATCCTGATGTAAAATGATCAAACAAGGCAATAAGTAAAGATGCATTCCCTTTCAAAAATGATGGGATTTTCTGTGTGCTTCCCTCCTTCCTCTATGAATAAATTACATTTTAGGGCTTATGCTATATTTTGAGTATCTTTCACACTTCAAAATAGCCAGGAATCGTTCCCAGCTTTTGGCAGCAATGGTCACAGATGACGATCGGCCACAAATAAGTTGACTCTTAGTTTTGCTAGCACCTGGAAGGTGTGATGTGGTTTTAAATTTGTGGTCTTTTGTATGAAAGAGGCAAGAGGACTTTTCAATGAATGAATCATCTGGCAAGTGGGTGTGGTGATGAAGCAGATTATTATTCTAAGCAGATTATTATTCATGGCTTTTTAAAATAGTTTTGCAGTTCCATGGAATTTTTGTTTGATAGAGAGGTGGTTGATTAGGTGACTCACAGCTGTAGCTGGGAACTTTGGCAAATGGATGAATTGTCTCCCTCTAAAATCATCTCTGGCATTTTGATTAAGTCCCAAACTTTCTCCTGTCTAAACTTGGGTGACTCCTTGTGGTTGGAAATTATCAAGGATCTGCTTTGTCTTATCAGAAATGCCAAAGAATTGATGCTTCTCATTGCTTCCGGGGCTTTTGTAGGTTCTGATCTAACTTTGTAAGGGAAGGCTAGGCTCAGTCCTCTTAGGAAATAAACACGCTGCTCTGTTGAAATCTCCCAACTCTTGGAATCCCTTTTCTCTGTCCTGCTTTTCTAAAGACATGTTCATTGACAGCCAAGTCAAACAAGCAAAAACACAGTCAAAAAATGCAGTCAAGGAACATTGAAAAAGGCATCCACGTTCTAGCAAAATGAAGAATGGGGGCAAAAACAAAATCCAGACAGAGCAAGAGTCTATATCCCCTTGTTTTTTGAGTTCTCTAGGTAGGATGGAGGTTGGATGGGCTGTGTGCCACATTCCTCTTTGCTAACTCCACGCCATGTCATGCCCAGCATAGTTTGAATGTGCCTCTTTCAACCATCCGACAGTTGGACTCTGAAGAACAAATGATGAGATAGTCACTTTGATTCTTGTGCTGTTTTTCTCCCCTTCACTGCATGGAATAACAACTCTTTGGAGCAGAATTAAAGTCTTGGAAACAAAGGAAGGGGATTGGAGTGGCTGGTGGATAAATTTGAGTGGTAGCCACCATAACAGTGGTCTTCAGATGGTTGTTGTAAAGGAACCTTGCAGTCCTCAACTAAGAGATCAGTTACCCTTCTTGATGGGTTTGGGCTGCAACTTAACTAAATTCATAAGGATTACATCCCCATCCAACTGAACTTTTCAGGCCAACCTTGGGCAAAATTGGGATAGAGCTGCTTAACAACCTAAAGCAGAAATGAAAAAGTTTCTTGAATGAGAAGCGAAACATTTTCAAGGGATAAAAACCAAGCCCAGCTGCCTGTTTGAAAAGCACCTTTGGGACAGTCATGATGATTGAGAATCTCCATAGACATTTAACTTAAAGCAGTATTTCTCAACTTAAAATCTACTTTCAAGATGAGTGGACCTCAATTGAAGTTGAAGTCCACACCTTAAAATAGCCAAGGTTGAGGAACACAGATCTAGAATATTTGTATGAGTGGACCGAATTTCCAAAGCTTACTGCTTGTTCTTTACATCCGGTTGGAGAGCCTTCTTGAGAGTACATTTTGCTTCACTTCACATCTCCACATTTGCATACCCTGTTTTTTAGTCTCTAAACGGAAGTGATATCTAAGTTTCCTCATGTACTGAGCAGTTGAGGTGGCCCCTAGAGAGGATATCCCATAGCTACAGAATTGTGTTGTCGATCTGTACCTTTCTGATTACTTCCTTTACTGGCCAATATGTAGTGTGCCATTAAGGTGTTTCCTTATTTGAAGACAGGGTGTCATGGCTGGGAAAACCTAGGGAAGCAATGACTTGGTACTTGTTGTTTATTTGTAGTTTTGGGGGCTTGCCAATAACAGTGAATTCATTTTTCTGGCCTTATGCCAGGAGCAAGAAAAGAGCAAAACATTGAGATAGGCATCTGTTAAAAATTATTATGAAAAGCGTGTGGCTTGCATATTTCAAACTATCTACAGCTAATTTTCAGGTAAGTTGAAATCCTGTGGCCCACTACATTGTCTTAAACAAGAAGATGTGTCTAGGGCTTTATCTATCAAGGACCCCTTAAATGCAAAAGCTGCATATTTGGAGCTTATTAAAAAGCAGAATTACTTCTACTTGTTCATCCTCACCCAGTAGTGTTTCAAATGTGTTGGAATACAATTCCCATTGCCTGCTAGCTATTAGGATTCGAAGGGGTAGAGGGGTAGATATACTAGATGTTATAATCTAGTATATCTGGAAAACAGAAGTTCGGGAAAATAGCAATAGCACTTAGGCTTATATTGTAGTATAGCCTTTATTGTCACTGTATATCATGTATACAACGAAATTGGTTAATATACCGCTTCACAGTGCTTTATAGCACTCTCTAAGCAGATGACAGAGTCAACCTATTGCCCACAACAATCTGCGTCCTCATTTTACTGACCTTGGAAGGATGGAAGGCTGAGTCAACCTTGAGCTGGTCTGGATCGAACTCCTGGCAATTGGCAGAATTCACCTGCAATACTGCATTTTAACCACTGCACCAGCATAGCTCTTTACACCAAGGTGACCGCTCTAAAAGGACTTCCCAAGCTTCCTCAGTCAAACCAATAATTCTCTAACTCAGAAGCTACCTACTACAGGTAGCCCTCGACTTAACGACCACAATTGAGCCCAAAATTTGTGTCATTAAGTGAGACATTTGTTAAGTGAGTTTTGCTCCATTTTATGATCTTTCTTGTCTTCGTTGTGAAGTGAATCAGTGGAGTTGATTAGTTAGTAACCCTGACTTACATACTGCTTCACAGTGCTTTATAGCACCCTCTAAGCCAGTGATGGCTAACCTTTTTGCCATCGTGTGCCAGGAGGGAGGAGCGGGGGTGGGGGTCGCATGCATGTGTGCCCACACCCATAATTCTATGCGCCCCGACCCCGCGTACATGACCCCCCCACTCCCCACGCTCCTGGCACATGATGGCTCAGTAGGCCCGTTTTTCTTTCTCGCCTGGCTCCAGGGCCTCTCTAGGAGTCTGGGGAGGGCAAAAACGGCCTTCCCCATCCCCCCGGAGATTCTCCGGAGGCTGAAAACAGCCTGTTTCCCTACTTCTGATGGGCCCAGAAGACCCCAAAATCAACTGGCGGAGCTGAGCTCGCGTGCCCGCTGATATGCCTATGTGTGCCACCTGTGGCACGCGTGCTATAGGTTCGCCATCATGGCTCTAAGCGGTTTACAGAGCCAGCCTATTGCCCCCAACAATCTCCTTTTGGGCAGGGGTCTCCAATCCTCCTTTTACCAACCTCGGGAGGATGGAAGGCTAAGTCTACCTTGAGTCCCCTGACCATCAGGATTCAACTCCAGGCTGTGGGCAGAATTTGCCTGCAATACCACTGCGCCAGGGGTGAAATCCAGCAGGTTCTGGAGAACCGGTAGCAGAGATTTTGAGCAGTTCGGCTGGCCCCAGTGGGGTGGGAATAGAGATTTTGCAATGTCCTTCCCTCAGAAGTGGGGTGAGAATGGAGATTTTGCAGTATCCTTCCCCTGCCACGCCCACCATGCCATGCCACGCCACGCCCACCAAGCCACGCCCACAGAAACCAGTAGTAAAAAAAAATTGGATTTCGCCACTGCACTGCGCTACCAGGGCTGTATGTTTCCCAGGGCCAAGGAAGAGTCAGGGATGAGCGTGGGGTTAACCTGGTTTATCACTCACAATTTTGGCAAGGACCGTGCTGGGCCTGCTAGGCGTCAGATTGACAGTCAATGTCAGTTGCTTTTGGAGCAGGCCGGCTAGGATAAGGAGTTCAAAGGAAAATGCAATTAAGCCTGCTGGATATCAAACAGGCTGACTAATAGGGCATTGCCTTCCTCCCAGAGTAGGGAAAACTGACAGATGGCTGGTTCTTCAGGTGTTTTAACATCCCTACCTCCCATGGCCATCCAGGGCTGTTGCGTGTTTTCCACCTGCTTCTCGGAATGGGTAGCCAAATTTGCATAAGGCAGTCCCAGCCTCTCGTTGCACCGTTGCTAATAAACACGCGGCCAGCCTGCATCAGCTGTTCCGATCTCTGCTCCAGTTTCTCAATAGTTAGCAGGACTGACCCAGCTCGGTTAGGATTTGGGAGACAGAGGGAGAGAAGGGGAAGGCTGTCCCAGGTCTCGCCCTGTCCCCTAAATCGTGCCCCGTGGCGATGGTCTTCCGCAATTGATCTCCTCGGCCTCTTCCTTCCAGCACTGAATTGGTAGCTTTCCCTTCTTGCTTTCTCCATGTTCTTTCGCTGTGTTCAAGTTACTTTCCTTGAGCTGCAAATGAATGCTTTTGCGTGTGTGAGCATGTCTCCAAAGACAAGGGTGTGACTTTTAAACCGTGTTGCTTGTGCCCAGGTGGATGGAGAAACCACCTTCCTTGCCTGGGTGATTCCCCAGTATTTGCTGTCCTTCCGCCTCGCCAGCTCAGTCCTCCTTGCTATGCACAACCCGATGTATTGTACTGTATGTAAGCGCCTATGTTCCTTGTTGCCATTGGACGCCTTCCCAAAACCCAAATTTTTTAAAACCTAGGTGCCAGATTCCCTCCCTTTTAAGATTTCAAGCCAATACCTTTTTTTTTTTTTTTTTTTTTTTTGGGCTGGCGACGAGGTAAGCAAATTCCAGCTTACTATGTGGCCTGGAAAAGCTGTAACGTCTTCAGTGGGAGGATTGCGTTTGCGTTTTTTCGGTTTTCACTCCCTGTTTTCCAGAGAATTTGTGGGTTTTCATCAAAAGCAAGCCAGCCCAAAATAAGCGCCTTGGATGTTTTCCCATCTCCCTTGTGTGTGAGTCCTGAGGTTCATCTTCTCCCACACTTCAAAAGGAGCCTGTGTGGCGTAGCAGGCTAATGCCTCCTATTAAGGCAGCATTTAACATCCAGCTGCCTGCAATTACTGCGAGTTCTAATCTCACCAGGCTCAAGGTTGACTCAGCCTTCCATCCTTTCTAAGGTGGGTAAAATGAGGACCTGGTTTGTGGGGGCAATAAGCTGACTTTGTATAAATATACAAAAGTATGAAGGCTATTGCTTAACGCATTGTAAGCCGCCCTGAGTCTCCGGAGAAGGGCGGCATATAAATAAAAATAAAAATAATAATTAAAAAAATAAATAAAAGATCTGATCTTGGGAACCAACCTGGCCATTAGAACAATCTAGGCCAGGCTGAGTGAGCAACCCGGAAACTTAAAAAGCATTGTGCTGTGGGAATGCACTTATGTAAAAACAATATATAAACATCGCTCCAGCCCAACATTTCACCAAGTACGGATGTGTCATGTTTTAAGTGGGACAAAAGGAGGGCCGTGGAGCTTCTAGGATTACTAACTACTTACTGTAAAGAGCGCCTCATTCTTCTGAATCCACTCCAAATTCTGAGCTCTTTTTCTCGCCAAGAACTGACAAGCGATGAGGGCAGCTTTTGCTGCGTCACATTTTTCTCCTGGCCTCTTGCAAGTTGTTTGGGAAATAAATGTAGCTTGTCCCGGGACTTGGATTGTTCTTTTAGTGTTTAAGAGTGAGGGCTTGCTCTTACATAACCTTGTTTTCTCCCTTTCCAGCTGCTTTCGCAAAGAGTAAGCAAGATTGGTCATGTAACCTAGATAATGATTTGGTTCCTTTTTTTTTTTCTTCTTTTTCCCTTACACCACTTGATTGCCACTTTGCAAAAGCGTATTTTGGGCATATTGATGAACCAGCTGCCTCTGGTTACATCTGGGGTTTTTGAGAGGGGTTGTGGAGGACTCTTCAGCGCATAAATGTGGGTGGCTTGGAAGCTTCGATTGAAATTGTGGGGCTTCAGAAAATATTGGCTGTTCTTTTTGCCTCGAATGGGGCTCCTAGTTGTTAATTTTTCCAAGCAAAAGATTTAATCTTCGTAATTTAAGTAAGGAAACACTCGCTTCTTGCTGTGAGTAGACCTGGAGATGTTTTATCTTCCTCTGGGGAGTCTCCGATGAAAGTGATTCACTTTGGAATGAGCCTCTGAACTTGTTTGGGAAATTCAAGATTTCAACACACAGACGGGAGTGCACATGTTTCTGAATTTTAAAAAAAAAAACACTTTTGGAGGGCAGCAATAATCTCCCCTCTAATTACCAGCTATTCATAACACTCTCATAAGATTTGAAGTGCCTAAAATTGTAATCAAATGTTGCACCATGGCTATGACAATTAGACATTTTGGGGGGGGGGGGGGTGATTGTTTCTCCTGATGTCTCTTGCGCAATAGGTAGCAATGCAGTCCTAGGCTGCATTAACAGAGGAATAGCGTCAAAGCAACGAGAAGTGATAGTACCGCTTAACACTGCACTGGTGAAATCACATCCAGTTTTGGTCATCACAATACAAAAAAGATGCTGAGATTGTGGAAAGTGTGCAGAGAAGAACAGCAAAAAATGATAATGGCTCTGGAGGCTAAATCGTATGAAGAATGGTTGAGGGAACTAGGTTATGGCTAGCCTACGGAAGAGAAGGTTTGGGAGGAAGACATGATAACTGTCTTCCAGTACTTGAGGGACTGTCACAGTGAAGAGGGGATTGACTTATTCTGCAAAGCCCCAGAGGGCAGGACAAGAAGTAATAGATGGAAAGCTTGTCAAAGAGGGATACAACCTAGAAATAAGGAGAAATTAGTTGACAGTGAGAACAATTCATCAGTGGAACAGTTTGCCTCATGGAGTTGTGGGTGTTGCATCACTGGAAGTTTTCAAAAGTAGACTGGACAACCATTTGGCTGAGATGGTACAACATCGCTGCCTTGAACAAGGGGTTGGACAAGAAGACTTCCTAGGTCCCTTCTATGATTCTACGAAAAGAATTCTTGAATTTCTCTTGACATATTTTAATAAATTAAACTCGTTTTGGAATGAGACCCAACACAGATCTGGAAGCTGTGATTGAGGCCATCCAACCCAGGGCCCTGTATAGTGTAGGAATCCGGATTAAAGCATCCCGGGCAGATGGATGTCTAGCTTTCCCATGAGCACATTCAGTGGGGGTGCTAACCCCCCCATCCTCCTGAGACATAGAATCAGAATTAAACTGCTAAAACCTAGAGGGACTTTTCCTAACCTTTTAATCAGAACATGCCTGCCTGTAACTTCATTATTCCATGCCCTGATTTCTGGGGAGATGGAATGAAACTTTCTGTGTGAGAAACCCCCATCAGGAGCTTGGAAGGTGTATGACAGACCCTCTCAATGTGATACAAGGCTAAACCTCTCCCCCTCCCTCAATCTTCCTTCAAGGTGAATGTGATCCATGCATAACAGAGTGCTTCTACTTCCCATCTTCCGAAGCTGCCTTGTGCCGCACAGGCTAAAATGCATTTCCCTTTTTAGCAGCTGTGTCACACAGATGACTCACATTCAACTTTTGATGGTGTTAACCTAGTTCACATTTAATCTCCTGAAGGTGTCTCTGAGCCCAGGAAGTGTCAGTGCAATGCATCTTTGCCACTGAAGCTTTTTCTAAGATAGTGTTTATTACGTCCTCCTCAGTTCCCATGTGGTCCTAGAGAGAGATGCAGCTGTTTCCAATCATCAGAGTGGGGTCTATGACAAGTCACCACAGCCAACTTGCCATGGCCAAATCACCGTGGGACAATTGGCTGCAGAAGAGTTACACCAGGGGTCCCCAAACTTGGCAGCTTTAAGACTTGTGGACTTCAACTCCCAGAATTCTCCAGCCAGCAGATGTCTTGAGTTACACTAATATCAAGAAAAAATATGGTGGAATAGAATCATTAAAGAAAGGATGCAAAAGGAGGGACAGTATCAAATGTGAATGGCAAAAATTTAAAACATATTATTTATTTATTTTAAATAATTAAATTGAATTGTTAAATTGTCCTGCCGCAAGTTGTCTCGTAGCAAGTTGGCTTCGACGAGTTGGCTGCAGCAACTTGTCCCATTCCAATCGGGGAGGGGTAGCATTGGCCTTATGGCATCCTTGGAAGCAACTTCAGAGATAGGCTCCAAAACAGTGTATCTGAGATAGTTAGGCTTTCTTAGAAATGCATGAGCTTGGAAGCAGGGGTGAAATCCAGCAGGTTCTGACAAGTTCTGGAGAACTGGTAGAGGAAATTTTGAGTAGTTTGGAGAACTGGTAAATACCACCTCTGGCTGACCCCAGAGTGGGGTAGGAATGGAGATTTTGCAGTATCCTTCCCCCAGGAGGAGAGGAAATCGAGATTTTGCAGTATCCTTCCCCTGCCACACCCACCAAGCTAATCCCACAGAACTGGTAGGGGAAAAATTTGGATTTCACTCCTGCTTGGAAGCATCTTTGTATACCTGTGTAAGCTTCCATGATCCCTTGAGATACCAACCTATCTCTGCTAGGAAATTCCTGCCTCCAGGGTCACTGATTGATCCCACTTGTGTTGACAAGACAGTTGGAGTTAGTTCTTCACAAATAGGATCAATCAAGGAGGCCTTGACAAATCTTCCTGTACTAAGTGTTGCATTTAAGTCAACTTAGCACAGGATGGAGATGAGTGTGAATGGTTTTCCTCATTTCTTAATGTAATGTAATCAAGTTTGATTGAATCAGTTTGGTTTGCAGAGTTGCGTGCTGCAGCTTTTTGGACCTTTATCGGAGGGTTTTAAGACACAGGAAGTTGTGGAAGGCAATAGGAATGAAATTA
Source organism: Ptyas mucosa (assembly GCA_012654045.1). Classification (NCBI taxonomy): domain Eukaryota; kingdom Metazoa; phylum Chordata; class Lepidosauria; order Squamata; family Colubridae; genus Ptyas; species Ptyas mucosa. Next base: position 58,165,162 of record WNWU01000003.1, read on the forward strand.
AACTTCCTTTTGTTCAATTAAATCAGGGGTGGCAACCGATGGCCCTTTTATGACTTGTGGACTTCAACTCCCAGAATTCCTGAACCAGCCATGCTGACTCAGGAATTCTGGGAGTTGAAGTCCACCAGTCATAAAGGAGACCATCCTTCCCCACCTCGGGTGCAAATGGATCTGAAAAATTTGCACTCCTTTTCTTCTAGATAACCATCTTGCATCTTTTCAATAGGATATTTAGATTTCATTGTTCAACACCCAACAACGCCCCCCCCCCCCCCAAATATCTTTACATTTCCCTCCCTCCAAAAACTGATCAACTTGAACTATCAGTCTATCGGCCATTCAAAAAAAAAAAGAAAAAAAAAGCAGCCAGCCTGGATTTAATCAGGGCGACTGTTGATCAAATCTCATCTTTTTCCTCATTCATGTCTGTGTTTTATCATGAAGTGATAATGGTTGCTCCCATTTCTATGGTAGTATTGGCATTTTAGTTGATTCCTCTCCCCCCCTCTAAAGCCTTTCCTGGAAATTTGGACCTTCTACTAGGAGACAAGCAACATTTTATTTGCTTACTACCGTAACTTCCTTGCAGCAGGACAGGCTGGAAGTAGGAAGTCTCAACTCTGCTGCTAGGCCCTGAGGAAATCTATGAGCTAAAGAATTTGCGTCTATGGAGTAGCTGTGTTTGTCCTGAAATGTCAGTTGTGCAACAAAATACCTTTGTCTTTGCCTGGTTTTGAAAAAGGGGAGTTGTTTATTGATTAATTGATTGTTAGCCCTCTGACCTGTTTTTTTTCCTTCGGATTGCATATGTAGCAGTTCATTTTAAATTCCAGCTATTCTTTGAAGTAGACAGGGCCGAGAGAGAGAGAGAGAGAGAGAGAGTAATTGCCCTTAGATCACTTAGTAAGCCTTGAACCTGAGGATGGCCCTGAACCCAAGTCTCCGAGCTCCCAATTGATTATTTTAAGGGAATAACAGAGTTGGAAGGGACACTGGAGGTCTTCTAGTCCACCCCCTCTGCTCAAGCAGGAAACCCTATACCAGTGATGGCTAACCTTTTTGCCGTCGTGTGCCAAAAGCGGGGGGAGCATGGGGGGGAGTCTCTCGCGCACGTGCCCACACCCATAATTCAATGTGGCCTGCCCCCGCCCCACGCATGCCCCCCCACGCATGCGCGCTACCCCGGCTTTTGGCACGGTGGGCCAGGTAGGCCCGTTTTTCGCCTTCCGCAGGCTCCAGAGGCTTTCTAGGAGCCTGGGGAGGGCGAAAATGGCCTTCCTCACCCCTGGAGGCCCTCTGGAGGCCGGAAAGGGCCCATTTCACAACTTCCGGTGGGCCCGGAAGGCCCGAAAATCAGCTGGCCGGCACACGTATGCGCGCTGGAGCTGAGCTAGGGTAACGCTTGCGTGCCCACAAATAGAGCTCCGGTGGCACGTGTGCCATAGGTTCGCCATCACGGACAAATATACCATTCTGGACAAATGGTTGTCCAATCTCTTCTTAAAAACTTCCAGTTTTGGAGAATCCACAACTTCCGGAGGCAAATCCTTCCACTGATTAATTGTTCTAACTGTCAAGAAATGTCTCCTTAGTTCTAGGTTGCTTCTCTCCTCGATGAGTTTCCATCCACCGCTTTTTGTTTTCGCTTTATCCACTCGATTACGCTGGTTTTCTCATTGAGGGAATGCAAACATTTGGAGCATCTCACAGGCCCTGCTCAGAAATACCTGATTCTGATGTGGGATTTTTTTGCCATGCTTAATCTGGAACCAAAGTACACAAACCCAGTTTTGTCATTTTTTCTTTTTTTAATCCTTTGCAGTTTGCCTCTTGCAAAGCTGAGTTCAGCTCCTCCAGCAAATCTTATGCAGGTCTAACCCCAAAGGAAAACCAAGATAGTCGCTCAGCTCTAGCCCAAACATCTGTCTTTGTGACTTTTCAAGATTTAATTGATTAGTTTTCAGGGGAGTTGGTTTGTTCTAAGAAGTCAGCTTGAGGCTTGCGTGCTGATCATGTTTGAATACGCGTGTTTTTGAATATCTTCCAGATTGAGAATGTGTGTCTTATAATACAAGATTAAGTCCTGGATTTTGATGTTTCTTTAGTGTTAGATGTTATTTTATCTACCATATTTTTCGGAGTATAAGACACGTCTTTTTCCCCCCTAAAAGAGGGTGAAAATTTGGGTGCGTCTTATACACCGAATGTAGCCTCGCCCACCCACTGGCCCCCACCCTTTGATCTGTGCCTCGCAGCAGTTACCTCCTTGCAAGCAAACAGCAAGATAAAACAGCTCCTTTCAGCTTCAGCACAGCCCAATTAGCACAAGTTGATTGTCCATTGGAGGGGCCTCCCGACTTTCAGTTTCAGGCTGCAGGGATTGCCATTGCCTATTGCTCTGCTGCTTGCTCCAAGGAGGTAAATTGCTGGGAGCCGATTTTTTTTTTTTCTTGTGCTAATCAAGCTATGCTGAAAACGAAAATGAAAGTAAAGCAGGCTGTTTGCTGCAAGGAGACAAAATTGCTGGGAGGCAGATTTCTTTTTCTTGTTTTCCTCAGCAAAAAAGGTAGGTGCGTCTTATAGTCTGGAGTGTCTTATACTCCGAAAAATATGGTAATCTATTCTAAGAATTTAGTTTCACGGATCTCATGCTCTCTTGAGTTTTCATGTTCTCCAAAACATAGAAGGTGAAACAGTGCAATTGAAAGTCTATGGAGATTCCCAGTCACCCAGGACATGGTTTGTTTATTTATTGATTGATTGATTGATTGATTGGTTCGATTTATATGCTGCCCTTCTCTGGACACTCGGGACGGCTTACAATGAGTTAAGCAATAGCCTTCATACTTTTGTATATACCTGCTTAGTAGGGCTTCCCCTCCCCCCCCAAGCGGTGTTCTTTTTTTAATACAAAGTCAGCTTATTGCCCCCACAATCCGGGTCCTCATTTTACCTACCTCGGAAGGATGGAAGGCTGAGTCAACCTGCGATTTGAACTCGCAGTAATTGCAGGCAGCTGGCAGGGTAAGTGCTATTTAACAGCACTTTAGTCCGCTGCTCCACCAAGGCACCAAGGCTTTGGGACGGTTGTCCCAAAGGGTGCTTTTTCAAGAGGCAACTGGACTTCCTTTGTTTTTCCTAGAAGATGTTTTCCTTCTCATCCAAGAAGCTTCTTGAGAATGAGAAGCTTCTTGGCTGAGAAACAAAACATCTAGGAAGAACGAAACTCTTGAAAAAGCATTTTTGGGACTGCAGTGGAAAACCCCCAAACAAAAATATAAATGTGCAGTGCCCAAATCCTAGAACAGTGCAATATGGAAGAATATACAGATGTGCCTAACCTCGTGCACTCAGATTTTAACTCATATAATCCATGATCATTGCCATCTTAGTTAAAGAGTGAGGGAAATCAGACCCAAATGCATCCGGATAGCATCATCTAGACTTGAGGGATAGCAACCACTGTAGATTCTGTAAGGTTTATGCATTTAAGGCCAAGCCGGTTGGAGTCACCCTGAGTCTTCAGAGAGGGGCGGCATATAAATTGAATTAATTAAATTAATCCCACTTAAGATGTTGGGTTAAAACTGGGCAGATGTAGTTCCACCCACTGCCCTTTAGGACGTTTTACTTTTTCTGTGCTTGCCCAACTTCTCTGCGGGAAAACAGGAGGAAGAAGGACTCTGCATGCTTAACATAGCTACGGAAGAAATATGGGATGGAAATCTAATAGGAACCATATTAAGTAGGTGCCTGACTCACTGTTCCCAAGCTTTTGAGTGCAAAGGTGGATTTGACATATTTGATTAAGCTGAATATTTTTTTTTTTAAATCCTAGACTCTGTAAATAAATAGTGTGATGAGAACGGCTCAGGTGTTATGGAAAGCGGTGTTTGGTTTGCAACACTCATATGCCACGTATTTGTTACTTAGATGTTCCGCGGGCAATTCTCGGCCACTGTTCTGAGCTTGTAAAGAGCCTCTTGACTTGTTCAATAGGAAGCTCAATGCTGTATCAACCATGGATGAGTCAGTAACTCTCTGTATCTTGTGGCTGGCTTCATTCCCTGATATTTTTTTATTTCTCCCTTTGCCAATTATTATCCGAAATGCATTTGCTAATTGGCAGGTTTGAGTGGCCAGGCAGACGTCATGGAGAAAGGTGATGGGGGAGAAAATATTCTTTTTCCCCTTTCTGTACGTCAGTAACAGTTTCTGGTTGCTGGCATATTAATAGAACATAGAATAATAGAGTTGGAAGGGACCTTGGAGATCTTCTAGTCCAGGGGTCAGCAACCTTAAACACTCAAAGAACCACAAAGGCCCTAACCGGAAGCCCCCCATTCAATTCTGGAGCCAACCAGAAGTCTGGTTCCCCCCACCATAGAGCCTCTGCCTAGCGCGGAGTCCTAACTATCCTAACTTAAAGCCCTATCAATTGTGGAGCTGTCTGGCGACAGAGCCGCTGCAGAGGGATGACAGAGCCACATGCGGCTCCAGAGCTGCAGGTTGCTGACCCCTAGTCCAACCCACTGCTCAGGCAGGAGACCCTATACCCGTGATGGCGAACCTATGGCATGCGTGCCACAGGTGGCACGCTTAGCCATATCAGTGGGCATGCGAGTCCCACCGGAAGTTGGCAAACGGGCTATTTTCGCCCTCCCCAGACTCCTAGAGAGGCTCTGGAGGCTGAGGACAGCAAACAACGGGACTTCCGGTCCTACCGGAAGTTGGCAAACGGGCCGTTTCTGGCCTCCGGGGTGGGTGGGGAAGGCCGTTTTTGCCCTCCCTAGACTCCCAGAAAGGCTCTGGAGCCAGGTGAGAGAGAAAAACGAGCTATCATGTGCTAGGAGCGGGGGGAGCATGGGGGGGTGTCACGCATGCATGTGTGAGGGCAGGGCACATAGAATTATGAGTGAGGGCACAGGTGTGACCCCACCCCCCCGCCCCCCCTCGGCACGCGATGGGAAAAAGGTTAGCCATCACTGCCCTATACCATCCCAGCCATATGGTTGTCCAGTCTCTTTTTGAAAGCCTCTAGAGATGGACCAAGGAACCACAACATCTTGAGGCAAGGTACTCCATTGGTTAATTGCTCTCATCTTTATGAAATTTCTCCTTAGTTCTAGATTTCTAGATAAATAGATTCTATATCTCTCTCATCTAGCTATCAATCCTCTTATCCATCTATCTATATAATAATAATAATAATAATAATAATAATAATAATAATAATAATAATAATAATAATTTTATTTCTATACCGCCCTTCTCCCGAAGGACTCAGGGCGGTGTACAGCCTATTAAAAGCACAAGACAGACATCAATTAAAATAATTTAAAATTTTAAAATAATTTTGGCTCACTTTAAAACCCCAAAATTTAAAACACCCAATTAAAATTACGTTGATAGCCCAGCCTGACGGAACAACAGGGTCTTAAGGGCACAGCGAAACACCCGGAGGTTGGAGATCTTATGCATTTCCGGGGGCAGTTCATTCCATAGGGCTGGGGCTCCCACAGAGAAGGCCCTCCCCCTGGGTGTCGCCAGCCGACATAACTTGGCCAATGGCACCCTGAGGAGACCCTCTCTGTGGGAGCGAACTGGCCAGTGGGAGGCTATTGGTGGCAGAAGGCGGTCTCGAAGGTACCCGGGTCCTATGCCATGGAGCGCTTTAAAGGTGGTGACCAACACCTTGAATCGCACCCGGAAGACCACTGGGAGCCAGTGCAACTCGCGCAGGAGGGGTGTCACGTGGGCACATCGGGTTGCGCCCATAACCACCCACGCGGCCGCATTCTGGACCAGTTGGAGCCTCCGAATTCTCTTCAAGGGGAGCCCCATGTAGAGAGCATTACAATAGTCCAACTGGGAGGTGACAAGGGCGTGAGTGACCGTGCACAGGGCGTCCCAATCCAGAAAGGGCTGCAACTGGCGAATCAGGCGGACCTGATAAAAGGCCCCCCTGGCCACGGCCGTCATATGCTCTTCTAAGGACAGCCGTGCGTCCAGGAGGACACCCAGATTGCGAGCCCTCTCTGTAGGGGGCAAGTGATTCACCCCTAATAGTCAGCGATGGCACCAGCTGACTATATCGGGACACTGGGAGCCACAGCCACTCGGTCTTGGAAGGGTTGAGTCTGAGCCTGTTCCTCCCCATCCAGACCCGCACGGCCTCCAGGCAGCGGGACATCACATGAAGGGCATCGTTGGGGTAGTCTGGGGTGGAGATGTACAGCTGAGTATCATCAGCGTACAGATGACACTTCACCCCAAAACCACGGATGATCTCACCTAGCGGCTTCACATAAATGTTGAACAGAAGGGTCGAGAGGACCGACCCTTGCGGCACTCCCCATGCAAGGTGCCTCGAGGTCGACCTCTGCCCCCCTGCCAACACAAACTGAGAGCGGTTGGAGAGGAAGGAGGAGAACCACCACAAAATGATGCCCCCAATTCCTAACCCCCTCAACCGCTGCAGCATGATATCTATCTATCTATCTATCTATCTATCTATCTATCTATCTATCTATCTATCTATGTCTGTCTGTGTTTCCTTTTTCTAATGTAATTGGGAAATTTCACTGGCATCTTATTTTGCTCTTCTTCCTGCCTAACTCTACTGGTGAGAGTCCTGCCTATTAGCTTTTGATAATTAGCTGGTTCTGCTAATGGGAAGTTAACAGGAAGAAGACTCTCTTTTAACTGTGTTCATCTACTCCAGTTTTCTCCAACCTGCTGCTTTCCAGATCCTGACTGACTGGAGAAGTATCCTGAGATTTGCCAAAACCGCTAACTAATATCTGCTTGGGCTCAATGAATCTCCCTCAGTCTGATGTTCTTTTTGGACTGCAAATCCCAATTTCTCCAGATTAGATTTTGGCAAGGAGAAATATATGTTGATACTGTTGGTTATAAGCCGGTACAGTATTGCAACATCTGAGCAAATGGATTGTTTTGGAAACTTTGCCCTAGGCAAAGTAGCCTTTGCAATAAAAGAAAAAAAGATACTTCCAAGATTTACTTGTTTCCTTTTCTTTCCTTCCCACATATAAACAAAACAGGTGGCTTATATGAGCCACACTGATGCAGTGGTAGGAGTGCAGTACTGCAGGCTACTTCTGCTGACTGCCAGCTGACTGCAGTTTGGGAGTTCAAATCTCACCAGGCTCAAGGTTGACTCAGCCTTCCATCCTTCCGAGGTGGGTAAAATGAGGACCCAAAATTGTTGGGGGGGGGGGAATATGCTGACTCTGTAAACTGCTTAGAGAGAGCTGTGAAGCACTGTAAAGCGGTATATGTCTAAACTCTATTGCTATATGGAGCTTGCCTTCTGATGAACTACAAACCTGACTTAAGACCAGGGGTGAAATGTAAAATGTGTTACTACCGGTTCTGTGGGCGTGGCTTGGTGGGGGGAATGTGACTGGGTGGGCGTGGCCAACTCTTTTTTTTAACTTTTAAAAGCATTTTTTTCTACAAACTCTTCCGCCGAAGAGGTTGTTAAAAACATGCTTTTAAAAGGCTTCTACGATCCCAGCTGAGACACACGATCATCAGAGGCTTTTTTTTTTTACTTTTAAAAGCATTTTTTTGGCCGAAGAAAAAATGCTTTTAACAGTAAAAAAAAAAAAAGTCTCTGATGATCACGCGGCTCAGCTGGGCATTGGGGGGGGGGCAGGGAATTTTGCTACCGGTTCTCAGAATCACCCGCCGCCGTTGCTACCGGATCAGGTGATCTGGTCCGAACTGGGAGCATTTCACCCTTGCTTAAGACTGCTTTTATGCCTAAGGCAGGATTAGAATTCACCGTCAAGTGGTGTTTGGCCTAAAGTCACCCTTTTAGCTTCGATTCCTAAAGCAGGACTAGAATTCTCAATCTCCTGATGATTGGCTCGATCACCCAGCTGGATTTCATGTCTTAAGGCAGGACTAGAATTCAGTCTCCTAGGTTTCTAGCCGGATGCCCTAACTATCAGATCAAACTGGCTCCAATTGGAAATTATAATTGGAATTTATAATTGAAACCAATTTTTTTAAAAAAGGAAGCTCACAGCATAATTCCGGACCCAAATCCGGTCGTAAATTGAGGTCTACCTGTATAAAGTAACAATTAATACGATTGTGTGTGCAAGAGCTAAAATCCTTCTAGTCCAAGAAGTGGATCTAAACAAATCAGCCAATTAATTAATGGGATCTCCACTAAGCACTAAACTCTCTGCGGGAGTTGCAGGAAGCATGAGGAAGACATGCTTCTGTCCTAGGTAAATGAGACTGTTGTTTCTTCTCTCCCAAAATCAGCCAGGGCTTGTTTGAATCTTAAGTTTAGATCAGCTACTGATGGTTGATCTGCATTGAGAAGCTTGGCCAAGGCTCTGCCTTTAATCCCCTTTTTACAGTAATCATCAGGCAGAACACCTGTGCAAGCTTTTGTGAGAGGCGATCCCAAAAACCTCTGAAGTGTTGAGCTGTTTTTGTTCCCCGTGTCCTTAACACTGCTCATTAGTGAACCGGCAGCCTGAGTTTGGAATCAGATCTGACACGGTGAAAATGATAAACAGGAGCAGATGCAGAATTGAAAACAAAATGTGGATGGATAGATTGATTTCTCTTCTCTTCTTCTCTCTTCTGTCTTCCCCCTCCCCCAGCATTATCATGGGACACACTTTGCAGTGAAATAACTGAAATCTACTACAGGTAGACAGAATAACAGAGTAGGAAGGGACCTTGGAGGTCTTCTAGTCCAACCCCCTGCTCAAGCAGGAAACCCTATACCCATGATGGCGAACGTATGGCACGCGTGCCACAGGTGGCACGCGGAGCCATATCTGTGGGCAGGCGAGCATTGCCCTAACTCAGCTCCAGCGCATATGCACACGCTGGTCAGCTGATTTTCGGGGGAAGCCAGTTTTTGCCCTCCCCAGGCTCCTAGAAAGCCTCTGGAGCCTGGGGAGGGTGAAAAACGGATCTTCCGGTCCCACCGGAAATCAGGAAATGGGCTGTTTCCAGCCTCCAGAAGGCCTCCAGCAGGTGGGGAAGGCCATTTTCACCCTCCCCAGGTTCCAAGAAAGACTCTCGAGCTTGGGGAGGGCAAGAAACAGGCCTAACATGCCCACAGTGCCATCGCGTGCCAAAAGCAGGGGGAGGGCACATTGAATTATGGGTGTGGGCACGCATGTGCGTGACCCCCCATGCTCTCCATGCTTTTGGCACACAAAGGCAAAAAGGTTAGCCATCACTGCCCTATGCCAATGTTGGCTAACCTTTTTGCCATTGCATGCCAAAAGCAGGTGTGTGTGTGTCAAGCGCACACGTTCCTACACCCATAATTCAATGTGCCCCGCCCCCCGTGCATGCACGCGTGACCCTCCCCCCCCCTGCTCCCCCTGCTTTTGGCATGCGATGGCACTGTGGGCCCAGTAGGCCTGTTTTTTGCCCTCCCCAGGCTCCAGAAGCTTTCTAGGAGCCTGGGGAGGGCAAAAACAGCCTTCCCCATCTCCCCGGAGGCAAAAACGTCCCATTTCCTGATTTCTGGTGGGCCCAAAAATCAGCTGGCTGGCATACGCATGCACGCTGGAGCTGAGTTAGGGCAACGCTCACGTGCCCACAGATATGGCTCTGCGTGCCACCTGTGGCACACGTGCCATAGGTTTGCCAACCCTAACCCTATACCATTTCAGACAAATGGTTATCCAATGTCTTCCTAAAAACCTCCAGTGTTGGAGCACCCACAACTTCTGGAGGCAAGTCTTTTCCACTGATTAGTCCTTGAATTACCACCGCAATTTCTGTTGCTAACCCAAGGCAACTGTTAAGTGAGTTTTGTGCCCATTTTATGACCTTCCTTGCCACAGTCGTTTAAATGAATCAGTGCAGTTGATAAGTTAGTAACCCGGTTGTTAAAGCGAATCTGGCTTCCCCATTGACTTTGTTTGTCAGAAGGTCGCAAAAGGGGGCCCTGGGAGCCACATGACCCTGGGACCCAGTTGCCAGGCGTCTGAATTCTGATCGGCCATCGGGATGCTGCAACGGTGGTTAGGTGTGAAAAAATGATCAAATGCCACTTCTTTCAATGCCGTTGTAATTCAAATGGTGACTAAGCAAACTGTTGTAAGTCAAGGATTACCTGTGTGTGTATGTATATATATATATATATATATATATATAGAGAGAGAGAGAGAGAGAGGGAGGGAGGGAGGGAG
>WNWU01000003.1:58175763-58185763 GCA_012654045.1 Ptyas mucosa
TATATCCTTTTTCGTAGGCTTTATGTGCAATTTCTTTCTAGCCAGGTTCTACCTACGTAAGCTAAGATGTTCCTCAGCCCTGGTTCTGTGAAATCTCATTCACAACTTCTGGGCTTTTTACTTTCTAGCAGACTGCAACTCTGTATTGGCCTGTGGGAGACTCAGATAGATCCGTAGGTAGAACCTGGCTAGAAAGAAATTGCACATAAAGCCTATGAAAAAGGAAAAAGAAATATATGTATGTGTGTGTGTGTGTGTATGCATATGTAAATGTGTGTGTATAGTGTATGTGTGTATGCATCTTTTAGATTAGAGGGAAGGGCCATTTCTATAGGGTCTGCCTTTTGTCTCCCATACGCCTCTCCTCCCTCTTATTTAGCTTTTCAGTCTTCTGTGGATGGGGAAACCTGAAAGAGGCTCTGTGTGTGTGTGTGTGTGTGTGTGTGTGTGTGTGTATTTGTAGTCTCTGGCTTCCACCTGCTCGTATCTGAGATTCAATTTCAGAGGCTCACCCAAGTTCTGTAAATTAAAGCATCCGTAACACGCTGGGGGTTTTCCCAGCCGGTGAAGCAGCCAGGCAGTGATTAATTCTACAAGTTGCAAATTGGCGTAGGTAGCTGAGAAGGGAAGCCTGCACAGGTCCTGGTGAGATCATCTAGTAATCTCCTTTAATGCCTGGTAAGTGCCTTTTCCTTTTATAGGTTTGCTCCCGTTCCGGCAGGACACCTGCTCTCTCTCTCTCTCTCTCTCTCTCTCTCAGCTGCTAAGAAGCTGAATGTAATCAACTCGAAAAATCTGCTTGGCCACTCAAAATGCGAGCTTGTTTCTTAAGTAGGGAGAAGCATTATTTTGAGGATGGCGCAGAAGAAGTTTAAAAATACAGGTGGGCCTTGACTCACAACCATTTGTTTAGTGGCCGTTCAAAATTCCAAAGGCACCGAGAAAACGACTTAACGGCCATTTTTCACACTTAACGACCGTTGCAGCATCCCCACGGTCACCCAATCAAAATTTAGATGCTTTGGCAACTGATTCATATTTATGACAGTTGCCGTGTCCCGGGGATCATGGGAATCCCCTCTTGTGACCGTCTGACGAGCAAAGTCCATGGGGGATGCCAGATTCACTTTACAACCGTGTTACTAACTTAACAACGTGCGGTGTTTCAATTAGCAACTGTGGCAAGAAACGTCATAAAAGGGGGCAAAATCCATCTGACTTAGCAACAGAAATTTTGAGTTTAAACTGTGCTTGCCAGTTTAGTTGCCGGTTTTAGGATTTAGGATGGAAAGGAGACAGGTGTGCATCTAAACAGCTGAAAACCCAGAATGGGGGTTTGTAGATGAAAAAGTACGAATCAGCTTGTGATGCCCAGAGGAAACTGGTCTGGTCCAAAGAGACAATTCCAATACTTTTAGAATACCCTATGGGATAAATTTACCACCTGTTGTTTATACTTTCAGTATAATTTTGTCATTTAATAATCGGAGGATGTTTCAGCTTTTAAAGTCGCCGTCCTTGGCTGCAGGTATTCAATGAGAAGCTTACAAAATACTGATCACTTTCAAAGGGAGGCTTATTTGCAGGCTAATCTCATAATTTGAACCTAGATGGTGTAAGAAAACATTAGGCTGAGTTAGACTTGCCATAAGGAATGAATACAGGTAGTCCTCGACTTCCGACTACAACCCAGCCCAAAATTTCTGTCATTAAGGGAACAGATTTGTTGAGTGATTTTTGCCCCATTTTACAACCTTCCTTGCCACAGTTGTTAAGTGAATCACTGCAAGCTGACAAGTTAGTGACCTGGTTATTAAATGAATCTGGCTTCCCCATTGACCGCTTGCGTGAAGATCGCAAAAGGGGGATCACGCAGGGGTGAAATACTCCTGGTTCCCCCCCCCCCCCCTTGAGCCACACAATCATCAGAGCGGTTTTTTTTTTACTTTTAAAAGCATTTTTTCTACAACCTCTTCGGCCGAAAAAATGCTTTTAAAAGTTTTTTTTAAAAAGCCCCTGATGATTGGCGGCTCAGCTGGGATCCTCAAAGGCTTTTAAAAGAAAAAAACCCCCTTTTTTTCTTTTAAATGCCTCTGACGATCCCAGCTGAGTTGCCTGATGGCAGAGATTTTTTTTCTTTTAAATGCCTCTAACGATCAGGCAACTCAGCTGGGATCGTCAGAGCCTTTTGAAAGCATTTTTTTACAACTTCTTCGCCGAAAAGGTTGTAGGAAAAATGGTTTTAAAAGTTAAAAAAAAATTGGCCACGCCCACCCAGTCACATCAACCCCCCCCAACACCAAGCCACGCCCACAGAACCGGTAGTAACAAATTTTAGATTTCACCCCTGGGATCACGTGACCTTGGGACACAGCAATGGTCATAAATAGGAACCAGTTGCCAAGCATCTGAATTTTGATCACATGATCCTGGGGATGCTGCAATGGTTATAACTTTGAACGGTCACTAAACGAGCTGCTGTAAGTCGAGTACTACCTGTACTGCTTCCTAAGTGATGGCTGGTCATTTCATTCACTGTAGCTAGCTCCTGGTTTGCTTAATACGACTTGGCTATTTATTTAAATACAAGACTGGATTTTAATGACCCATCATTGGGATAAAACATCTCAAAAATCAAAATGTTCCCCCTCATAAAGGTGACACTTGTGTTCCTGGATGGGTTCACACATGCTTTTGCTGTAAGACCCAGGTTTTAATTTCAAGATGTCAAATACACAACAATTAAAAATACTTTGAAATCCATTTCCGGTCTCCTCTTTCTATTGAGAAATAATTTATTGCATCTGTTAGATTTATCTAGAGAGCAAACCAAACTGTATGGGAATAACAGTTTGCTTAGTGGAGGATAAAAAAAATGGAAATCAGGAAACGGCAGCAACAATTTAATGATATACCTTGTTATTTAATGTATAACTTTCAAAGGAAGTCTAATAAGATTCCTAAGAGATAAGAATTCAAGAGCCAAGCTGAATTTTGGCACTCGGAACCATCCGGATAAAACACTGAAAGTAACACAACATTTCCCTTTGTGCAAATTTGGCACAAGATCCAGGCACCTTTGCAGATTGTCCTCTCTGTTAATGTTAAAGTTGTGAGAAGCCACGCAGGGCATTGTTCCACATTGGGTGTTCAGGACGCTGGCAGAACAGCACCTTTCTTTTATCCTGGTTTGTTTTGTTTCATTCTTCTTTCCACAGACTCCCTTTCCCTCTTTTCTGGAGTTCTGGAACTTCATAATTGTAATTGAAAGCTGTCAATCAAAGGCCTCTTGCCATGGAGACTAGGCAAGGATTAAGCTATTCTATTTCCTTCTCTGCTGTTCACCTTGTCCTGGAGAGAGACACACAGATAGTAAGAGATTAACAGAGTTGGAAGGGACCTTATAGCTCATCTAGTCCAACCCCCCGCTCAAGCAGGATTCCCTACACCATTTCTGACAAATGGCAGTCCAATCTTTTCTTGAAAGTCTCAAGTGATGAAGTTCCCACAACTTCCGAAGGCAACTTCTGTTCCATTGGTTGATTGTTCTCACTGTCAGAAAGTTCCTCCTCATTTCTAGGTTGAATCTCTCCTTGGTCAGTTTCCATCCATTATTCCTTGTCTGGCCTTCAGGTGCTTTGGAAAAGAGCTTGACTCTCTGTGGCAGCCCCTCAAATATTGGAAGACTGCTATCATGTCCCCTCTGGTCCTTCTCTTCACTAGTCTAGCCATGCCCAGTTCATGTAACCGTTCTTCATATGTTTTAGTCTCCAGTCCCGTAATCAGTGGTGAAATCTAAAATTTGTTACTACCGGCTCTGTGGGCATGGCTTGGGGGGGGGGGGGGGGGGGGAGGGGGGGGGGGGGGGGGGGGCAATTTTTTTTTAAAAAAAAATTTTACTTTTAAAACCATTTTTTCTACCACCTCTTTGATGATCCCAGCTGAGTTGCCTGATCAGCAGAGTTTTTTTTTTTAATACTTTTAAAAGCATTTTTTCGGCCGAAGAGGTGGTATTAAAAATGCTTTTAAAAACTAAAAAAAAAAAAGCCTCTGATGATTGCGCAGCTCAGCTGGGCAATTGGAAGGGGCAGGAATTTTTGCTACTGGTTCTCTGAACTACCCGCCTCCATCGCTATTCATCCGAACCGGGCGATCCGGTCCAAACCGGGAGCATTTTACCCCTGCCCCTAATCATCCTGGTTGCTGTCCTCTGCACTTTTTCTAGAGTCTCAACATCTTTTTTATAGTGTGGTGACCAAAACTGGATGCAATACGCTAGGTGTGGTCTTGCTAAGGCTTTATAGAGTGGTATTAGTGCCTCACTCGATCTTGATTGTATCCCTCTGTTAATGCAATTTAGGATTAATAAATACTAATAATTTTAAAAAGACTTAATAAATCAATCTAGGTAGTCGCTATACAGGTAGTCCTCAACTTACGACCACAGCCGAGCCCAAAATGTCTGTTGGTAGGCTACGCAAAACATTCCTTAAGTGAATTTTGCCCCTGTTTTACAGCCTTCCTTGCTGCAGCTGTTAAGCTAGCCACCCAGTGATTAAGTGAATCTGGCTTCCCAGTTGACTTTGCTTGTCAGAAGTTCACAAGAGCGGATCACATGACCTTGGGATGGTGCAACTGTCATCAATACATGCCGATTGCCAAGGATTTGAACTTCGATCACATGACCATAGGGATGCTGTAATGGTTGTAAGTGTGAAAAATGAACATAAGCAGTGGTGAAATCCAATTTTTTTTACTACCAGTTCTGTGGGCGTGACTTGGTAGGTGTGGTATGGCTTAGTGGGCGTGGCTTGGTGGGCATGGCAGGGGAAGAATACTGCAAATTCTCCATTCCCACCGAACTCCAGGGGAGGATACCGCAAAATCCCCATTCCCTCCCCACTCCTGGGGGAAGGATATTACAAAATCCCCATTCCCACCCCATTCCGGGGCCAGCCAGAGGTGGTATTTGCCTTTTCTCCGAACTACTCAAAATTTCCGCTACCGGTTCTCAAGAACCTGTCAGAACCTGCTGGATTTCACCCCTGGACGTAAGTAATTTTTTTTCAATGGCATTGTAGCTTCGAACGGTCGCTAAATCAGTGGTTGTAAGTCGAGAACTACCTGCACTGTATTGTAGTATTTTTCAGATTTAATAGCTTAAAAATGTTTGTGGTTATCTCTTTAAAATGTATGGCTAGCCATCATGGAGCCGTGGCGCCACAGTGGTTAGGATGCAGTATTGCAGACTTAATTCTGCCAACTGCCAGCAGTTCGATCCCGACCGGCTCAAGGTTGACTCAGCCTTCCATCCTTCTGAAATCGGTAAAATGAGGACCCAGATTGTTGGGGGCGATATGCTGACTCTGTAAACCGCTTAGAGAGGGTTGTATAGCACTGTGAAGCAGTATATAAGTCTAAGGGCTATTGGTATTCAACTCCCAGAATTCCCCAGCCAGCCAAATAAAAATACATCATCTTCACCATCTCTGACACACTCATGCTAAATTTGGAAGTTCCTTTTACCGTATTTTTTGGAGTATAAAATGCACCTTTCCCCCAAAAAAAGAGGGTGAAAATCTGGGTACGTCTTATACTCTGAAAGTAGCGCCACCCGGTTTCTCAAACGGAGGTTTCAGAGGCTGAAAAAAGCATCAGAAATGAAGTTTCAGAAAAGAAGCCCCCCAACAGAGCTTCAGAGGGTTTTTTTCTGAAGCTGTTTTGGAGGCTTTCAGAGGCAGGAAAAGAAGTTTTTTCTGAAATGGAGTTTCAGAAGTTTCAGAGACAGAAAAAAAAAAGCAAAAAAAAGCAAGGCACAGACCTCACAGCCAAGGAACCTGTTGCTAAAATTCACCTCTGGGAACAGCTGATTGGGGGTATTCCAGGAGGCAGATCCACCTGCCAATCAGCTGAGTTATTTTAATAAATTAAGCTTTGTACAAACTGTGTGTGTGTTGTATTCTTTGGGGTCCGTAGCTGGGGCAGAACAGGTAGTTTTTGGCTTACAACCATTCATTTAGGGACCTTTTGGAAAAAGTGACTTATGATTAGTCCTCGTACTTAATAACCATCGCCGCCTTCCCATGGACACATGATCAAAACCAGCATGTATTTTTGACCATCATTGGCATCCCAGGGTCATGTGTGACCTTCCCAACCAGCTTCAACAAGCAAAGTCAATGGGACAACTCAAATTAGCTTAAAACTTATTCGATTCGTTTAGCAACCGTGGTTAAAAAAAAAAAAGATTGTAAATTGGGCACAACTCACTTAACAACTGTCTCGCTTAGTAACCGAGGTTCTGGACACAGTTGTATTTGTAAGTCAAGGACTGTTAGGATATATTAGTCAAGTTAAAGGGCTTGCAGGCATTACAAAATAGAATCTATAACCCACAAGATAATTATAGCATCCTTGATCAAGATTAATTTTGGTTCATGCGAATGCATTATGCACACAACTCCTATGCCCTTTTAAATTTTCAGTATTTGGTTTTTTTTTTTTAAAGTCACTGTTCTACAATTGCTGCCATGTGTAACTTTTTTCAAATATATACTACTTTTTTAAAATGCGACTTTCCCTGTTGCTTGCATTTTTTCCAAGTAATTTCTCCCAATGCAGTTTTGCCTTGCCTAATGTATTCTTTTGAAGCCGTTGCTAAAAGACTCTATGAATCATACATAACGCTCATTCGTTTTGGCATATCACAAAATTCAGCTCGAATATATGTGTGTGTGTTTGTGTGTGTGTGTGTGTGTGTTGGTTTCCTTTGGCATTCCTGCATTTGGCAACTTCTTAAATATTTCCAGCAACAGTGACCTGGGAATTTGGTTTTCTAAATTATACCTCAACAGTCGGAAGTCTGCCTACCTCCTACGCCTGTAATACTCAGTGGTATGTGTTAGTAGTAATTTAGAAGGAGCGCAGGAAAATTGTGTGTACTGCAGAATGCAAAATTGGAACTGGATAGGATGCTAACTTCTTTCAGAAGTTGCTAGTCCTTAGGATTCCACATAAATGTTTGGAATGATAAGGACGAATCTCAAGCCCGTATCAACAGAAGACTCCAATGGAATCAAGTGGTTTAGTGCCCTCTGGAGTAGATTTTTCAAGCCAGATATTTCATAGGTTTGTAGGAATACTATCCCTGGAATTTCCAATTGGCACGGGGGTCCAAGTAGATACTATTAGAACATGGTACCGTTTTATTTTTATTGATACAGGGAGTCCTCAACTTACAACAGTTCATTTAGTGGCCGTTTGAAGTTAACAGCACTGAAAAAAGTTACTTATGACCATTTTTCACACTTATGACAGTTGCAGCATTCCCATGGTCACATGATTTACATTCGGATGCTTGTTTTGCGACGGTTGCAATGTCCCGGGGTCATGTGATCACCTTCTGTGACCTTGAAAAGTAAAGTCAATGGGGAAACCAGATTCAATTAACAACCCATGTTACTAATTTAACAACTGCAGTGATTCGCTTACTGTAACACAGGTGGCAAGAAAAGTCGTAAAATGGGAGAAGCTCGCTTAACAAACATTTCACGTAGCAGCATAAATTTTGGGCTCGATTGTGGTTGTAACTCGAGGACCATTAAATTGTCTAAGCCAGTGATGGCTAACCGTTCTGCCGTCGCGTGCCAAAAGCGTGGGGAGCGTGGGGGGGTGCGCACGCGTGTGCCCACACCCATAATTCAATGCTGCACCCCGCCCCCCCACATTCACGTGCAACCCCCCCACCGACCCCCACTTTTGGCATGCGATGGCATGGTGGGCTTGGTAGGCCTATTTTTCACCCTCCCCGGGCTCCAGAGGCTTTCTAGGAGCCTAGGGAGGGCAAAAATAACCTTCCCCACCCACGCGGAGGCCCTCTGGAGGCCGGAAACAGCCCGTTTCCCGGCTTCCGGTAGGACCAGAAAGCCCGAAAATCAGATGACCGGTTTGCGCATGAGCACCGGAGCTGAGCTACAGCAACACTTGCGTGCCCACAGATATGGCTCCGCGTGCCACCTGTGGCACACATGCCATAGGTTCGCCGTCATGGGTCTAAGCTAAGCCAATTGTAAACTACAAGCAATCCTCGACTTAACAACCACAGCTGAGCCCAAAGTTCCTGTTGCTAAGTGAGACAGTTTATAACTTAGTTTTGCCCCGTGTTACGACCTTTCTTCCCTTGATTGTTAATTGAATCAATGCAGGTGTTAAGTTGGTAACACGGTTGTTAAGTGACTCTGCCTCCCCCCCCAATTGAATTTGCTTTTGCCAGAAGGTCACAAAAGGGGATCGCATGCTACTGTCATAAATATGAATCAGCTGCCAAACATCTGAATGTTGATGGCCTTACCATGAAGATACGGTCCTAAGTGTGAAAAACAGACACGAGGCGTAACATGTGCAACCTGTCCGGGCTCCCCAAGGCGCGCGCACACACACACAAAAGGACAGATGCAATACAGGAGGGAAACAGAAACACACACATTTTTATACGACTCATGCAGTCGTCGGTATCTACCGGTTCGGGTGAATCGGTTGCGGCGGCTGGAGGCTCTGCCCACCCACCCGGATGTCATCACGGCGCTGCATGCGAGCGCTCACGGTTCCGAACCGGTAGCGAAGGTAAGTGAAACCCACTACTGGACTCGTGACTTCATTACAGAAAAGAAGTTAGGACTTGTGTCTGCTGCTAAAGGAATTGGGAGGCATTCCTGAGGAATTCCATGCTCAGCAGGCTTTCCTGATGGTTGTTTTCACGAAATTGCACGAAATCCGGTAGCATTTTAAGGAAACGGAGCTGATAAAGAAGCTACATTCCGGTATGCTGCTTAGAAATACATCCTCTTGTCTTACAATAACACACACATAAAATGTACAAAGATCAAAACATTAAGCTGAGGCAGCCGGAAGCATCTTTAGAGGATTGGCAGGATAGTGAACAGCTATCTCCCACTTGGATTCTGTACAGGTATTCCTCGATTTATGACTGGTCACTTAGTGACCATTCAAAGTTACGACCGACCCAAAAGAAGGGGGACTGTCAGACTCCTGAATGAGAAATAACATCATAACTATAGAGTGCGATGGACTGCAGGGCCGACGCAATGTGTAACATGTTCACACTGGTACAATAGGACTGAGTGTTTTGTTAATATGATTTATTGGGTTAGGGATTTTCTGTCTTCACTGTGAGTTGTAGTGTGTTGGGGAGGGTGCACTGAGGGAGCTCAACCAATCTCATTGCACATATGTTGTGCACTGACAATAAAGAATTGAATTGAATTGAACTTACAACCCCGAATTTCTGAGAGTTGGGCTCAGAATTTTATTTATTTATTTTATTATTTATTTTATTAAATTTATATACCGCCCTTCTCCCCGAGGGGACTCAGGGCGGTGAACAGCCATAAATAAAAAACATATATACAAAATTTAAAAACCAAATAAAACCGAATTAAACGTTGGCCCCAATATTTAAAATCCCAATTTACAATATTAAAACCCCAAAATTAAAATATTACAGTTTAAAATTTCTAAATTATTTTACGACAGAAGGGGAAAAGGGAAGAATTAGGCCAGGCCCGCCTGGTGGAACAGGAAAGTTTTTAACTCACGGCGGAAGGCACGAAGATCCGGGATCCTCCGTAACTCTGGGGGGAGCTCGTTCCAGATAGTGGGTGCCCCCACAGAGAAGGCTCTCCCCCTGGGGGCCGCCAGCCGACATTGTTTGGCCGACGGCACCCGGAGGAGCCCCTCTCTATGGGAACGTACCGGTCGGTGGGAGGCTATTGGTGGTAGTAGGCGGTCCCGTAAGTACCCGGGTCCTAAGCCATTTGCGGTGACCAGCTGTCACATTGATCACATTTTTGCGACGGTTTTGCTGAAAACTGGCACTTTCATTGTTTGGCAAAACTTCACCCATGGCTAACTGGATTCACTTAATGACTGCGGGCATTTGTTTTGTGACCACCGCAAAAAGGAGAACCAACCCGTTTTACAA
>WNWU01000003.1:58191745-58206881 GCA_012654045.1 Ptyas mucosa
GGGAATTCTGGGAGTTGAAGTCCACAAGTCTTAAAGCTGCCAAGTTTGAAGACCTCTGTTTTAGAGGGTCATTGAATCACTTGGAGGTTTATCTGTGTCCTCAGGGCCACCTGAGTAGTGCTCCTGGTTTACGCTAATTCTCACATTTCAAACATATATATTATTTCCTCTATGTAGGTTACATCGATATCCAATTCAATCGTATCTAACATAGAAAATTAACATTAAACACTTCTAAACACTTTACTCGTCAATAGTCTTTTATCCCAGCATTCCTTCTCCTGTCCAGCCAATAATAAAATTTGTTCCAGATTTCATAATACTCTTGATTGATTCTTATCTTTTAAGTTCCAAAGTCAGTCTGTCCATTTCCGCGCAAATTAATATTTTAGCTAACACTTCTTCTTCTGTGGGGGTCTCTTTGTTTTTCCATTTTTTGTGCAAAAGCCAATCTTGCTGCTGTTAGAATATGTAACATTAAGTAAATTGAACCCTTGTTGTATTTGCCCTCTATAATGCCCAGTAAAAAGAATTCCGGTTTTGCTTCTATATTTTGCGTTAGTATATCTTCTAATCATTGTCTTACCTTGTTTTTCTCTTTGAAGACGTTTTGCTTCTCATCCATTCTTCAGCTAAGTCATGTGTGAGTGGTTCTAGAGCCAGGAAAGAGAGAAAGAAAGGAAGGGAAGGTTCTGTCACATCTGGATTGGGGATTTTTCACAGGCTGCCCAAACGGAGATTCAACACTGAATCTGGACTAGCAATGCATGGATCAGTCTCAAATTAGATACATCTTGTTATCAAGTTTGATTAGATGGGGACTGCATTATTCCTAATAGAATAGCACTATTTTTCTTCACGTGAGGTTGTCCAGTGTTTTTCTGCAGGAAGCACTGTTCTAATCTGACTTACTTCCTGGGTGAGGTAAATTTCTGTGGGTTGGGCCGATCATAAACATACACGTTTGTATATTTTGCAAATCAATAATCATTGATGTGGTGTTGAGGGCCCAGCGAAGAAGCAGGGGAAAAAAATACTTTCCCAATCCCAGTGCATTGTGACCAGGCTTTTGAAATGTTGCAGTGCCTTTTCATACTATATATACTGTCATGGAGCTAGGCATGTACTTCACGAGGGCTAGAAACACGGTTATAAAAACACGCACCAACAAACGGACATCTTGAGCTCCGCATTTGTTTATTCAGTCTGTTCAGAAGTTGTAAAGGCATATACAGAATCTCTTTTAACCGCATTCAGATGAAGTGATAGCATTCAGCAATATAAATTCCTGACATGATTACCGCTAATAATTTTTCTTTCCTGGTTTCCTTGAAAACTGCACTTTAGTCCTGCATATCTTTCCCCCCTCCCCCCTCCTTTATCCTGTGAATATAACATGTAGTTGTTTGATAATAAAGATGTGACCTTAAAGGACAATAAAACATTGAATTCAGTATAGGAAATGATGCGATATTTGTATGTAGATGTGTGTGTGTGTGTGTGTATGTCTGGGGAAGGGTGAATTTTGTGGTTTCTGTATCGGTTGTAAAGTTACTCAAACATAACATTTTTGCAAATTTTACAAAGAATAGAATAGAATAGAATAGAATAGAATAGAATAGAATAGAATAGAATAACAGCGTTGGAAAGGACCTTAGAAATCTTCTAGTCCAACCCCCTGCTTAGGCAGGAAACCCTACACCACTTCAGACAAATGATTATCCAACGTCTTCTTAAAAACTTCCAATATTGAAGCATTCAGAACTTCTGGAGGGAAATTGTTCCACTGATTAATTGCTCTGTCAGGAAATTTCTCCTTAGTTCTAAGTTGCTTTTCTCCTTGATTAGTTTCCACCCATTGCTTCTTGTCCTGCCCTCAGGTGCTTTGGAGAATAGCTTGACTCCCTCTTCTTTGTGGCAGCCCCTGAGATATTGGAAGACTGCTATCATGTCTCCCCTAGTCCTTCTTTTCATTAAATTAGACATACCCAGTTCCTGCAACCGTTCTTCATATGTTTTAGCCTGCAGTCCCCTAATCCTCTTTGTTGCTCTTTTCTGAACTCTTTCTAGAGTCCCAACGTCTTTAATAAATAGCTATCAATGTGGAATCAGTCAGAAACTCCAGTAGCATTCAGATGAAACGATAGCATTCAGCAGTATAAAGGTCCTGACATTTATTACTGCTAATAATTTCTCTCCTCTGGTTTCCTTGAAAAATGCACTTTGCCTCTTCTGGTCTTTGGCCGCTCCTTTATCCAATTATTGATACAATAAGTAATTTATATCTTCAACACCTGGCATTTCCCACATGCACCCAGCAATTTGCACCGGACCTTTCAAAATGTTTCTGAGGCACCCTCAGTTGCATCGAAAACCCGTATCCTAATCGATCTGTCTTCAGGGGAAGAAAGTTCCCATCTTTAGAATATTTCCCTGGTTGCTCTTGCAAAGATTTGGAGCCTGGCGGAAGAAAACTTGTGTTCACATTGGGGAAGAGTCTCTTGTGATATAAGATGGGCAGCTGCACAGATCTTTTAAATGAATAAATATTGTTTGATGGTTTTACTTTTTTTTATTGTTTTATGGTTGTTTTATGGTTGCAGGCCTTATGGTTTGTTGTAAACCTCTCAGAGTTGTTTAAGATGGATGGCCATACAAATATTATAAATAAATGAATTTAGCTTATCTGATGTGAGGAAATCAAACTTTCTCCTTCTTCTCCTTCTCTTTGTGTTCTTCTTTTTATTGTTTATCTCCTCTTCCTTCCCCTTCTCGTTGTCTAACTTCTCCTGCTCTTATCTTCTTCTCTTCATTGTCTATCTCCTCCTCCTCCTCTTCATTGTCTATCTTGTGTTCTTCATTGTCTATCTTCATCTCTTGACTGTCTACCTTCTCTTTGTCCTTCTCCATTATCTGTCTTCTCCTTTTCATTGTTTATCTCCTCTTCCTCACCTATCTTCTTCTCTTCTTGATTGTCTATCTTGTTCTCCTCCTCCTCTTCATTATCTGTCTTCTTCTCTTGATTGTCAATCTCCTCTTCTTGATTGTGTATCTTCTTCTCCTTCTCCTCTTCATTATTTGTCTTCTTCTCTTGATTGGCTATCTTTTCCTCTTCTTGATTGTCTATCTCCTTCTCCTCTTTTTCATTGTCTTATCTTCTCCTCTTCTTGATTGTCTATCTTGTTCCCCTTCTCCTTTTCATTATCTGTCTTCTTCTCTTCACTGATTATCTTCTCTTCTTCTTGATTGTCTATCTTCTCCTCTTTCCTCTTCTCCTTTTCATTGTTTATCTCCTCCTCCTCTTCTTGTCTCTTCTCCTCCTTCCCCTTCTCATTGTCTGTCTTCTCCTTTTTCTCCTCCTTTTCTTCCTTATAGCCTATCTTCCTCCCTTGCACTCCCCTGCCACTTTTATAAAGCTAAATGCTGGCTCTACCTCTGTCAGAAGTCACTTGCTGTGGAAGTTTCAAACAGTTTTGGTAATGGAGCAATCTCACATATTACATATTGAGAGCAAAATTCTGCCCCAGAGAGATAAGTTCCTTTTTCCTCTTGATCCTTCTTTTACGCTCGAAGCAAAACGGTTTAACCGCCAAAGGTGGTCTCTCCCAAACCCAAGTTGTCCCTTTCCATTATTTGGTTCACTTGCCTTGCCCACATATGGCTCTCTAAGGATGAGCAATTATAAAACAGAGCAGAACATAATTCAGTGATGAATCACCCGCTTCACCGTTAGATCTTCAGCACCTGAAGTGGAAAGTTCTGGGCCAGGGGTGGGCAAATGTGGCCCTTTTACAACCTGTGGACTTCAACTCCCAGAATTCCTGAGATAGCTTGGTTGTCTGGGAGTTGAAGTCCACAGGTTGTAAAAGGGCCACATTTGCCCACTCCTGTTCTGGGCAAACAGAAATGAGGAAAGTCCCCTTTCAAAAACCTGGGAGAAGATCTGGTTGCAGAAGACAATTCTGAGGAGCCCGGATGAATCAGCCGAGCCATGTATTTCCTACGGGGAGGCTTCTAATCAGGGGTGAAATGCTCCCGGTTCGGACCGGCTCGGGCAAGTAGGTAGCGATGGCGGCGGGCAGTTCAGAGAACTGGTAGCAAAAATCTCTGCCCCCGCCCCTCCCATGCCCAGCTGAGCCGTGCGATCATCGGAGCCTTTTTTTTCTTTGAAATGGCTCTGACGATCCAAGCTCTGACGATCCGAGAGCTGGATCGTCAGAGCCTTTTGAAAGCATTTTTTTACATGGTTTTACATGTAAAAAATGGTTTTAAAAGAAAAAAAAATTGGCCACGCCCACCCAGTCACATTACTACCCCCACTACCACACCAAGCCATGCCCACAGAACCGGTAGTAACAAATTTTAGATTTCACCCCTGCTTCTAATCCAGTTCAAAAGAGGGCAGTTTTAAGTTTTTTGGATGACGTAATCAAAACTTGGCGCGGAATCAGATTTATCCTAGCCTGGATTCTCCAAGAGAGGAACTTGTTTCATCCTTTGTCTTCAACCGGGGTAGATTTGACAATTCTGCGGTTTTGGCATCTTTTCAAACGATAAAACTTGAGCAAGGGATAACAGGAGCGGCTCTTTTAGCTCTTCACAGAATGGAAGGCACCTGATATGCATAATGCAAATTTTAGCAAAGGAGGGAGAACGCCTATTGTTTGTAGGCCACCTGCCTCTTAATTTGGGGAGATTCCTACCCCGTAACAATCCTCCCTGCCACATGCGTGCTTGTGTAGTAAACAAAAGGAATGGAGTGGATTATTTTAAGCCGAGGGGACAAGGGGGAGTCGGTTGGCTTGCTTGAGAAGATCAGTTCTGAGGAGGGGGTCTGAACCTTGCTTTGTTTAAATGGTGGTTCAAAGGACATTCCTTCTCCATGCTGCTTTGCAAAGTATTATTACAGCTCCCTATCTTCTTTTTTTTTATGGAGTCGAGAGAAATCAGTGTCGCTTCAAAGGTGCTTTTCCCCCAAAAAGCAACTGGACTTTCTTGTTTTGTTTTGTTTTTTCTTTGAAAACTTTTGGCTTCTCATCCAAGAAGTTTCTTTGAATTTCTTCCAGCTGTAAAAGGGCTTGTCCCTGGTCCATACCAGGAGTGAAATGTAAAATGTGTTACTACCGGTTCTGTGGGTGTGGCTTGGTGGTGCTGGGGGGTAATGTGACTGGGAGGGAGTGGCCAACTTTTTTTTTTTTAAACTTTTCAAAGCATTTTTTCTAATGCTTTGAAAAGCCTCTGCGGATCAGGCAGCTCAGCTGGGATCGTCAGAGACTTTTCAAAGCATTTTTTTTTTACCACCTCTTCGGCCAAGAGGTTGCAGAAAAAAAGGCTTTGAAAAGCCTCTGAGGATCCCAGCTGAGCCGCGCGATCATCAGAGGCTTTTTTTTTTACTTTTAAAAGCATTTTTTCATTGGAAGAGGTTGTGGAAAAAATGCTTTTAAAAGTAAAAAAAAAAGCTTCTGATGATCATGCAACTCAGCTGGGCATGGGAGCGGGACGAAGGGATTTTTGCTACCGGTTCTCCGAACCACCCACCACCACCGCTACCGGATCGGGCAATCCGGTCCGAATCGGGAGCATTTCACCCCTGGTCCATATCTTATCTCCACCACCTCCACCTCCCCCTCCCCCCTTCTTCTTCTTCTTCTTCTTCTCCTTCTTCTTCTCCTTCTCCTTCTCCTCCTTCTCCTTCCTCTTCCTCTTCCTCCTCCTCCTCCTCCTCTTCTTCTTCTTCCTCTTCCTCCTCCTCCTCCTCCTCCTCTTCCTCTTTTTCTTCTTCTTCTTCTTCTTCTTCTTCTTTGATGGTATTTTGCTATCTCTGCCCACGAAGTCTCCGGCCATTGACTTCTAGTTGATAGGCAGTCTTGGCCACGGTGGAAGGTGCTGCTCTCTGGATATGTCTATAGCAGCGGAGCCGGCCTTCTCTCATCTTCTCTATAATTGGTGCCACATCAAAATGTTGTCGAGTGCTGTCATTTGTGATGTGGTCAAGAAGGGAGATGCCTGATATCCAACGGAGCCTTCGCATTTCCATGGCATGGAGAGAGCTTTCGGTCCCTGGTGTTGCTGCCCAGCATTCGGTGCCATACAGTGCAACTGGGCAGATGGTTGTCTTGTAAATCTTAGATTTAATACATACCTCCACTCAAATTCAAAGGAGAATCTGAAAGGTGCATCTGCCATTGGGTTGGGTGTATTTGCATTTGGAGACCAGAGGCTGATGGAGAAGAGCTAGGTAAGAAAACCACAGAGGACACCAGTGGCTTCTTGCATCTTGCAATCCAAAAGGTAGAAATACAGGTAGTCCTTGACTTACAGCCATTCGTTGAGTGACCGTTTGAAGTTACAGCTTCACTGAAAAAAGTGATTTAGGATTATTATTCACACGTACAACCATTGTAGCTTCTTCCTGGTCACGCAATCCAAATTCAGACACTTGGCAACTGGTTCATATTTACAGGCAGTCCTCCTCGACTTACGACCACAATGGAGCCCAGTATTTCTGTTGCTAAGTGAAACATTTAAGGGAATTTACCTCATTTTATTGACCTTTCTTGCCACAGTTGTTAAGTGAATCACTTGTTAAATTAGTTAGTTATTAAATGAATCTGGCTTTCCCATTGACTTCGCTTGTCAGAAGGCTGCAAAAGGAAGGGGGGGGGGAATTACATGACCCCAGGACGCTGCAATTGTCATAAATATGAGTTAGTTGCCAAGTATCTGAATTTTTTTTTTGAAAAAAAATATTTTTATTTTTAAACAAACATACATAGAAACATAAAACCATCTTCAATAACACACAGTGTGTTGGTTGGTTACAAGTCTTTTGTGCATCTTCACCATATTCATAGCTTACAGTTTACCTAAATTCTTACATTATTGATCTAATATATATCTATATATTATTGTCCTCATTAATCACTTATTTGACTATAGCAGTGATGGCTAACCTTTTTGCCATCTCGTGCCAAAAAGGTGGGGGAGCGTGGGGGGGATACACACATGTATGCCCACATCCATAATTCTATGCGCCCCCCCTCATGCTCCCCCTGCTTTTGGCACGCGATGGCACGGTGGGGCAAAACTCACTTAACAAAGGTCTCGCTTAGCAACATAAAGTGTGGTCGTAAGTCAAAGACTACTTGTACCCCTAAAATACCACCTTGGACTAAGCTGTGAGGAAGTTCTTTTTTTATTTCTCAAGAGCCAAATAATAATAAAAAAGATTTGCTATCTGGTATTTGCAGGAAATATCTCTGTCTGTTCCTCGCCTGTTAGCGTGCCTCTTTTCCTGGTTCCAGGACTTTTCAGGTTTTCAGGGTTTTTTCAGGTTTCAGGACACTGAGCCAGGGGCATGGTGGCTCAGTGGCTAAGATGCTGAGCTTGTCGATCGAAAAGTCGGCAGTTCAGCGGTTCGAATCCCTAGTGCCGCGTAATGGGGTGAGCTCCCGTTACTTGTCCCAGCTTCTGCCAACCTAGAAGTTTGAAAACACGTAAAAAATGCAAGTAGAAAAATAGGGACCACCTTTGGTGGGGAGGTAACAGGGTTCCGTGCGCCTTTGGCGTTGAGTCATCCTGGCCACATGACCACGGAGACATCTTTGGACAGTCCTGGCTCTTCGGCTTTGAAACGGAGATGAGCCCCGCCCCCTAGAGTCAGGAACGACTAGCACATATGCGTGAGGGGAACCTTTACCTTTCCCGGTTCCAGCCTGTTTTTCTCGCATGGAAATTGCATCTCCAGACAGACACACTCATTTGCCTTGGATGCTTGCCCTCAGTTGCCTTACCGAAGAAGGGAAGGAACAGGTGTGGTGGAGACAAGCGAAGCAATTAAGAAGGGGAGCTCTTCCCCTCCTCCCCTTTCTTGAAAAGCCAAGAGAGACACACCCCGGTTCCCACGCTGTCACTGCCCTTAGGGGTTGAGACGCCGAGGAGGTATAAATAAATAAATAAGACAGCCGCCTCGTTCCCAGACGCTCCAGTTCTCCCAGAGAAGGCAGTAGGGTTTTCCCTCTTGACCCTTCTTGTTGGCTTGACTTGGCCATGAACAAACACATCATGGGTGGAAGACGGTGATGAGTAGGTGCTTTTTCACCTGTTGGGTTGAGACAGCTTTCTGGAGTTGCTTGATGAGTCTTGGCACAGAACACCTGTGCGTTGGGGATTATGTCTACCTGGGCAGGCGTGTGAGCCATACTTTCTCTTTTTTTTCCTTTTTAGTTTAGTCGTGGTTGCAGATGGGAGGAGTGATGGATCCTCAATCCCTGGGGGTGGTGGTTTTGCATTGATGGATGGTCACCCTCAAAAGTTACGATGAGGCTCATCCCAAAGGTGCATTTTCAAAAAGGCAACTCGACCTTTCTTTGTTTTTTCTTGAAGACGTTTTGCTTCTCGCCCAAGCAGCTTCTTCAGTTCAACGAAATGTCTTCGAGGAAAAACAAAGAAAATCCAGTTGGCTTTTGAAAAAGCACCTTTGGGACAACCGTGACCTGGATGACTGAGAATCTCCATGATGATGATGATGATGATGATGATGATGATGTTATCCATTTAGTGGTGTCCGACTCTTGGCAATTCCATAGGCCAGGTCTCTCCACATCTTCCAATATATTGACTACTTCTTTGAGTTGTTCTGTGCTCTGGCTTATGTCAGTTTCGATGGTGTCCAGCCAGTGGTGAAATCCAATTTTTTTTTACTACCGGTTCTGTGGGTGTGGCTTGGTGGGCGTGACAGGGGAAGGATACGGTAAAATCTCCATTCCCTCCTCACTCCAGGGGAAGGATACTGCAAAATCCCCATTCCCTCCCCACTCCTGGGGGAAGGATATTGCAAAATCTCCATTCCCACCCCACCCTGGGACCAGCCAGAGGTGGTATTTGCTGGTTCTCCGAACTGCTCAAAATTTCCACTACCGGTTCTCCAGAACCTGCTGGATTTCACTCCTGTGTCCAGCTGTTCTTTGACGGCCTGGTTTCCTTTGACCTCTTAACTCTTCCAAACATAATTGCTTTCTCCAGTGAATTCCCCCACAGGTCATAGCCAAACTAAGTGAGATGCTGTTTTGTGATACTTGCCTTCCAGTGACATGTCTGGTGTTATGCTCTCCAGCGCTTGCCTGTTAGTTCCTTTCGCTGTCCAAGGAATAAGCCTTCTCCAGCATCACAGCTCAAATGAGTCAATTTTCTTCCTGTCTTGCATGCACGCCAGCCCCCTGGTCTTCGAGTTTCCGGGGCTCCAGCCTACACGCACATGTGTGCATGCACATATATTCCAGTTGGGGCACTTGGTGCCAAAAAGGTTCGCCATCACTGCGATATTTAGCTCACGTTTCTCATTGCTGTGCGACGCGGTGCAATTTCACGTTTTATTTCTGGGCTCTTATTCACCGTTTTGAGCGATCTGCGATCCTAGGAAAAGTTATGCGCTGGCCCTTTTAGGGGATAATGGGTTTTGGATCCTGATATTTTGCATGTAAAGCAGGAGCTCTGCTCCAGAGGGGGGGGGATTCAAAAATAGGGGCTGGGGAACAGTGCAGCAGTCCAGTTATGAAGGTTTGTGGGTTGCCCATTCCTGAATGCTTAAATTAGCTTTCCTACACATTTGCACAGGGTTGGTGTTGGAGTAGCCTCACTTGGTAGAGCAGGGCAGGAAAACAACTTCCCAGGAAGATTAAAAACACTTTTATTTATTGAAATGGGCTATAATCGTGACGGCAAGCATATGGCACGTGTGCCACAGGTGGCACGCATAACCATATCAGTGGGCACGCGAGCTCAGCTTCCGATGGGACTGTAAATTGTCAAATGAGCCATTTTTGAGCCTCCAGAGGGGTGGGGAAGACTGTTTTCGCCCTCCCCAGACGCCTAGAGAGGTCCTGGAGCCAGGTGAGAAAGAAAAATGGGCCTTCTGGGCCATTGCGTGCCAGGAGTAGGGTAAGCGGGGGGTGGGGGGGTCGCATAGAATTATGGGTATGGGCACACACACGCGTGATCCCCCCCCCCTTCCTGGCATGTGAAGCACCCTGTTATTAACACCAGTTACCTGCAATTATTGCAGGTTTGAATCTCACCAGGCTCAAGGTTGACTCAGCCTTCCATCCTTTTTAAGGTAGGTAAATTGAGGACCCAGTTGGTGGGGGCAATAAGCTGACTTTGTATAAATATACAAAAGTATGAAGACTATTGCTTAGCGCATTGTAAGCCGCCCTGAGCCTCCGGAGAAGGGCAGCATATAAATCAAATTAAAATAAAAAAATGAGAAGGAAGGAAAGAAGAGAGTGGAGAAAGGAAGGGTTGGGAGAGAGGGAAGGAAGTAAGGAAGGAAAATGAGAAAAAATAGGTGAAGGAAGAGAGGGGAAAGAGGAAGGAAGGAAAATGAGAAGTGAAGTGAGGAAAGAAGAGAGTGGAGGAAGGAAGGAAGGAAAATGAGAAAAAGTAGACAAAGAGGGGAGAAGGGAAGGAAGGAAAATGAGAAGGGAAGTGAGGAAGAAAAGGAAGAAAAATGAGAAGGGGAAGAAGGAACGGGAGAGAAAGGAAATGAGATAGGGAGGGAGGGCAGGAGGAAGGAAGTTAAAAATGAGAAGAGGGGAGGAAGGAAGTGGAGGGAGGGAGGGAGGAAGGAAGGAGGTGATGAGAATGGGAAGAAAAGGAAGAAAGGAAGTGAGGGAGGGAGGGAAGAGAGGAAGGAAGGAAGAGGAAAAAAAAAGATAAAAGAAACCCATCAGAATGTTATGGAAACTAGAGTTGGATTGGCTTGATAATTATTTCCATGATGGCTTTTGAAAATGCCTCTTCATCTTGTATCATTTCAGATGAAAGGATTAAATACAGGGCGCAGCTAACAATTACATCTAATTACGTGTACATCAACAATGTGTTTGCTTAAACTTAAAACTGAATTGCAGGGCAACACTTTGGTCACCCCTTTTGGTTTCCTGCATTCCGGAGTCTGGAAGAAGCGGTTTCGAATCTTCCTGGAATTTAGCAGCAGATCTGGGCTCTGCTTTTTGGTGAGTTAGCCTAAATATGGCATCTCTGCATGAATGGCGAGACTACTATGTATTTTTAAAATATATATATTAGACAAGCGGTGCCCCGTTGAGTCATTGTTTTAAAGGTATTTCCTTTACCGGATTCCTCAATGTTTTTAACAATGGTAGGATTTCTAATTTACTGCCCTCATGGCTAAAACTGGGATGCATTCAGATGTACCTGCCTTGAAAGCAACCCATAGCACAATCACCTACCAGCACACGAAATATTTTATGCCATTTTCTCCTCGGTCATAAACCCTTTTAGAATCAAATGTTGGAAATGCCATCAGACCCCTGGCTCGTATTATCCTATGTGGTGGACATGCGTAGAAGCCAAAAAATATTGGAGAAAAATGCATACGTGGTTGGAAAAGATGATGTAACAACATATTGACTTGAAACCTGAAATATTCCTGTTGGGGATTTTACCAGAAACTTACAGCAAAGGAAATGTATATTTGATTATCCATGTAATGACCGCAGCTAGAACTGTATTTGCACAAAATAAGAAAAGTGAAGAGATCCCTACAGAGGAGAATGTGATTAGGAAATTACCAGGATGTGCAGAAATGAATAGGTTAACACGGGCAATTAAAGAGAAAGAACAAACCGAATATTATTCTATATGAGATTCATTTTATCGATGGTTAGAGAATAAATATAAATATAAAAATCAGAAATAAAAATAGATGAGTGAAATATAGAAAATTAATAATCGTAAATACCTTTTAATTATATGAGCCAAATTATTTAATTTATTTTAAAACTATTTTAATTTTTATATATACATGTTTTATTTTGGCTGTTCACCCCCCTGAGTCCGAAAGGAGAAGGGCGGTATAAAAGTATGTATGTATGTATGTATGAATGAATGAATGAAAGAATAAACAAACAAACAAACAAAGTTAACAGAGTTAAATAAATGTAAGAAGAGGATTGTTATAGTATTTGATATTTAATGTAATGGTATTAAGCTAAGAATAGATTAAATAATGAATATGATTGTCAACTTTAACTGTTATTGCACAAAATATTTGTACCCGGACGACATACTGTTTAATGGAAGACGGATTGTTTGCATTAAAATAAATTTTAAAAAATTACCCCCCAAAAAAAAAAATAGAACCACGCTTAGGTCATAAAATGTTTTATAAAATTTAAAATTGCAATTCCAAAGGAGTCGTGGGTCCTGGATTTTGGATGCATTTTGTAAGTTCGTCTGTTTGAAATACTTTGATTCAAAAATGGTGACTCTGTGGTGCACCCTTTTGCTCAGTTAAAGGTTACAGACCGAAAAGTTTTAGTAGTTAATAGATTTTTCTCTGGGTGAAAGAGGCTTCGGCTTTTCCTCTTTATTCCCAGGATAGCTGTTTCAAGTATCTGAGTGGTTGTTATTGGAAGATGGGTTAGAATTGATCAGAATTGTTCCATAAAACAGAAAAGGAACAGTGGGTTTAAATTACAACGGAAGAGTGCAGTGGTGAAATCCATTTTTTTTCCCCTACCGGTTCTGTGGGTGTGGCTTGGTGGGTGTGGCAGGGGAAGGATATTGCAAAATCTCCATTCCCACCCCACTCCTGGGGAAGGATACTGCAAAATCCCCATTCCCTCCCCACTCCTGGGGGAAGGATATTGCAAAATCTCCATTCCCATCCCACTCTGGGGCCAGCCAGAGTTGGTATTTGCCGGTTCTCCGAACTACTCAAAATTTCTGCTACCGGTTCTCCGAACTGCTCCAAATTTCCGCTACCGGTTCTCCAGAACGTGCTGGATTTCACCCCTGGAAGAGTGTTTGCCTTAACAATAGGAGCATACAATTTAACAAACTGTCCCAGGAAATAGTGGATTTTCTTTTGCTGGAGTTGTTAAAGGAGGCTGACGGACATTTGGGTTGTTATAGTAATGGATTTCGGTGCAAGGATGGGGTTCAGGTTGGATGATCTTTAAGGTTACTTTCAGCTCTTGCATCTGATTCACAACTAAGCGTTTGTTTGGTATGTGAAAAAAATTTCTTATCTTTCCCGAAAGCAATGGGGAATTTTTATTTGCTCGGAATGCTAAAAATTTTCTGTTGAAGGAACTCAACCCCTTCACGGAAGTACAATCCTGCAGATCCTTCAGGGCAGGGAGGGGAAAAAAATTGCAGTTAACTTTCAGTTTAATACACATCACTTCAATAGAAATCAGATACAGTGAGCTACATTATTTTCCTTGAGGGTTCGCTCTCATTTAATGTCTGTTACATCAAGGCTTTGTTCATTAAATGTAGATTTAACTGCAAATATTGCTATTTACATCAATTACGCAAAACAAACCGATTGGCTCAAATTATATCAATTCAAATGTAATGGACATTGGGATGAAAAAGCACCCATTTCTCACAAACAGCCCATTAAAATTAGATTTTTACTGTACTGTTAAACCACTTAATTCACTTTTAAACGGGTTCATCATTTCTCCCCGAGTAAGAGTCACCTTTTAGAATAGCAGAATTATCAGAAGAGTGGCTGAAGCTCTCTAGGGACAACAGAGGTCCATAATTTACCTGCGCAGTTGTTGGGAGTGTGCTAATGTACACATCAGTTGTCTCTGTTACAGCTGCCTGGGGAGATGATAGTTGTAGGGCATCACATCTGCAAGGCAGCTGGTCAGGAAATAAATTAACATTCTTGGTTGGGTTAAAGAAACTGCGTCAAGGAATTTGGAAGTCCCTATAGAAGGTTGGTTGGTTGGTTGGTTGGTTGGTTGGTTGGAAGGAAGGAAGGAAGGAAGGAAGGACGGAAGGATGGACAGACAGACAGAGTTAGGTTCCGATGTTATCTCAAATAAATTTCATTCTCAAACACAAAGTCAAACACAAAGATAGATAGGATCAGTGTTGCTCAACCTTGAAAACACAAAATGTGTGGATTTCAACTCCCAGAATTCCCCAACCAGCTGAAGGCCACATATCTTAGAGTTGTCAAGGTTGAGAAATACAGGATTAGATGCGTAGGGTAGACAGGATTAATACGTTATATACAATAGATTAGATTTGATAGGTTTTTTTAGATACATAGATGCAATACACATGGTTAGTGTGGATTGGCTTTCAGGTAATCCTCATCTTACGTCCATTCATTTAGCAATCATTCAAAGTTATGGCAGTGTGGGGGAAAAAAAATCAATTTATGGCCGGTCCTTGGAAGTTCTGGCTATTGCAGCATCAAATGCTTAGCTTGCCATTATAACATCACAGCAAGCTGAGGTCACGGGATCACCATTGGTAATCTTCCTTGCACAAGCAAAGTCAATGGGGAAGTTGGCAGGGAAGGTCACAAGTTGATGTGGTGAGTCAGTCCTCCTGCTTTTTCTTCCACTTGCTGGACCCTCCCTCACCCTCCTGGCTCCACATGGCCTCTGTTAGCCCTCCCGCAACCTCTTCCGGCCTCCCCTCCCCACCAATAGAACCCACCCCATTCTTTACCTGGGATTCCTGCTTAATGACCCATGGAGTCCCAACAACCAGGACTGCTGGAATTACCATTGTAAGCAATGCAATTTCATTTTATGACCTTTATCTTCTAACAACCCTAGGCTCAATTGCCATAATAAACGAAGGACTACCTATATATAGGTAGTTTGGTGCGGTGGTTAAGGGTGCTAGAGTAGAAACGGGGAGATTATAGATTCTAGTCCTTCCATGGGTATGAAAGCTGTCTAGGTTATTTGGGCCAGTCCCTCTTTCTCCCTCCCCCCAGTCCACCTCAAAGGGTTGTTGTGGGGAGGAGCATTGCGCTCTGCTTTGAGTTGTCCAAATAAAGACAGGATATATTTAATTTTTGATTTGGTTTGTTTATTTGTATCTCCCCCTTTATTATGTTTACTAATAACTGAAGGTGGCGAACATACCCAACACATCTTCCTCCTCTCATTTTCCCCAGAACAACAACTCTATAAGGTGGGTTGGGCTAGGAGAGAGAGGGACTGGCCCAAGGTCATCCAGCTGGCTTTCATGCCTAGGGTGGGACTAGAACTCACAGTCTCCTGGTGATTGGCCCAAAGTCACCCAGCTGGCTTTCATGCCTAGGGTGGGACTAGAACTCACAGTCTCCTGG
>WNWU01000003.1:58206891-58223540 GCA_012654045.1 Ptyas mucosa
GGCCCAAAGTCACCCTGCTGGCTTTCATGGCTAAGGCGGGACTAGAATTCACCGTCTCCCACTTTCTAGTCTGGTGCCTTAATCACTAGACAAGGGGTCTGCAACCTTAAACACTCAAAGAGCCATCTGGATCCGTTTCCCACAGAAAAGAAAACACCGGGAGCCACAAAACCCTTCCCGTGGCTGACTATTTCTTAAGCAGCCACCTATGTAGTTGAATTTAATGTTCTGTTTTCTTCTGAAACTTTTCTTTTCTTGCATTTATCCATGATTGACCTACCGGGGGTTGAAAAGCTCAATAAGTCATATGCCGGCGGATGTCGCATCTTGGCAGTTGTGACGCGTATTTTGAGTAACGGAGCCGCAGCAGAGGGATAAAAGAGCCACATGCGGCTCCAGAGCTGCAGGTTACTGACCCCTGCACGAGACCAACCTAATAATCATACTAATAAACCTGGAGACTAGCAGGAACCTCTGTAACAATATTGGGAAGTCAGTCCTTTCCCTAAAGATTTAATCCCTAGTCCAGTGATGGTGAAATGTTTAGACACCGAGTGCCCAAACTGCACATGTGCGCATGGCCAAACTGAAAGGTGTGCACACACACATGAATGTGTGCATGCACGAACATGTGCATGCACGAACATACGCAAGCATGTGCATTCACATGTGTGGACATATGTGCATGCGCACCAAAGACCAGCTGGCCAGTAGAAGGCGGGGCATCCCACCACCGGCAGCGCAGCAAGAGATAAGATCTTTTTCTTTCGTGAGCTTCTGTTTCGTTATTTGCAGGGAAACAGAAGCTCATGAAAGAAACGGCACGGAGATGTGACCTGGGGCAACGGCGTGCGTGCCAGCAGAGAGGGCTCGGCCTGCCACCTCTAGCACACGTGCCATAGGTTTGCCATCACGGCCCTAGTCCACCCCTTCAGTTGCCTCGAAAGCAGCATGGCTCAGTTGTCTCTATTACTAGAGTAGCTTGTTGAATTCAGGGAGACTTTACTCCCAGATCAACCTTCAAAGGTTGCCGCTATCAAAGCCACCAACTGTAGCCAGATCCCGAGAGCCAAGATCGGTGTGCGGATGGTGAGCGATTGCTGGCGAGGAAGCCCTTTCCCTTTCAAATTCGGCCCAGGGCCTTTTCAAGTCCTGTCAGACTTCACTTCTGCAAGGCCGAAGCCTCGATTCGCTCGACCGGTGGTCACAACCAGCACCGCGCATTGTAAAGCTCTTTGCCACATTCAGGGCTGTTTGTATTATTCTTGGCAAGGCTGCGTCACTATCGGCTGCTTTGCTCTTTTTATATCCTCCGCGTCCTTCAGTGTTGGCCCCTTTTTGTTTGATAACATTTCAGCTTATCGCTGCTTTGTACTGTCCCTTATCAAGCAGTTAAGAAAATAAAAATAAAAATGCCATTCCTCTGTTTTTGACCCGGTGTTAACACCTATCGAAGGGACTCGGTGGATCAGGGGCTAAGACACTGAGCTTGTC
This sequence comes from Ptyas mucosa, assembly GCA_012654045.1. Lineage (NCBI taxonomy): Eukaryota > Metazoa > Chordata > Lepidosauria > Squamata > Colubridae > Ptyas > Ptyas mucosa. Next base: position 58,208,386 of record WNWU01000003.1, read on the forward strand.
GATCAGAAGGTCGGCAGTTTAGCGGTTCGGATCCCTAGTGCCGCATAACGGGGTGAGCTCCCGTTACTTGTCCCAGCTTCTGCCAACCTAGCAGTTCGAAAGCACGTAAAAAATGCAAGTAGAAAAATAGGGACCACGTTTGGTGGGAAGGTAACAGCGTTCCGTGCGCCTTTGGCGTTGAGTCATGCCGGCCACATGACCCCGGAGACGTCTTCAGACAGCGCTGGCTCTTCGGCTTTGAAACGGAGATGAGCACCGCCCCCTAGAGTCGGGAACGACTAGCACATGTGTGCAAGGGGAACCTTTACCTTATAATGCCGATTGGCTTCTCTCGCCTTGCTAAAAATGTCCCATGTTCCTGCCTCCTGATGGGACTCCCAGTCTCCCTTTTGCAAGATTGCAATGCAGATGTTTTAAAGGAGGTCATCCGATTCTGCAGGCATAATTTTTCTCACTTCCACAAATAAGTAAATAAACATGTTTTACGGAAGAGTTCCCAATTCTTCAAATTCCTTTCCCCTCCTGGGACGTCACTACCCTTCTTGCGACAGAGGTTATTACCAAATTCTCTTGTAACAACTAGCATAATCGTACATGCAGAATTCTAAATTCCCGGTGGCTCCTTTCTCCAAACAGCAAGGAAATGTGATTTTTTTTTTTTATTAAACAAAAAAGTGATTACAAACATACGACCGTTTGGAGTCTGCCCACTAAGGTCGTATTTTGTGACAATTATAAATCTGGTAGGTCGTGTGACTGTCCCCGAGGTTATGCCCATTTTTGTGGCGGTCATTAAACGCCGCAGTCATTAACCAAACCATTATTCGCAGCGGTGCCATTTTGCTGATAACGGGAAGTCATGTGTCAGCAGTCATGTGACTGTAGGATACAGCGAATTGCTGCAAATATGGCCGGGTTTGTTAAGTGCAGTTTGTTAACTGTCTGGTTTGGCTCTGCAACCCAACAAGACAGACACAGACTTCAGAGGATAATTAGAACTGCAGAAAAAACAATGGCTATCAACCTGCCTTCCATTGAGAACCTGTAGACTGCAGGAGTCAAAAAGAGGGCTGTGAAAATATTTACAGACCCCTCGCATCCTGGACATAAACTGTTTCAACTCCTACCCTCAAAACGACGCTATAGAGCACTGCACACCGGAACAAATAGACACAGGGACAGTTTTTTCCAGAATGCCATCACTCTGCTAAACAAATAATTCCCTCAACACTGTCAAACTATTTACTAAGTCTGCACTACTATTAATCTTCTCATCGTTCCCATCACCCATCTCCCTCCCACTTATGACTGTAACCTTGTTGCTGGTATCCTTACGATTCAGTCAAAGAGGTGGTAAAAATATGCGTTTAAAATGTTTTTAAAAGAAAAAAAAGCCTCTGCCGATCAGGCAACTCAGCTGGGATCGTCAGAGGCTTTTTTTTAAATAAAACTTTTAAAAGCATTTTTTCGGCCAAAGAGGTTGTAGAAAAAATGCTTTAAAATTTTTTTTTTAAAAAAAGCCTCTGATGATCCTGCGGCTCAGCTGGGCATGGGAGGAGGGGCAGGGATTTTTGCTACCGTATCTCTGAACCACCCGCCACCATCGCTATCAGATCAGGCGATCCGGTCCGAATCAGGAGCATTTCATCCTTGCCCTACTCCCTGCACAGGCATGGCAGAGACCCGAAGACCAGCTGGCCAGTGGAAAGTCCATGCGCATGTGTAGCGGAGTTGAGCTGGGGTGACGGCTCGCGTGCCCATAGAGGGTGTTGCGTGCCACCTCTGGCACATGTGCCACAGGTTCGCCATCCCTGTTATAGATGGAACCTGGCTCAAAAATGAAACAGATCCCACGCTCTAGCCAAGGCTTCAAAAATCCTTAGGGCTGGACAGAGATCTCATGTCATACCTCTGTGGACAAATACTATATTGAAAGATTGTCCGTGGCACTGAACGTCTAAGCAACGGGAGGTTCCCCTTGACAAAGACAAGATTGTATAATTTTTAGGTGACTGGCCATGGAAGTATTTCTTAGGCTAAGGTTTTCTTTGCCTTTTCACATGGGGAAAAAGCTTGCCTGGTTTATGCCGAGATTAAAATTGCCAGTTGGAGTCTTAGGAGTTATATTACCAGCACATCTGGATAGCATCAGATAAATAATAATGAAGAAGAAGAAGAAGAAGAAACAACATGTCACAGTGATACCCATTGTCATCAGGGCACTTGGTACCATGTCCAAGAATTTCACAAAACACTTCAAGAAATTGCAGCTTCCTGCAATAACGCCAGCGGAACTGTAAAAAACTGCGCTACTCAGAACATCATATATTTTAAGAAGGTGCTTGGTTGATACCTAGGATGCTGACAGCAACCCGTATCAACCATTAGCACCAGTCAGTGGTATTTGTGACACACTTTTAAATGTCCAGTTGACTGAGTTTCATTTTTAATGAATAAAAGAGAATAATAATAATAACAACAACAACAACAATAATGGTACTCGGCAGTCGTACTTGGCACACTGGGTGCTGTGCCTAAAGACCTAGGCAAGCACTTAAAAACAATTGGCGTGACAGGATCACCATTGGTCAGCTGCAGAAGGCCACCTTACCGGGATCTGCTGGTATAGTCCGCCGATACATCACGCAGTCCTAAACGCTTGGGAAGTGTTCGACTAGGGATTTGGGATACGAAATCCAGCATGGTCATCTCATTATTATTTAATAATAATAATAATAATGATGATGATGATGATGATGATGATGATAATTTCATTGTCATTGTATGTGTATACACAGTATACCCATACCACAAAATTCACTTAATACCCAAAGACCAGGTCCCACACACACAACAATCCCCAAACACACTCCCACCCACCACAAATTTCTCACCCCTAAACCACCCGAACATTCACACAACAGACCAAGTAATGCTGCCCAATAGTTCACTGATGGTGGCCCTTAAGTTCATCGTTGAGTGCAATTATAGCTCTGGGATAAAAATTATTCAGAAGACGTATGGTCCGAGTTTTAATTGTTCTGTATCTTCTGCCAGAAGGCAACAGTCCAAAAAGATTTTAAGCAGGATGGTAAGAGTCTCTGAGAATGTTATGCAACTAAATAAAAAAACAGAGTAGTGATACTACCATCGTCCTTAGTTGAAGAGTTTCTAGATAAGCACTATGGTGTCAGGGTAGAACTGAAACCAGGAAATTGTGAGTTCCAGTCTTCCCTTAGGGATGAAAGACAGCTGGATGACTTTGGGCTGGTGCCTCTCTCTCGGTTCAGACTGCCTCACTGTGTGGTTGTGATGGGGAAAATAAGCGGTGGGAGCATCGCAGACTTCACTGTGAGTAGTACAGAATAAAGGAAGGTTATTGGGGGTGGAATGTAGTTGCAGGAGGGAGGGGCTGTGTCACCGAGGGCAAAGAGGACGGCCTAACTTTGAGTGTCTGGTGTGTAGGACGAGGGCAAGGACGGCCCTTCCCTAGCAATTCACAGAGCATAGCTGCAGTTATTGCAGCTAATTGCTTTAGTTTGGCACGATTCTGTCTGTAGGCGAACGACAATAAACAGGCTACTCAGCTGGAACTCCACGTGTCGTTCTCCCTTCTTTGCAATCTGACAGTTATTTAATAACTTGCTAAGACCCCCCGACGACACCTTTTCCCCCTGAGATCTTGTCCCTGTCTTTGAAAGCCGTTGCCGGATTTCATTTATTTATTCATGAAATGGATATGTCCGCAAATCGCCTGGAAAGTGACTCAGGGCAGCATTTCACCCCATCCAATAAAACGATAAATATTAAAAAGAGTCGTTCCTTTAAGCCGCTATAAATAGCGATTTAAAAAAAAAAAACACACACACACATGCACGCGCACACATTCAAAAACTATGAAAGCAGATCCGAACGAGGGAAGAACCGTAATGGATGGATGGAGGGATATGCATGTAGTAATGGGGCCGCCTCCCGAGTCTCCATTTACAGTCTCCTTTCAGAATCCTGTTCAGCCAGAGTTTGCTTTGCTTGAAGTGCGTCCTTGAGTCGGCTGCCTCACCTGAGCAATTAGCCTTGGGAATATTTCAAAGCAAGTGACGTCTCTCGACCTTCTGCTACCCCGCCTGGCATCTTCACCCGAAATGACTTTTATCAGCACGAGGCAGTTATAGACTGGGACGGTTTTATGGGAAGAGTTGCTCGTTTACTTATTAAAAGCATAATGAGTCTCGATCTGGGCTGACCCACGCACAAAAACAAGGCCATAATTTGGAAGTTTAGGCTGGTCTTTTGCAACCATTCTTCGGCTTTCTAAAAGTCTTTTTACCCTGTTAGGGCTGATGAGTTAGCGGTGGCTCAGTGGCTAAGATGCTAATTGTGACAATTAGTACGGTTATTATTGTCCGGCCTACCTGAGATCAATCAGAAATTAGAAATCAAATGTAAATAAGCATATGCCTTATTTGGTCATGCCGGCCACATGACCACAGAGACGTTTTCGGACAAGATGATCCAATGACCCTGGGACCCTGCAAGTCATTTGCCAAGCCTCTGAATTTTGATCACATGACCTTGGGGATGCCGCAACGGTCATAAGTGTGAAAAATGGTCGTAACTCATTTTTTTCAACGATGTTGTAACTTTGAATGGTCACTAGACGATGTTGTAAGTTGAGGATTACCTGTACATAGTGCTAAACGAATAATTCCCTCAACACTGTCAAACTATTTACTATTTACTAAGTCTGCACTACTATTAATCTCATCGTTCCTATCACCCATCTCCTCCCACTTATGACTGAATGACTGTAACCTCGTTGCTGGTATCCTTACAGTTTATATTGACTGTTTCCTAATATGATTTGACTGCTTATTTGTTCCCTATGACTATCATTAAGTGTTGTACCTTATGATACTTGATGAACGTATCTTTTCTTTTATGTACACTGAGAGCTTATGCACCAAGACAAATTCCTTGTGTGTCCAATCACACTTGGCCAATAAAAAAATTCTATTCTATTCTATTCTATTCTATTCTATTCTATTCTATTCTATTCTATTCTATTCTACTCTACTCTACTCTACTCTACTCTACTCTACTCTACTCTACTCTTTGTAAAATATGCAAAAATGTATGTTTGAGTAACTTTACAACTGACATAGAAACCACAAAATTCATCCTCCCCCAGACACACACACACACACACACACACACACACACAAATATCTACATACAAATATCGCATCATTTCCTATACTGAATTCAATGTTTTATTGCCCCTTAAGGTCAGATCTTTATTATCAAACAACTACATGTTATATTCACAGGATAAAGGAGAGGGGAGGGGGGAAAGATATGCAGGACTAAAGTGCAGTTTTCAAGGAAACCAGAAAAGAAAAATTATTAGCGGTAATCATGTCAGGAATTTATATTGCTGAATGCTATCACTTCATCTGAATGCGGTTAAAAGAGATTCCGTATATGCTTTTACAACTTCTGAACAGACTGAATAAACAAATGCAGAGCTCAGGATGTCCGTTTGTTGGTGCGTGTTTTTATAACCATGTTCCTAGCCCTCGTGAAGTACATGCCTAGCTCCATGACAGTACATATAATAGGAAAAGGCGCTGCAACATTTCAAAAGCCTGGTCACAATGCACTGGGATTGGGAAAGTATTTTTCCCCCCGCTTCTTCGCTGGGCCCCTTTTATTGGCCAAGTGTCCAATCACACTTGGCCAATAAAAAATTCTATTCTATTCTATTCTATTCTATTCTATTCTATTCTATTCTATTCTATTCTATTCTATTCTATTCTATTCTATTCTATTCCATTCCATTCCATTCCATTCCATTCCATTCCATTCCATTCCATTCCATTCGCTGCCCATCTCACCACGAAGTGACTCTGAGTGGTGCTTGAGAGAAGCCTCATTACCACATTATTAATAAGATTAAGGATCTACAAAGGGGAACGAACCATTCCATGCATGGAAAAATTGGTCTGTCCTCAAACTACAACATGTGTATATAGGGGAAATAAGAAATGAGACAAAGCAAAAATTAAAAAAAAATATTCTCCAAATAAAAATGGAAACCTTCCAGGCATAAATTGGGAGGTGGTGGAGGAGGAGCATTTAAGAGCCAATCGAAGTAATCCTCAATTTATGACCAAACGGGCCCACAAGTGCCCGAGAGATGTCGTGACACTAGGGGGAGTGGGACGGGTACACTATGGCGCAGGTGTTAGCATCGCCATAAGTGTACCCGTCACACTCCTGCTAGTGTCACGGCATCTCTCGGGCACTTGTGCGAGTGCTAGTGCGAGTGGTGGTGCATGCACACGCATTGGCCAGTCACTTACGTAGCCCGGTACACAGGTTGGGGACCCCTCCTCTAGAGGATACAGGTAGCCCTGAATTAACAACAGTTCGTTTAGCGACCATTTGAGGACTACCTATAAGTCAATCCCCTGTTCTCCATAAGAAGCTGTGTTCGCTTTACTTTTCCTAAATGAAAGGTAGAATAGGGATGAGCAAAATTGCCCTGCAGTTTGCGGGAGTCTGTCTCCCTTATCAGGCTTATCAGATGTTAACATCTTTTCTATCCTGCTCTATGGAGTGGAGAGTTGGTCTCTGACAGAAAACTACTTGAAGAAACTAGAAGCATTTGAAATGTGAATTTACAGACGATTGTTGCATATAAACTGGGTTAACAAAATCACAAATGAGGAGATAAGTTGCCTGGGAAAGCCAAGGGAAATCATCAAAGCCGTTAAAAAGCGAAAGTTAAAATATTTTGGACATGTGCTGCGACACCCAGAAAAATACGGCATCCTTCACTTAATCCTCCAGGGAAAGATTGAAGGCAAATGAGGTCCAGGCAGAAGAAGAACATCATGGCTTCAAAACCTGAGGGACTGGTTTGGACAAAACTCAGCAGGACTTTTTCATACGGCTATTTACAAAAATAGGATTGCCAACATGATCGCCAACATCTGATGACAGATATGGCAGGAGGAGGAGAAGGAGAAGGAGAAGAAAAGAAGAAGAAAAGAAGAAGAAGAAGAAGAAGAAGAAGAAGAAGAAGAAGAAGAAGAAGAAGAAGAAGACGATGACGTCTCCCTTATTTCCTCAGTGGGGGAGCCAATATTGTCATCCTACTTTGGATTTTTCGGATGGGAGAATGCCAAGGGTCAAAGGTTTTAAAGAGTTACACAGGCTTAAGGCCTCCCTTTTACCCTTTCAACCCCTTTTAACCTCTGGAAATTGAGACTTTCCCCTTTGCTGATGTTTTAAAGGCAAATGGGCTGTTTCAAGCCCCTACATTAGCTTTAAAAAACCCTCCCAAATAATCAGTTTTGGCCCTTCCGCTTACACCAAACGAGAAGAGAAGGAAAAGAAGAATAAGAGGTTGCACAGAAAGTGCTCATTTCTGACGCACAGGATTTTCAGGTGTCCCAATAATGGAAACCAAGGCTTGTGTTCCCTGGTGCGACAATTTGCTTGCTAAAATTTGATTGTTTGGTTTGTCTTTATTTGAAGCAAAACTTGTGCATTTTGATGTATCTGTTAGTCAGTACAACTCCCCCTTTTTGCAAACAGACTGAAATTTGCTGGAAAACTTAAAACCAACAAAAACAAACACTTTTGTTTTAAAGAAACAAAACAATATCCTGGGGATGCTGATATAAATATTTCTAAGTTGAGGTTTTTATTTATTTTTTCCTCTTTCATTGGAGAATGAGTCAGCTTCCTTCCTTCCTTCCTTCCTTCCTTCCTTCCTTCCTTCCTTCCTTCCTTCCTTCCTTCCTTCTCCCTCTGATTTCTGTCACCCCAGACAGAGTTTGATAGGCATTAGTGACTGGAAATTGTAACCTTTTGATCCATTTTATCCTCCTGATGATGTTGTTGTAAATTTCCATTACTTTGTGGCATGCTTCTTAGCTAAATGAAAATCCTGTATTTGGGATCAGTGGGGAAATGTTTACAAAAGGGAACCTTTTGGTGTTTAGGAGCTGTTATTGGCACATTCAATTAACATGCAGCGAATGCAATATTAGGAAATGGGTTTGACGTAAGTGTAACTGCATTTCTCCATAGTTTGGGACTGTGGCTTATAAATAAACTTGAGGGTTTAGGGATTGTAGAGAAGGCAATCCGGAAGACATGGCTCTTACAATTATCTCAGGCTGCTTTCGTTTATTTTAAATGAGAGCTGGGCAACTTCATTGTGGCCAGTCCCCCTGTCTTGCTTCCTGAAAAACCTAGATGTCACTGAGATATTAGAGTTGCTGCTTGGAGAAGAGGACTTGAGTGGCTTTAAAAGATGCTAAGCATCATGTACCTATTTACCTGTTCATGCCTTTTACATGTCAAGTAAAATTTCGGATGAAAAATTAAGCCCTGTCAGGAAGGGTGGAGGGCTAACAATTGTGGTTCTAGAAGCTGTCATATTTTTTATGTCTGTCTCCTCTCTTTAGTCCTCGATTTATGATAGGTTGCTTAGTGATAGGTCAAAGTTACAACAGACTCCCCAAAAGCTACTTACCACCCAGATTGGAAATTCCAAAGGGTCTATGACAACTCACCACGGCCCATTTGCTGTGACCAACTCGCCACCGGGCAACTCGCCATAGCCAGGTTGCCACAGGACAACTCACTGTGGACCAAGAGTTACACTAATACCGAAGAAATGGTGGAATAGAATGATTAAAGAATGGATGCAAAAGGACATGCGAATGACAAAAATTAAGATGATTTTTATTTTATTTCAAATAATTAAATTGAATTGTTCAATTGCCTCGCAGCGAGTTGGCCGCAATGATTTGTCCTATTCCAGTTATGAAGTCTGCCCCACCCACATGGTCACAATTTGGGCCCTTGGCAACCGGCTCACATTTTTACGGCCATTTCCCATGGCCCACGTGGCCACGATTCACAACATTTTTGCCAGAAACTGATGTTCTACTTCCAGCAAAAGCCACCCTATGGCGAATCATGGGTTCGTTTATTGATTCTTGGAGTCCACTTAACAACCGCTGCAAAATTCAGTCTGGTCTCATGGTAATCTGCTTTGCGATAATCACAGCCTTACAATCGAAATTGTCATAATTTCGTGGCCAGGGGGGCTTTCTATCAGGTTCTCCTGATACGCCAATTGCATCCCTTTCTGGATCGGGACTCCCTACGCACAGTCACTCAGGCGCTCGTCATCTCCCGCCTGGACTACTGTAATGCTCTCTACATGGGACTCCCCTTGGGGTGCATCCGGAGGCTCCAGTTGGTCCAGAACGCGGCCGCGCGGGGGATTATGGGAGCAACAGGACGCTCCCATATGACACCTCTCCTGCGCAAGCTGCACTGGCTTCCTGTGGTCTTCCGGGTGCGCTTCAAGGTGTTGGTGACCACTTTTAAAGCGCTCCATGGCTTAGGGCCAGGATACTTACGAGACCACCTTCTGCTACCAATACCCTCCCACCGGCCAGTACGTTCGCACAGAGAGGGCCTCCTTAGGGTGCCGTCCGCCAGACAATGCTGGCTGGCGACCCCCAGAGGGAGAGCCTTCTCTGTGGCGGCACCGACCGGTACGCTCCCATAGAGAAGGACTCCTCCGGGTGCCGTCGGCCAAACAATGTCGACTGGCGGCCCCCAGGGGGAGAGCCTTCTCTGTGGGAGCACCCACTATCTGGAACGATCTCCCCCCAGAGATTCGGCGGATCCCGGACCTTCGTGCTTTCCGCCGTGAGTTAAAAACTTTTTTATTTCATCAAGCGGGCCTGACATAGTATCTCCCCTTTTATAAGAAAATTTTAAATTGTATAATCCAAATTTTTAGATCTGGGATTCATATATTTTTTTAAAAAAATGGGTTTGAATGGTTGGGCAATTGTTTAATTTGGTTTTAATTCGGTTTTAAATTTTGTATTTATGTTTTTTATCTCTGCCTGTTCACCGCCCTGAGTCCCCTCGGGGAGAAGGGCGGTATATAAATCAAATAAACCATAAACCATAAACGAAACCCGCCCTTTGGAATGACCTACCCCCAGAGATACGCACGATACCTGACCTCCGGGCTTTCCGTCGAGCCCTGAAAACACATTTATTTTATCTAGCCGGCCTGGCTTGACCCTACTGTTCTGGTTTTAAATTGTAAATTGGTTTTCACTGGGTTGTTTTAAATAGTGGGCCAAAACTATTTAATTATTTTAAATTGTTTTTTTAAATTTTGTATGCTCTGTTTTATTTTGGCTGTTCACCGCCCTGAGTCCAGCTGGAGAAGGGCGGTATAAAAATTAAATAAAATCTAAATCTAAATCTATAAATTGAGGAGTACCTCATATTGCAGGCTTTCTATATACCATTGAATATGTAACATTTTTTAAAGAAGTAGGAAGCCCCTTTAGGCTACTGAAAAAGACAAGGGAGGTCATAATAAACAGTGGAAAAATCAGATTCTGTCACGCAGTGATTTAAGAAACAGTGTGGGAATCTTCTGACCTGTTTCTCTAAAGTTGTGTGAATGTTTCTATGACATTCAAGGCACTCTCCCAGCATACACACCACTTAAAATTACTCTATTCTATCAATCTTTAGCGGAAGAATGCCTTCGATTAGTTCTCAGAGCCGCCTCCATTTTGCTTCTAGACCACAGGTGTCAAACTCAATTTCATTGAGGGCTGCATCAGCCCCCCCCCCAGGTGTTTGACCTTGGGGGGGGCAGGTGTGTTGGGGGGGGCTGGTGGGTGTGGCCAGTTTGATGTCACTCATCAAGGCTCCATTTTTGGCCGCGATGGCCTCCTCCAGCCCTCTGCCAATGAAAATAAAGGTCAGGGAGGCCACATGTGGCTCGCCCGGCCTCCGTTTTCACTGGCAGAGGGCTGCAGGAGGCTGTCATGGCTGAAAATGGAGCCCAGGCGGGTTACGTGTGGCCTCCCTGAGCTCCATTTTTGTTGGCAGAGGGCTGCAGGAGGCTGTCGCGGCTGAAAACGGAGCCTGGGCAGGCAGGGCATGGCCCTCCGAGGTCTGTTTTCGCTGACAGAGGCACCGCGGACCTGTCCTTCGCTGTTTCCAGGGCAGGCCCGAGGGCCAGATCTAAGCACCCCACGGGCCAGATCTGGTCCCCGGGCCTTGAGTTTGACACCCCTGTTCTAGACATTTTTCCAAATGAACTTGGTCACCCACTATCTAGCAGTAAACTATTGTAAGATTTATTTATTGGTTCGATTTATATGCTGCCCTTTTCCGGAGACTCAGGGCAGCTTACAATGTGTTAAGCAATAGCCTTCATACTTTTGTATATACCTGCTTAGTAGGGCTTTTGGGCCCCCCATGCGGTGTTCTTTTTTATACAAAGTCAGCTTATTGCCCCCACAATCCGGGTCCTCATTTTACCTACCTCGGAAGGATGGAAGGCTGAGTCAACCTTGAGCCAGGTGAGATTTGAACTTGCAGTAATTGTAGGCAGCTGGTGTTACTTAACAGTACATTAGTCTGCTGCGCCACCAAGATTCTTCGGAAGACATTCAGGTCCTTCAGGTTTTGCCTGCTCAGATGTGCTTTGCAAACCAAGGAAAATGGAAGTGGATCTTGGCTGGAACAACGGAGATACGGAAGTGATTGAGACACACCTCCCTTCTCCTCCTCTAGGCTAACTAAGCTGGGTGTGCAAACCCCACGCTTGTTATGACTCTTTGATCCCACGGAGCAGAACCGTGGAGTACAGCAAACCCTAATTTCCCAGCCGCCCCCCCCCCCCCCCCACGCTGGATTCCTTTCTGATGACTGCTTGTCATGTAGTTACAGGTGCACCGATTCACAGGAAAATTATAAGCACCGTCATGCTCTTCCAGGATTTTCCCGCCGGCTGGCGCCCTGTAGCTCTGGAATGCTAATTAAAGCCACGGCCCCGTACCTTTTATTGTTGGCAAGAAACACCGCCGCCGTCTTGGAGAATCGGCATTCCAGAACTTCCAAGATGGATTGCTGGGAAAAGTCTTTGGTTGAGGCTGGCCCGCCTCTTCGGCGCTTGGTTTTTATGTAGTTAGTCTGGCCTCCAGCGTGTGTTTGTGTTTTGGCAAAGGTGGTTCCAGGGAAGCCTATGACCGTGGATGGCAGTTTGGGGCAGGGTTGGTCCTGCGGTTTTTGGCAGTTGATGATCAGCAATCTTATTATTAGAAAAACAAATATTGGCTTAGGTCTCATCAATCTTGAAGTTATAAGAATGGAAGGTTTTAGGATAGTAGCAGCGGCTCCCCCCCCCCCCCCCCATGATCCAATTTCCAGCCTTAGAAATACAGATATTGAGGAAAATAATAGAATGGAATGGAATCTGGAAGGGACCTTGGAAGTCTTCTAATCCAACCCCTTGCTTAGGCAGGAAACCCTATACCAGTGATGACTAACCTTTTTCGGACCGACTGCCCAAAGTGTGCCCCAAACCCCCAAAATGCAATGCGTGCATGGCCCTGCACATGCGCCCCACCCCCATGCAGCCCCCTGCATGCGCCCCACCCCTGCACATGGGCGGCAGAGACCTGAAGACCAGCTGGCCAGCGGGAGGCGCATGCGCAGCAGACCTGAACTGGGGCAACGACTCACCTGGCATCAGAGGGCGCTGTGTGCCACCTCTGGCACGTGTGCCATAGGTTCGCCATTACGGCCCTATACTATTTCAGACAAGGCAGGATGGAAGGCTGAGTCAACCTTGAGCCGGTGAAAATCAAACTATCGAACTGCTGGCAGCCGGCAGTCAGCAGAAGTAGCCAGCAGTACTGCATTCTAACCACGGCTCTATATGTTGGAACAGTGCTGGGAATCCCATAGGATGCTATCTACCTAATCCCCTTTAATTGTAGCTCTTTAGCTGTGGGCAAAGGTAAACTAAAAATCAGCTTTTCCCACCTGGGCAGCTTTCAGATAGGTGAACTTTGAGGCTTTCAGCAATGGTCATACTGGCCAAGGAATTGTTGTTAAAGTCCACGGTGCTGAAGATTGAAAAATGTCGATGTCGGGGATACTCAGAAGCAAACATGGAAAAGGTTTCTCAGATGAAACCAGCATTGGTTAGACTAGCCATAGTCTGGACATTTTAATCCATATCCCAGTTCTCCATCACTGAAGTTGTACACAGCTCTGGCTGACATTAACTAGGAATGTGTAACCTTCAATCCAGAGCCATTCCATTTTATAGAGTAAGAAGTAGTACTAAAACCCAGTACTAAAACCTACTAAAGAACAATTTCATTAGAGAGAGCCGTAAAACATTGCTAGCAGCTGTCAAACCTGAAAATACAGAGGAGGCCTGATATACTAGTCCTTGACTTAAGATTGCTATGGAGCCCTGAGTTTTAGTCACAAGTCATTCTGGTTGTTAAATGAGGCACCCCTGTGACCACCTTGCTCAACGACCGCCATCTGAGCTCTCCCCATTATGGTCGTTAAGCAGCCTCATGGGTGTGCCTCAGGGCTGAGGGAGGCAAAATGCTAGCAACGCCATTTCAGCTTAGAGCTTTTAGGGGTTTTTTTTTCTCTGGAATCCTTTTTTGTTAGCGTCCTTCTTTCAAAATATTGGCTTTGCTATCGTTTTCAGCAGATTTGAGAACTGTTCTTTCAGCACAGGGAAAGATTTCTCCTCCCTGCATGGAAGGGAGGGGAAATCCCTCAGCGCTCTGGGGAAATGTCCTTTAAGTCCTTTATCTTTTATGAGTCTTCAGAGAGGGGCGGCATATAAATTGAATTAATTAAATTAAATTAAATTATCCCCTCCTGTTGGAACCTTCCCTGCCGGCTTCCCCAATGGCTTTCTGGGGAAGCCAGCAGAGTACTGTACTTTTCGGAGTATAAGACACACATTTTCCCCCCTAAAAGAGGGTGGAAATGTTGGTGCGTCTTATACACCGAATACAGCCATTTTTGGCCTCCCAAAACCCTGCCCTGCGCATCCCGTTTTTTGGAAAAAACAGGACACACAGAGGGTTTGGGAGGCCTGCAGAGTGCTCCTGGGGGCTGGGGAGGGCAAAAACTTTTCTTCTTCTTCTTTATCTCTTCAAAATCTTGGTGCGTCCTATAGTCCGAAAAATACGGTAGGTTGCCAATGACATTCAATGATAGCAAGGCTCTTGGCAATCACTTGTAACACAAACAGATTGCCAAATGCCTAAAACATAGTGATTGTGACAAGTGGAGGGTGGCATGACATTTTACGACACCCAGAAGTGCTTTATGTGGGTCCTTAATGGTCATTAAATGACCAGTCGTAATTCAAGGACTATGTACCATTCTTGGAGGAAAGTTCCATTTTGTACCATCCCCAGAGGAAAGTTCCATTATCTGTGCTACAACAAAAGAACACTTTCGTTGAGGTAACAATCTGTACCTCAGCATCACCTGTTGAGCCGACTAATGATATTTCTGAGGGGTCGTTGGTGCTCTCTCAGCTTGGTTGTTTTTCTTGCAGATGTTTTACTACCCAAAACTGGGTAATATCATCAGTTTCAACCCTGAGCTACAAATATTCTTCTTTATTAATGATATTTCTAGCCATGCTGTGCCCATCAGGAGGGAACTTCTAAGAGAGATGCTTAGATCCCAAGCTGATTATAGGCTGGGCTTGAGAAGCATACGGTGAAAAATTACTGTTTTGTTGACCAGCAAGATAGTTGTTGTTAGTTGCGAAGTCGTGTCCGACCCATTGTGACCCCATGGACAACGTTCCTCCAGGCCTTCCTGTCCTCTACCATCCTCTGGAGTCCATTTAAGCTCACGCCGACTGCTTCAGTGACTCCATCCAGCCACCTCATTCTCTGTCATCCCTTTCTTCTTTTGCCCTCAATCTTTCCCAGCATGAGGCTCTTTTCCAGTGAGTCCTTCTCATTAGGTGGCCAAAGTACTTGAGTTTCATCTTCAGGATCTGGCCTTCTAAAGAGCAGTCAGGATTGACCTCCTCTAGGACTGACCGGTTTGGTTGCCTTGCAGTCCAAGAGACTTGCAGGAGTCTTCTCCAGCAAGATTAAAAGGTTTAATATTTTAATATTTGAAATATTCTCTGGACTGGGCAGAAGCTGGGTTGGCCAAGCATCATCATCCCAATGTCTTTATTAAATTAGCACAGAGGGAGGAGAGCAGAGGTGGGTTTCAGCAGGTTCTGACCAGTTCTG
>WNWU01000003.1:58223940-58242064 GCA_012654045.1 Ptyas mucosa
GCTGGCTGGGGAATTCTGGGAGTTGAAGTCCACAAGTCTTAAAGCTGCCAAGTTTGAAGACCTCTGTTTTAGAGGGTCATTGAATCACTTGGAGATTTATTGGTGTTCTCAGAGCCACCTGAGTAGTTCTCCTTGTTCCTGTAGTCTGCAATTTTTCCCCACTCTGGAAATCCATTCCTACTTCCACTATCCTGTCAGAACTGAAGAAGTTTCTTGGATGAGAAGCGAAACGTCTTCAAAAACAAAAACAAAAAAAAAACCCGCCCAAGAAAGTCCAGTTGCCTCCTGAAAAAAAAGCACCTTTGGGACCGTTCTGCTGAGGTTTCCTGTCCTCAGATCACCTTTCCGGTTGTTATTTTTGCCCCTTGGTTAGGTGCTTCATTCTGCTCGGAAGCAACCCAGTAAATTCAAAGTCCAGGTTGCTTCGCTCCACCTTACGGACCTCTGATCCTTCCCGCCCCCACATCCTTACACACACACACAGACACAAACATGTTTAGTTGTATGTGGTATGTATTCGCTTGGCGCAAAACTGTTGCTGGTGTGGATTTGGATGTGGGTTCTCCCTCCCTTCCACCGGTGTCTCCTCCGTTCGTTTTAACTCAGGCCTTGCACTTCTGTTCTTAGCAAAATCAGCAAAGTGTAATTGAAGTCTTGGCTGGCTTATTTGCACAGAGATAGCTCTGAAGAGAGAATTGCCACAGGAAAAAAGCAAATACATTATTCATTGTATCCTTCAATTCCAAATAATTACCATTACTCAGATGCCTGGGTCTGCGCTAGCTTATGTTGTCATAAATTTTGTGTGCCTCTGAGTTGCTGTAAGACATTTGGCTCATTTCCTTCTGCTTGGAAGCCCCTTCCACCGTACATGTAATCCTTGACATACGACCAGAATTACAGAATTACAATTGCAACTCTTTGCAGCGGTTAAACAGGCCACTAGACTCTTTTATCTTATGACTTTTTTGCAGCAGCAGTTGTTAGCAAGAGCCTTGGTGGCGCAGCAGACTAAAGTGCTGTTAACTAGCACCAGCTGCCTGCAATTACTGCAAGTTCGAATCTCACCAGGCTCAAGGTTGACTCAGCCTTCCATCCTTTCGAGGTAGGTGAAATGAGGACCCGGATTGTGGGGGCAATAAGATGACTTTGTATAAAAAAGAACACCGCTTAGGGGGGCCCGAAAGCCCTACTAAGCAGGAATATACAAAAGTATGAAGGCAATTGCTTAACGCATTGTAAGCCGCCCTGAGTCTCTGGAGAAGGGCGGCATATAAATCGAACCAATAAATAAACAATAAATAAATTAAGTGAATCAATTTTACCCAGTGGGTGGTTTTTTTCTCCAGAAACAGGAATTAAATGTCAGAAAACATAAAAGAAATTTTGAAAACCAGTCACGTAACTGCAGGATGCCCAGTGCCCCAAAGACAGCTGTGACCGCAGGGTGTCGTAACTTTGAATTTGGGTCCTAAGTAGCTCCTGATGGGTCTGTTGTAACTCCAACCGGTCACTAGGTAATTGGTCGTAAGTGGAGGACTCACTTTGTTATTTACCTTAAATCACCCCGTGCATTAAGTCATAATCTAGTTTCTACTGAACGTTTCTCTTTTTCTAACTTGGGCTCTTTTTAAAAAAAAAAAAAAATCCAAAGGTTTCTATTAGCCCTGAATGATAAATGGTCATAAGGCTAATGAAATAAAAGTCTTTTGAAGTACATTTGTTAAATGTGAATCAAGTAGCTAATTTTAAACAGAATGTAATGGACAGAAAGGTTCGTGCATTGCAAAGACGAGTGCATCATTGGAGAAGTAGCATATAAACAAACAAACAAAAATGTCTAGTAGCATCTTTTCCAATTAACCAGTTGTATTAAAAGGCAGAAGTTTAAACAAGCTTCAGTCTCTGCACTGGAAGTACAAGAAGTCCTCAACTTATGACCAGAACTGAGCGCCAAAATTTATGTTGCTAAGTGAGAAACGTGTTAAGTGAGTTATGTCCCATTTTATGATGATTCTTGCCACAGTTGTTAAGTGGATCACTGCAGTCCTTAAGTTAGTAACATGGTTGTTAAGTGAATCTGGTTTCCTCATTGATTTTGCTTGTCAGGAGGTCACAAAAGGGGATCACATGACCCCGGGACATTGCAACCGTCATAAATGTGAATCAGTGGTCAAGTATCCGAATGTATAAATCACGTGACCATGGGGATACTGCAGTGGTCATAAGTGTGAAAAACAATCATGTCACTTGTTTCTCCCACGATGTCGTAACTTTGAACGGTCACAAAATGAATTGTTGTAAGTCAAGGACCGCCTGTATGCAAACAAGAGAGCAGTTTCTTTCTCTCTCTCTCTCTCTTTTTTTTTTTTGCAAAAAGTTTTTTTAAAAAATTTGTTTCAAACATACAAATTACATCTTTTCGGAACAGAGCTTTGATCCGGTCATCAATTTGTTCAATTTTTTGTCATCTTTAACAAAATTTTATATATTCTATTTTGCCATAACACTTATGTCTTAATCTTAAATCACATATTTCAACTAATACCATCTTAGAAAAAGTTTACTCGTATTTACTTAATCAATATAATTACCCTTCTATTAACCCACCTTAAACCTTAATTCAATTAATATCTCATAATACATTTCACAATTCTTACCCTAAATCTTCACTATTAACAATACAGTTCAAACATGTTTATATTCCAAAATTATGTCCATTTCCAAACTTCCTTACATTTATTTATTACCAAGAGCCTTGGTGGAGCAGCGGACTAAAGCGCTGTTAAATAGCACTTAGCTGTCAGCTGCCTGCAATTACTGCGAGTTCAAATCTCACCAGGCTCAAGGTTGACTCATCCTTCCATCCTTCCGAGGTAGGTAAAATGAGGACCCGGATTGTGGGGGCAATAAGCTGACTTTGTATAAAAAAGAACACCGATTAGGGGGGGCCAAAAGCCCTACTAAGCAGGTATATACAAAAGTATGAAGGCTATTGCTTAACGCATTGTAAGCCGCCCTGAGTCTCCGGAGAAGGGCGACATATAAATCAAACCAATAAAGAAATAAAGAAATTACTTCATGTAATTCTCATTAAATCTTTATTCCATTATTACTTTATCAAATTTAAATCTTATCACTAATCTTAAAAATATAGCAGTTTAACTATATTTTAAAAAGTTTCTTTTTTTTTTCTCCTCATCATAAACACACTCTCGGTGTAGGACTCCCTTTTCATAGATAGGTGACTTCGCCACCAAAGTTGTCGTGTTTTAGCTGGCGAGCTTTTTCTCTCCTTCAAATGAAAGCCTGGTTTAAAACGTCATTTAATCTTTAATCATAATCACCTCGCTCTGGGGGCATTGGGTGCATTGAAGTGATCGAGAGACTGATGATGATAATAATGGCCTGCATTCAGGCGTGGATACCAAGGATCAGCAGATCTATCCTGCTTCGCCTTCCACACACCTACAAACTTGACTGTGTTATGTAAACAGTCCTTGAATTTAAAACATTTGCAGGATAAAGTGCAAATTCCCCAACACGTGGGTTACACACAACATACACACACCCTTCCCAGTTGCTTTTGTTTTTTCCCTCCATCTCAGGGATAACTGGAATCTAAGTAGCCTGCTAGCCCCTTTTCCAACTAATTGCTTCTATACTGCATGAGATTTTGGATGTATACAGTCTAGCCCAGGATTTGTCAACCTTGGCAACTTTATGAAAAAGCAAATGCGATCCTAAGTTGCATTAACAGAGGGATACAATCAAGATCAAGGGAGGTGCTAATACCGCTCCATAAAGCCTTAGTAAGAAAGACCACACCTAGAGTACTGCATCCAGTTTTGGTCACCGCACTATAAAAAAAGATGTTGAGACTCTAGAACAGAGGTCTTCAAACTTGGCAGCTTTAAGACTTGTGGACTTTAACTCCCAGAATTCTCCAGCCAGCATAGCATAGCTGGCTGGAGAATTCTGGGAGTTGAAGTCCACAACTCTTAAAGCTGCCACGTTTGAAGATCTTTGCTCTAGAAAAAGTGCAGAGAGAAGCAACCAAGATGATTAGGGAACTGGAGACTAAAACATATGAAGAACGGTTACAGGAACTGGGCATGGCTAGTCTAGTGAAGAGAAGGACCAGGGGAGACATGATAGCAGTGTTCCAATATTTGAGGGACTGCCACAGAGAGGAGGGGGTCAAGCTGTGTTCCAAGGCACCTGAAGGCCAGACAAGGAATAATGGATGGAAACTGATCAAGGAGAGACTCAACCTAGAAATAAGGAGAAATTTTCTGACAGTGAGAACCATCAACCCATGGAACAGAAGTTGCCTTCAGAAGTTGTGGGCGCTTCACCACTGGAAGCTTTCAAGAAGAGACTGGACTGCCATTTGTCAGAAATGGTGTAGGGTCTCCTGCTTGAGCGAGGGGTTGGACTAGATGACCTACAAGGTCCCTTCCAACTCTATTAATTTGTTAAAGATCTCTAGATTTAAAATTCCTAGAATTCGTTGGGAATTGAGGTCCATCAACTTCAAGTTACCAAGGTTGAGAAACACTGGTTTAAAGTGGATATATATTGAAACAGGGCCTTTAAATTTAAATGTACCTTACAATACCAGGAGCCCTGGTGGCACAGTGGTTAGAATGCAGTATTGCAGGCAAACTCTGCTCACTGCCAGCAGTTCAATCCTGACCGGCTTAAGATTGACTCAGCCTTCCATCCTTCCGAGGTCGGTAAACTGAGGACCCAGGTTGTTGGAGGCAATATGCTGACATTTGTAAACCACTCAGACAGGGCTGTTTACAAATAGGGCTGTACAGCACTATAAAGCGGTATATAAGTCTTAAGTGCTATTACTATTGCTACCAATCTAGCCACTTCTATTCATTCAGTGAAGTGAGCTGTTGCTCCCAAAGGCTTGTGCCTTTTAATAAAATTGTTTAGCTGGAAAAGGTGTTACCAAACCTACGATTTTGAAACCATAAACTAACTGGCTCTACTTCTACAGGTAGTTCTCGACTGAACAGCCATAATTGGTACCAGAATTTCCATTGCTAAGCAAGATGGTTGTTAAGTGAGTCGCACCCGACCTTTTTTTGCCACGGTTGTTAAGCAGATTGTTGCAGTTGTTCATTGAATCAGGTTGTTAAGCAGATCCAGCTTCGCCCATTCGCTTTGCTTGTCAGGAGCTGGCTGGAAACAGAACACATAAACTTAGCTGCCAACAGAAAAATATAAAAATGAATTTCCTTACAGTGAAGATGTAGAAGATTGTTATTGACTTGATTTACACTGGGCCCTGTTGATTTTCTAATTGGATCTTATTTCTCACCTTTTCTCTAAAATGGGTGTCCAACTTTGGCAACTTTTAAGACTTGTGGATTTTAACTCCCAGAATCCCTCAGCCAGTAAGACTTGTGGACTTTTATCTCCCAGAATTCCCCAGCCAGTAAGACTTGTGGATTTCAAATCACAGAATCCCCCAGCCAGTAAGACTTCCCAGAATTCAACTCCCAGAATTCATAGCTGGCTGGGGAATGCTGGGAGTTGTCCACAGGTCTTAAAGTTCCCAAGGTTGGACACCCCTGCTGTAAAACAACACCTTTTAAAGATGAAGACTGCTAATTTCTCATTAGCGAGGGTGATGATTTCTTAAAATAAACTGATCTTACGTTAGATGCTGTGATTTGTGCTTGTCAGCTATTTTCTTCTCTCTTCCCCCAGACATCTAAGAAGAGCAAACTCATGAGGCTATCTTTTGGATAGTATTCCTAGGATATATCTGGGGTTTTTTAAAACTGAAAATGAGAAGAACTTTGAATGGATGGTTGTGTCGGCCTTTTCAAAACGATCCTTCATAAGGATGGAGTGGACCAGCAAGCATAACACCTTTGGAGAAAAACAAGAAGCCAAAAGAAAGGATTTGATTCTGAAGCCAAGGAAAATGGAAATGAGCCGCAGAGTGATTGACATAAAAAGGAGAAGCAAAATGGAGCACCTGTGAATTGTGATGCAAATGTTTTGGAGGAGAGCAGAAAATAGGAACACAAGGTAACTAATTCAAGCTCTTCTTTGTTGATTACCCGTCCTTGTTTATCGCTTCATTAGCTTTACCTGGGGGAGATTCAGATGTATCTCTTAAGGAGATCATCTCTGTTACTCTAGGGAGCTAAAAAGCAGCAAGGAGGTCATTCTCAGAATGACTTTTGGAAGGGAGATTAGCATGATAATGTCACTGGACCAGTTTTCTGCTGTGACTGGAATTCACACAGTTCACTAAACCCACATTAAGGAAAGAAAGCTGCTTTTGTAAAATCTGCAGTGCCCAAACCACCAATGTGATCAGCTAAGGCAGGAGTCGGCAACCCACAGCTCTGGAGCCACATGTGGCTCTTTCATCCCTCTGTTGTGGCTCCCTGTCGCCGCCACAATTTTGAGAGGGGCTTCCAGTTGGAGGGAAAAGCCGGGCGCACCAGGAGGAGACTCTATGGCAAGGGACGGGTTTTCTGGTCGGCTCCACAATTGATAGAGCTTTCAGTTAAGACAGGTAGAGGAAAAAGGATGCCGTGCTAGGAGGAGACTCTATGGTGGGGGAACCGGACTTCCGGTTGGCTCCAGAATTGAACTGGGGCAGGGGTTCTTCTGGTTAGGACCTTTGTCGCTCTTTTTTTTTTTTTTTTAATTTGATTTATATGCCGCCCTTCTCCGGAGACTCAGGGCGGCTTACAATGCGCTAAGCAATAGCCTTCATACTTTTGTATATTTATACAAAGTCAGCTTATTGCCCCCACAAACTGGGTCCTCAATTTACCTACCTTAGAAAGGATGGAAGGCTGAGTCAACCTTGAGCCTGGTGAGATTCGAACCTGCAATAATTGCAGGCAGCTGATGTTAATAACAGGGCTTTAGACCACTGTACTATCCAAGGCTCCAACACTTTTTGAGTGTTTAAGGTTGCTGATCCCTGGGCTAAGGCAAGTGTGGGTTGCCCAAAATACAAAGCGGATGACTGGGTTCCCACCGTATATGGTGAAAGGCAATTTAGTCAACCCCATTTTAGCCTAACCTACACTTCCCCAGCTGTAGGTATCCAGCTGCACCAAAGGTGCTTTTTTGCAAATGGGAACTGGACTTTCTGAGTTTGTTTGTTTGTTTTTTCCGTTTGAAAACATTTCACTTCCGATGAAGTTTCTTGGATGAGAAGCAAGATGTTTTCAAAGGAAAAAAATAACAACAAGAAGAAAGTACATTTTGGAAAAAAAGCACGTTTGGGACAACTCTGATCTTGGATGATTGAGAATCTCTATAGACCTGAATCCTGCTGCAGTTCTTATCCTTATCCATTAGTGCTGCAGTTGTCAAAAAAGCCAACCCAGTTCTAGGCTCCATTAACAGAGGTGTAGGAAGAAATATCCTTCTGGGTTCTGCTCCAGGTTGGGAAAAAGACACTGGAAACATGGAGACTGCTTGGAAAGATGGTTTAATGGTGGACAGGATCACATGGTTTGAGTTCCTGAACAGAAAAGAAGGGCAGATAGTCCTTCTTTAGTCTCAGGGTTTTATGCTCTCTCTGGCTTTGAATTTCCTGGGGCCCAGAAAGAGTATCCTTTGTTTGTCAGACTTCCAGGGAGTGGGGGTCTTAGCTAGCCCTGCTGGCTGATGTAATCTTCCCAGGTGCCATGTGGTGAGTTTCAGTCTTAGATGGGTCCCATTGTCTTGCAGATGAGGTCCATTGACAAAGATTGAGTTTCTGCCTCTGGCCCATTAACAAAAGAGTGGGGTTAGGAAGGTGGGAGCTGCTTTGTTTTTAAAACATGCTTCTCCATTTCTCATCCAGGGAAACATAATATTCTGCCTTTTTAATATTTCCCAAAATATTTCATTCTTCCAGGAAAGGGGTGGGTGCTAACTTCCTACAGAGGGATAGAATCAAGATCACGTGAAGTGTTAGTACCGCTTTATAATGCCTTGGTAAGGCCACACTTGGAATACTGCATCCAGTTTTGGTTGCCATGATATAAAACAGATGTTGAGACTCTAGAAAGAGTGCAGAGAAGAGCAACCAAGATGATTAGGGGGCTGGAGGCTGAAACATATCAAGAACAGTTGCATGAATTGGGTATGTCTAGTTTAATGAGAAGGAGGACTAAGGGTGACATGATAGCTGTGTTCCAATATTTGAGGGGCTGCCACAAAGAAGAATGCTGTCAACCTACTCTCCAAATCACCTGAAGGTAGGACAAGAAGCAATGGGTGGAAACTAATTAAGGAGAGAACCTAGAACTAAGGTGAAATTTTCCAACGGTTAGAACAGTCAATCAGTGGAATGACTTGCCTCCAGAAGTTGTGGATGCTTCCAACAGAGGAGGTTTTTAAGAAGAGATTGGACAACCAGTTGTCTGAAACGATATAGGGTCTCATGCTTGAGCAAGGGGTTGGACTAGAAGACCTCCAAGATCCCCTCCAACTCTTGTTATTCTGGCTTTCCAATAGAGACATGCCTACTGATTACATCCAGAACCTCACTAGGTTCTTGGAGATCTTTCAGGCATGGAAGGTTTTGCCAAATGTGGCACAGGTCAAGCTGAAACAAAATGGAATTAAAGGCCTTGGAAGAAAGCATGAATGCCAGATGGAAGCAGCCAGGTTTTTCTTAATCCAGGTTGCCATTGCAATGACAGTGTTCTGTTAACGTTTAAGATCAGGTTGCCAGCTCTGCACAGTCACGTTGCCATGAAAAGACAAACCCCCCCCCTCCCCTTCTGTTTAAACCTGAGTTACGCCGCTCAAAGGTTAATCAGTCCGCTTGTTGTCCATCAAGCAACTTGTCACAGCTGATGCTAGCAAATGGTTTGGTGGTGAAGCCATTACTCCATTAATAGGTTTCTGGGAATGCCTGAAACGTGTGTTCAGACATAAGCAAAGCTGCATGGAGGACAGGGGGGAAGGGTATCGGGAGCCCTCCGTTTGGGAGAGAGGAAACAATTTCACCTACACCCCCAATTCTTCGGTGTTGAGGTGTTAGTTTATTTAGTTAGTTAGTTTATTTAATTTGTATACCGCCCTCCTCCTGAAGGACTCGGGGCGGTGAACAGCCATAAATAAAACATATAAATACAACGTTTAAAACCCACTAAAATCCAATTAAATAAATTTGGCCATAGAAATATTAAAACCCCAATAATTTAAAACAAATTAAAATTTATAGTATTAATTAGAAAAGGGGAATCAGGCCAGGCCTGCCTGACGAAATAAAAAGATCTTTTTTTTTTAAACAAACTTTATTCGGTATAAAAAGATAAAAGTTATATAAAACATATATATAAAAATCTTCTTAGCTCTAAACAAAAATACATTTCTAAATTACTTACAAACAAAAACTAACGAACAAGATTCTCTAATATTTCATTGTCTAAGTATATACATTAACTTTACTTCTTAATGACGGTGTATAATTGTTACCTTTGGTTTCTTACTGTATTTGACCTTAGCTTTTTTTTTTCCCCGCTGATTAATCCATAAAAAGGTCTTAAGAGCGCGTCGAAAGGTGCGTAGGTCCGGGATCCTCCGAATCTCCGGGGGGAGCTCATTCCAGATAGTAGGTGCCCCCACAGGGAAGGCTCTCCCCCTGGGGGCCGCCAGTTGACATTGTTTGGCCGACGGCACCCGGAGGAGGCCCTCTCTATGAGAGTGTACCGGCCGGTGGGAGGCCACTGGTGGCAGTAGGCGGTCTCATAAATAACCAGATCCTAAGCTATGGAGCGCTCTAAAGATAGTAACCAAAACCTTGAAGCGCACCCGGAAGACCACCGGGAGCCAGTGCAGCTTGCGCAGGAGAGGTGTCACACAGGAACGCCATGTCGCTATATCAGCCTTGTTCTCGAACGTTCAGGTGGAAAATATAGGTCGTTTTCAGTGGTCCTGGTTTAATGATAATTTGAAACAGCCCTGAAAAAAGGGACTTATGACCGCTTTTCACACTTTTATGGCCGTTGTAGCATCCCCATGGTCACGTGACCAAAATTCGGATGCTTGGCAGCTGTCCTGCATTTATGACACTTGCAAATGTCCCAGGGTCATGTGGTCACTTTTTGCAACCTTCTGACTAGCAAAGTAACTGTGTTACTAACTTGACAACTGCATAATTCACTTAAGAAGCGTGGCCAAAAAAAATTGTAAAATGGGGCAAAACTCACTTACTGTCACCTGCATCGGAGAAATTTTAGGTGGCATTCTGCCTGGGCCACAGCTGTAGAACAGCTGTTTACTGTATTTTTCGGACTATAAGTTGCACCGGAGTATAAGATGCAGCAAGATTTTGAAGAGGTAAACAAGAGAAAAAATATATTTTTGCCCTCCCCAGGCCCCAGGAGCACTCTGCAGGCCTCCCAAACCCTCTGCACGTCCCATTTTTGCAAAAACAGGGGTGAAATGCTCCCCGTTTGGACCGGATCTCCCGATACAGTAGCAATGGCAGTGGGTGGTTCAGAGAACCGGTAGCAAAAATCCCTGCGTCCCCCTCCACCACGCCCAGCTGAGCCGCACAATCATCAGAGGCTTTTTTTAAAAAACTTTTCAAAGCATTTTTTCTACAACCTCTTCCGACAAAAAAAATGCTTCTAAAAGTAAAAAAAAAGCCTCTGATGATCGTGCGGCTCAGCTGGGATCGTCAGAGGCTTTTCAAAGCATTTTTTTCTGCAACCTCTTGGCCGAAGAGATGATTAAAAAAATGCTTTGAAAAACCTCTGACGATCCCAGCTGAGTTGCCTGATCGGCAGAGGCTTTTCAAAGCATTAGAAAAAATGCTTTGAAAGGTTAAAAAAAAAGTTGGCCACGCCCACCCCAGTCACATTAACCCCACCACCACCAAGCCACGCCCACAGAACCGGTAGTAACAGATTTTACATTTCACCCCTGGAAAAAGGGGCCTGTTTTGGTGAAAACTGGATGCGCGGGGTGGGGTTTTGGGAGGCCAAAAATGGCTGTATTCAGTGTATAAGACGCACCAACATTTCCACCCTCTTTTGGAGGTGGGGAGCACGTCTTATACTCCAAAAAGTACAGTAGTTTGCATACAGATTTTCTAATTGTGCTGCTATCATTCATAATGTAACCTTAGAGGGCTGAATGCCTTTGAATTTTGTATCCTAGTCCTTTTTGGATGTGGTAAGGATAATTCTTGACTTACAACATTTCATTTAGTGACTGTTAAAAAAAAACGACTTAATGGGGGAAAGGGGTGGTTTTTCACACTTATGACCGTTGCAGCATCCTCAGGGTGATTTTGTGATCAAAATTCAGATGCTTGCCACCTGACTCATATTTATGACGGTTGCAGCGTCCTGGAATCCCATGATCACCTTTTGCGAGCTTTTGACAAGCAAAAGTCGATGGGGAAGCCGGATTCACTTAGCAACGGCATTACTAACATAACAACTGCAGGGATTCCCTTAGCAACGCCGGCAAGAAAGGTGGTAAAATGGGGCAAAACTCACTTAGAACAACTGTCTCACTTAGCGACAGAAATTTGGGGCTGTCGTAGGTTGAGGACTACTTGCATCCAGCATGCGCCATCTCACAGGGATATTAATACTCCTTGGCTTTGCCATTAGAGAAGATCCTCTGGTGTGTGTTTTGAAGCCCTACTGTCCTAACTAATGTTCTATATTTGGACTGAATCATGGGAATGAAATAGTGGATGGTTGGAAGCCCCGAATTCCAATCCTGATCACAGGGAAGGAGCCTGTTAAAAAAGACCCTGGCTTCAACTATCCCTGAATATCCAAAGATGAATTTTAAGTGATCGTTGAACCTATCTGGAAGATCTTAACGTTGCTATTTTCCTTTTTAACGGGATACCGAATCAACTCTGTCGGCTTTTTTCCCAGCTGCTTAAATTCGAGCAGTCCTTGGGCTTAAGTGTGAAAGGTGCGGACACAGTCTGTGAGCTCGGTGCTGTCCAAGAAACAGCGTGCAATTTGGCACGCTTCTCGTCCATCAAATCACCTAATTATTTTCAGCGCAGGCAAAGCCTCCGACTCGGTTCATTCCTTTGCCCTCCTTTCCTTACAGGTACCTTCACCATCTGTCAGAGCCTGATAGAGATACTTGTCCGATGAGGCTAAAATTACCCTGTGAGGGATGACATTTCTCAGCCCGGCCTTCGCGGAATCAGAAAGAGCCGAGAGTAGATGGGAAAAAGGGGTCTCGTGCCAAGTTTCTGCGGGGGGGGGGGGGGGGGGGGGAGGTGGACTCGTGGAGAGCCTTGGGAATGGCATTGATAGCCATAGCATTTAGACTTACATACCGCTTCGTAGCGCTTTACAGCTCTCTCTAAGCAGTTTGCAGAGTCGGCAACAACCTGGGTCCTCATTTTACCGACCTCGGAAGGATGGAAGGCTGAGTCAACCTTGAGCCAGTGAAAATAGAACTGCTGGCAGTCGGCAGAATTAGCCTGCAATACTGCATTCTGACCACTGTGCCACCACGGCTCTTAATCAACTACCTGATTGCTGGTTTATCTGTGTCCTCAGAGTCACCCGAGTAGTGCAAGTGGGTGTGGAGCTTTCTTGGCTGCAGGATGTTTTTCTGTCCAGTGTCCCTTCATTGCAGGCTACTGGGGATGAGTCTGTGCTGTCTGCATCTCAAACTGAAGTGCAAATGGTTCCTGTAGTCTGCAGTTTTTCTGGAAATCCGTTCATGCATCCATTGCACTTCTTAGGTAACCCTGAAGACACAGATAAACCTCCAAGTAGCCTCAGTGACTCCCAAACTAATGCAAATGACCAGCTGTCTGCAAGGGAGTATAAATCCTTCCATTCCCCACTATCCTGTCAGAGCTGAAGAAGCTTCTTGGATGAGAAGCAAAACGTCTTCAAAAGAAAAAAAAAAGGAAGTCCATTTGCCTCCTGAAAAAGCACCTTTGGGACAACCATGACCTGGATGACTGAGAATCCCCATAGGCAATGTTGCATTGTGTCCATAAAAGGTAAAGGTTCCCCTTGCACATATGTGCTAGTCGTTCCCAACTCTAGGGGGCAGTGTTCATCTCTGTTTCAAAGCCGAAGAGCCAGCGCTGTCCAAAGACGTCTCCGTGGTCATGTGGCCGGCATGACTAAACACCAAAGGCGCACGGAACGCTGTTACCTTCCCACCAAAGGTGGTCCCTATTTTTCTACTTGCATTTTTTACCTGCTTTCGAACTGCTAGGTTGGCAGAAGCTGGGACGAGTAACGGGAGCTCACCCCGTTACGCGGCACTAGGGATTCGAACCGCTGAACTGCCGAGCTTTCGATAGACAAGCTCAGCATCTTAGCCACTGAGCCACTGCATTCATGGCACATGCTTATTTACATTTGATTTCTAATTTCTGATTGATCTCAGGTAGGCCGGATAATAATAGTCATACTAATTATCACAATTACAGTAACAGTATCAGAGTTGGAAGGGACCTTGGAGGTCATGTAGTCCAGCCCCCTGCTCATGCAGGAGACCTGTACTAGGGAGTCAACCTTTCTGATTGACAAGCTCAGTGTCTTAGCCACTGAGCCACCTAGTCAGCCAAAGGGTTTGGAAACGCCCAGATTTGTCGTATTTCCATAATTAGGAAAGGGAATCTCAGTGAGACTTTTTGTGCTGGTTAATGGAAGGAGGAAACGTGGAGTTTTTCCTTGCTTTTCCCTTTTTCTCCCACAATCTCTCCCCACTCGTGTTATCTCTCCCCCCCCCCTTGTTTTTTCTGAAAACAAATGAAACCGTAGCAAGCAGTTTATTCTAGTGCCTTGGATTTCCTAACCGGATCTCAGATGACTGAACGCGTTTAATAAAAATGATAGTGTGTGAATGAGTCAGATTTTCTTTTTTCTTTTTTTGAAATCTTTCCCTCACACTATGTAGATGCAGAAGAGTTGGGGAAATGGGTTCTCAGGTGTGTACGAAGAAGGAATTACCAACCTTCTTTCCTGTGGGTGTATGCAAAAATTCAACCGGTTGGGGAAAATAACAGCAGCTAACCTTTCCGTACCACCAGAAACTCACAGGAAAGCCCAAGTCTGCAGCTTCCACCGCGGACAACCCATTTTTTTTTTTTAAATAGAATTTATAATTTTGCAAA
Organism: Ptyas mucosa; assembly: GCA_012654045.1. Taxonomy (NCBI): domain Eukaryota; kingdom Metazoa; phylum Chordata; class Lepidosauria; order Squamata; family Colubridae; genus Ptyas; species Ptyas mucosa. The sequence goes on from WNWU01000003.1 coordinate 58,238,060, forward strand.
ACAAAACTTGTTTCTTGTTTCCAGGGTTGTCGAGAAGGACCCATATGCAACATTCTTGGTCTTTTTAAACAATTTTCCTCTAGCTGGCGTCCCTGGGTTTTTTGGAGCTACCATCCCCATCATTATTACTCAGTGGGGAAGAAAGGAAGGGTGCGCCATAGCAAATTTTTTAAGGCCCAGTTCCCGTTACCTTCTGATGAGATGGACTTAGAAAGGTGAGAGGATGTGTCTCATTAATCTAGAACCAGCAACCTGGAATTGAGGAGAAACGTCCCTAAAAGTGAGGACAATTAACCAATGGAACAGAAGTTGCCTTCAGATATTGTGGGTGCTTCATCACTGGAGGTTTTTAAGCAGGGGTGAAAAGCTCCCGGTTCGGACCGAATCGCCTGATCCGGTAGTGATTGGGGCGGGTGGTTTGGAGAACCGGTAGCAAAAATCCCTCCCCCCCCTTGCCGCCCATGCCCAGCTGTGCCGCACAATTATCAGAGGCTTACTTTTAAAAACTTTTAAAAGCATTTTTTCTACAACCTCTTCCGACAAAAAAATGCTTTTAAAAGTAAAAAAAAAAAAAGCCTCTGATGATCGCGCGGCTCAGCTGGGATCGTCAGACGCTTTTCAAAGCATTTTTTTCTGCAACCTCTTGGCCGAAGAGGTGGTTAAAAAAAAAATGCTTTGAAAAGTCTCTGACGATCCCGGCTGAGATGCCTGATCGTCAGAGAGGCTTTTCAAAGCATTAGAAAAAAAATGCTTTAAAAGTTAAAAAGAAAAAAGTTGGCCACGCCCACCCAGTCACATTACCCCCCACCACCACTAAGCCACGCCCACAGAACTGGTAGTAACAAATTTTACATTTCACCCCTTGTTTTTAAGAAGAGGCTGGACAACCACTTTTCTGAAATGGTTTAGGATCTCCTGCTTGAGCAAGGGGCTGGACTAGAAGACCTCCAAGGTCCCTTCCAGCTCTATTCTGATTTTGATTAGGAGGGAAAACTGGTTTGGATTCAGGCAGTGCCAGGTTAATTTTATGCAGCAGCTGCCAAAAAAAACCAGTGCAATCTTAGGTTGCATTAATAGAGGGATAGAATCAAGATCACATGAAGTTCTAATACTGTTTTACAAAGTCTTAATAAGACCACATTTGGAAGACTGCATGTAGTATTTGGGTCACCACAATATAACAAACATGTTGAGACTCTGGAAAGAGTGCAGAGAAGAGCAACACGAATGATTAGGGGGGCTAAAACATACGAAGAACATTTGCTGGAATTGGGTATGTCTAGTTTAATGAAAGCAAGAACTAGGGGTGACCTAGCAGCGTTCCAATATTTATGGGGTTCCTACAAAGAAGAGGGGATCAACCTATTCTCCAAAGCACCAAAAGGCAAGACAAGAAACTAACCAAGGAGAGAAGCAACCTAGAACTAATAAGAAATTTCCTAACGAACCAAGGGGAACAAGCAACCAATGGAATAGCTTGCCTTCAGAAGTGCTCCATCATTAGAGGTTTCCAAGAGAAAACTGGACAACCATTTGTCTAGAAGACCTCCAAGGTTCCTTCCAACTCTGTTAAGTGTTCTATATTCTCCCGTGGGACAGACTAGCAAGAGAAAAACAGATGATGCTCCAAATTTGAAGGGTTTTTGTTTGTTGGTTTTAGCAAATAAAAGTCACATAGCACAGAGCTCTTTAAGTGTACATCTCCTATTCTGGATTTCCTGCCCCCTGCAAAATAAAATAAAATAAATATGATAGGCACCGTAAATCTAACTATATTTATGAATCTTGGAGTCCTGCCTTCTGATTATTTCATAGGCATCTGCTTTTCTTGATACGTACTTCCTCTCTGCCCTTCCCTCTCTCTCTCCCTCTCTCGACACACACACACTCACTCACAAACGCACTTCATTTTCTTAGAAATAAGATAAACATAATTCATAGCTGGTTTTTAACTCTGCGTATTGAACTGTTACCACATCAGTATTTCCATTGTACCTTGGGTTTGTGTTTCCTTGATTGACAGCTGGGGTTGTTTTTAAATCATTTGCATATGTTCTCTTAAGTGAACTGAGGACGGGAGTGGCTTTCAGAAGGGAAGTAAGCTCAACCAAGGAAGTACTGCCAAGTAGGTAGCCTTCCCTCCAGCCCCCTACAGATAACCTGAATTACACTGCCCATCATCCTAAGATATTATGGCCAGGACAGCTTTTCAGGGAAGGCTGTTTCTTCCCCAACCTTGATTCTCTTGATCTTGACAGACTTTGAGTACAGGTAGTCCTCGACTTAACGACCATAATTGAGCCCAAAATTTCTGCTGTTTAAGTGAGTTTTGCCCCATTTTTTACGACCTTTCTTCCCACAGTTATTAAGTGAATCGCTGCAGTTGATAAGTTAGTAACCCGGTTGTTAAGTGAATCTGGCTTCCCCATGGACTTTCGCTTGTCAAAAGGTTGCAAAGGAGGATCCCCTGACCTTGGGACACAGCAATGGTCATAAGTATGAAGCAGTTCTCCAGTGTACTGGAAGGCTAATCCAATTGTGTGGGTTGTAGGCTTCTCTTCCGCTTTGGAGACTGAGTCAATCAGATCCTTGATATTCCCCCCTCCCTTTCTCCTACTGAGCATGCCCAGAATTTGACTCAGTCATCGAGCGAAGGAGACATGCGCGAGGGTGCTGGTGCAAAGAATCCAGTACACTGAGAAGAAGCGTATCAGGTAAGACCAACGCTCTTTTCCAAGCATTTAAATTTTGATCAAATGATCATGGGCATGCTACAAAAGGTTGTAACTATGAAAAATGGTCATAAGTCACTTTTTTCAGTGCCGTTGTCACTTTGGACAGTCACTAAATGAACTGTTGTAAGTCGAGGACTACTTGTGTTGGCCCCAATCCAACAAGATGCAGTTCAAGGGTGAGAAAAGTAAGGTCCTCCTCTTAGGCGGGAAAACCAAATGCACAGGTATAGAATAGGTGGTACCTGCCTCAATAGTAATAACTGAGAGAGAGATCTTGGAATCCGAGTGGACAATCACTTAAAAATGAGCCAGCAGTGTGTGGCAGCTGCCAAAAAAGCCAATGCTTCAACAGAAGGATAGTATCAAGACAACAAAAAGTGATAGTACTGCTTTACACCATGCTGGTGTCACCACACTTAGAATACTACGTCCTGTTTTGGTCACCACCAGGGTGGATAAAAATCAATGGTTTTTTTAAAAAAAATCAAAAAAATCAGATTTTTTTAATTTAAATCGGATTTTTTTGATTTTTATCAAATTTAAATTTTAATAAAATGCTTTTGAAGTAAAAATCTACCTAGAGATACTCTTCTATTTAAGATACATTAATAATTTAGTTTATTCAGCATGAAACGGAACTTAGTTATGTAGCCTGAGGCTGTATATTCTGCAATATTGGGACTGTCGGCGAATCAACAGCAGGTCAGAGGAGAAGCCGCTGCAGGACAGAGATGACAGTTGTTCTTTAAAAATTATGATTTAAATCGAGTTGATTTAAATCAAGCCTTTTTACCAGTGATTTAAATCATGATTTAAATCGACTTGATTTAAATCAAATCCACCCTGGTCACCACAACGCCAAAAAAGATGTGGAGACTCTAGAAAGAATGCAGAGAAGAGCAACAAAGATGATTAGGGGACTGGAGGCTAAAACATATAAAGAACAGTTGCTGGAATTGGGTATGATAGCAATGTTCCAATATCTGAGGGGCTGCCCCAAAGAAGAGGGAGTCAAGCTATTCTCCAACGCACCTGAAGGCAGGACAAGAAGCAATGGGTGGAAACTTATCAAGGACAGAACCAACCTAGAACTAAGGAGAAATTTCCTGACAGAACAATTAATCAGTGGAACGGCTTGCCTTCAGATGTTGTGGGTGCTCTTAACACTGGAGGTTTCAGCCATTTATCTGAAATGGTATAGGGCAGAGGTCCTCAAACTTGGCAGCTTTTAAGACTTGTGGACTTCAACTCCCAGAATTCTCCAGCCAGC
>WNWU01000003.1:58243473-58255085 GCA_012654045.1 Ptyas mucosa
CTTGTTTCCTTGTTTGTTTGTTTCCCTCCTTGTTTCCTTGTTTGTTTCCTTTTTTTCCTTATTCCTTCCTTGTTCGTTTGTTTGTTTCCTTGTTTGTTTCTTTTTTCCTTGTTTGTTTCCTTCCCTCCCTGTTTCCTTCCCTCCTTGTTTCCTTGTTTGTTTCCTTTTTCCTTCCTTCCTTCCTTCCCTCCTTGTTTCCTTCCCTCCTTGTTTCCTTGTTTGTTTCCGTTTTTCCTTGTTCCTTCCTTCCTTGTTTCTTTCCTTGTTTCCATGTTTGTTTCCTCCTTTCCTCGTCCCTCCCTCCCTCCTTGGGGATTCCCAAGAGGAAGAAAAGATTTCACTTGTCAAAGCCCAAAATTGAAAGGCTTCTTCGTTCAAGGAAGTGTGACTGAGTTCTTTGCTCACAGTTAACAAAAATTGAACTTGAGATTTTCTTGCCACATTTGCACCTTGTGTTTAGCACCTTCCATTTCTTGCCCACCTTGAGTTTTAACTGAAGATTTGGGATGCTCCTTTGCTGACCTTCGAAGAAACTTAAGTGCAGACTGTTTCACTCAGTAGGGTTGATGAATCAAGACTTCTGCCGGCAAGATAACATCTCTCATTAACCAAAGACGGAAATTAATAAATGGGCTGCAAATGTCTGAGAGCTATATTTACGTGCCAGCATCTAAATTCGTTGTACCTCAGGGATGAAGTGGAAAAGAAAATTTCCATAAATTTCATGGTGCAAGTTTGCTATCCAGAAATCTAAAGAGAACTTGCAGGCAAGAATATGCACATATAGTGAACCGCCAACATTTGAAATCTCTTGGTGAGAATTTTAGACGACGTTCTATCATTTTTCTGGGAAACAAACTTGAACTTTCTTGATTTATGTCATCAGATTCTGAATGCAGTTTTTAAAACTGTAGATAGATGTGAATCAGCAGCGTGATAACACTGCCCCAACAGCAACGGCAACTGAGCTTCTATCAACAGAAGTGTAATTTCTAAATTATGTCACATAACAGTTAGATTAATTTTAGCATAATCAGCATATTATTTTAGGACTGTGTCCAAATCTGGATACCACATTTTAAGAAAAAAATGGGAGGAACCGTGGAACAATGCAGAAAATAAAATCAGATACAAATTGGAGCTTTGAGTTCTAGTCTCACCTTAAGCGTGAAAGCTGGTTGGGTGACTTTGGGCCGATCACCAGGAGACTGTGAGTTCTAGTCCCACCTTGGTCATGAAAGCCAGGTGGGTGACGTTGGGCCAATCACTAGGAAACTGAGTTCTAGTCCCACCATAGGCATGAAAACCAAGTGGGTGACTTTGAACCAATCACAAGGAGACTGTGAGTTCTAGTCCCACTTTAAGCATGAAAACCGGTTGGGTGACTTTGGGCCAGTCACTCTCAGCCCAACCCACCTTGCAAGGTTGTTGGGAAAACAGGAGGAGGAAGGAGCATTAGGTATGTTCGCTGCCTTGAGTTATTTATAAAAGTAATAAATGCAGGATATAAATACAAAAGAAGTCCCGTTTTTCACTCTCCCCAGGCTCCAGAGCCTTTCTAGGAGCCTGGAGAGGGTGAAAACGGCTTTCCCCACTCCCTGAAGGCCCTCTGGAGGCCGAAAACAGCCCATTTCCTGACTTCCGCTCCTACCAGATATGGGCAAATGGGCCATTTCCGGCCTCTGGGGGGTGGGGAAGACCATTTTTGCCCTCCCCAGGCTCCTAGAAAGGCTCTGGAACCTGGGGAGAGCAAAAAATGGGCCTACTGGGCCGTCACGTGCCAAAAGTGAGGGGAGGTCATGTGTGATGCGCTAGGGGGCAGGGCGCATTAAATTTATGAGTGTGGGCACATGCGTGACCTCCCCACGCTCCCCACGCTTTGGGCACACGACGGCACACAAAAGGTTGGCCATCACTGCTCTATACCATTTCAGACAAATGGTTGTCCAATCTTTTCTTGGGAACATCCACAACCTCTGGAGGCAAACCATTCTACTAATTAATTGTTCTGTCAGGAAATTTCTCCTTATTTCCAGGTTGCTTCTCTCCTCGATTAGTTTCCATCCATTGCTTCTTGTCCTGCCCTCAGATGCTTTGGAGAACAGTTTGATCCCCTCTTCTTTGTAGGAGCCCTTCAAATATTGGAACACTGCTGCCGTGTCACCCAAATCCTTCTTTTCATTAAAGTAGACATACCCAGTTCCTGCAACCGTTCTTTGTGTGTTTTAGCTTCCAGTCCCCTAATCATCTTCGTTGCTCTTCTCTGCACTCTCTCTAGAATCTCAGCAAGCAAAAGATATAAGTTCAAGAGGACCTGAAAGTTGCATACCGCTTCCATCTGAGAAGTGCCACCTCTACTGGGATCTGGGGACAATCTTGAGAGACAGCAGGAGGTGTCACAGCCAGGAGAAGAGTATGAATAAAGATAGCTTAGTCCACAATAATAGTGGAAGCATGCCAAAGTTGTCAAAAGGGTTTCTTAGGCTCCAAAAGTGACAAGGGAGAAATGTACCTTAAAACGTCTTAAGATTTTGTAAAGGTAACCTTACAATAAAGTAGATTTAGTTCATCAGCGTATGCTTCCTGTTTATAGACTACCTCACAAGGCTGGCACCGCCCATTCAGAACTAACTTGGAAGCTTCTGATGATGATGCTTCTACAAAGCTTCCAGAAGGAAAGAAGTGGGATCTGACAAAGCTTTGACAAAGGGAATAGTTTGGAAATGTGTTCTCTGTGTCAATCAAGGTTGCAACCAGTCCTTTAACTCAGATTCGGAAACAAACTGTTCTGAAAGAGTGATGTTTTAGAAATATTTCTAAAATCACAGCAGCTCGCACCTGTGGTCAAAGGATTGGTGGTGTTCTGTTCCAGCTGAAGCTTTCAGATAGTTTTCAAAGACAGCGTTTTCAGATCTAAGTCTTTTAAGGTTCTTGAGCCCCTGTAACCAAGAGAAAATTTTTGCACCATTTCCTGGGAGGTTATAATGATGCTACAGGCTGACTTAAGCATGAGTTCCTTGATAAGAAGGTAAGCCCCAGCTAGTCAATTTTTGACCACGATTGAGCCCAAAACTCAGGGTAACTGTCCACAGCTAAGAGTTCGATTCCTACCCTTCCATCCTTCAGAGGTTGGTAAAATGAGGACCCAGATCATTGGGACAGTAAGCCGACTCTTAAGAGGGCTATAAAGCACTATGAAGAGGTATATAGGTCTAAGTGTTATTGCTATAAAATATGGCATTTTTTTTTTAAATGAGTGTTGCATAACGAGAGCTTTCCCAGCCACCTAATGAGAAACGTCCCTGGTTGTGTGGACAGCTGACTTTGTGTTTCCGTGAACACGAGCACAGGAAGATTTCAGTCCATGCAAAGCAGACTAGGAAAGCCAGTGGGGGATACAGTATGTTGATAATGTGGGTCCGTGCCCTTCCACCTATCCATTTTAAGCCTTTGGGCGTTGAAGAGGGCTCCTGAGTTAATATAAAAAGAGGTAGCTGGTTTTGAATATGGTAGAAAAGGAAACAAAACTGCCAAGCCAAGAAAGTACCTCCAGGGTGGATTCTTTATTGCTCTCCGTTCTACAAAGTTGTCATCAAAATTTCCTGCTCTCGTCTTGTTTCCTAAGAATTGTGATTTGCATAGATTTTTATATTTGATACAGGCTGCCGCTGGTAGATTTTTCCTTATTTCTCTGCAGAATCTGATAGTAATAATTTCAGTGCTCAATCAAGATTTTTGTGGTTTCCTGAGCTCTCTGTTCTTTGACTTCCTTGTCTTCGATAAGTAACCTTGGTGATTGTTCAACTGATTTGGAGAAGATTTTTTTTTCTCGACGAGATGATGTGTAAGAAAATGGAGTTACTGGATTGGCTGGCTTAAAGAAGGATCAGTTCATGAAAGTCATGGAGGATCAGGGTTTTATTAGCCTTGTGAAAGCCATTTGATGGAAAGGCATTGATCGTGTCCTTTCCCGTAATCCTTGATTTAACAACCATTTGTATTACAACCAAAATCATTTAGTGACCATTTGAAATTACAGTGGCCCTGGAAAAAGTGACTTAACAACTGGTCCTTGCATATACAACCATTGCTGCATCCCTGCAGTCACGTGTTCAAAATTCTGATGCTTGGTAACGAGCATGTATTTGCAACATGCAGCATTACTGGGTTCATATAATGGCCATGTGGGACCTTCCTAGCCACCTTCGGACAAGCGAAGTGGGGGTGGGGGAGGAGACAATCAGATTCCTTTTAACAACCATGACTCAGTAACTACATTGAATCACTTAGCTATGGCCAGAAAAAAAAGGTTGTAAAATCAGGTGCAACATAACAACCGTCTTACTTAGCAGCGGAAATTCTGGTCCCAATTGTGGTCGTAGGTTGAGGACTACTGGTTTGTTCTTCAGTTTCCATCTGGTGAGAAAGACCCGTGACTGGATAGAATCAAGATCACAGGAAACGTTTAGTACTGATTTATAATGCCTTGCTAAGACCACACCTGGAATATTGCATCCAGTCTTGGTTTCCACTATATAAAAAGGGTTTTCCCAGTTGCAATGGATGGCTGTGAAAGCTGGACCATAAGGAAGGCTGAGCACCAAAGAATTGAGGTCTTTGAACTATGTTGCTGGAGAAGACTCCTGCGAGTCCCTTGGACTGCAAGGCGATCAAACCGGTCAGTCCTGGAGGAGATCAACCCTGGCTGCTCTTTAGAAGGCCAGATCCTGAAGATGAAACTCAAGTACTTTGGCCACCTAAGGAGAAGGAAGGACTCACTGGAGAAGCGCCTAATGCTGGGAACGATTGAGGGCAAAAGAAGAAGGGGACGACAGAGAACGAGGTGGCTGGATGGAGTCACTGAAGCAGTCGGCGTGAGCTTAAATGGACTCCAGAGGATGGTAGAGGACAGGAAGGCCTGGAGGAACGTTGTCCATGGAATCGCGATGGATCAGACAAGACTTCGCAACTAACAACAACAACAAATATTAAAAAAGATGTTGAGATTCTAGAAAGGATGCAGAGAAGAGCAACAAAGATGATCAGGGGACTGGAGGCTAAAATATATAAAGAATGGTTGCTGAAATTGGATATGTCTAGTCTTATGAACAGAAGGACTAGGAGTGACACGATAGAAGTCTTCCAATATTTGAGGGGCTGCCACAAAGAAGAAGGGGGCAACCTATTCTCCAAAGCTCCTGAAGGCCGGACAAGAAGCAATGGATGGAAACTAATCAAGGAGAGAAGCAGCCTAGAACTGAGACGAAATTTCCTGACAGAACAGTAAATCAGGGGAAAGACCGGCGTTCAGAAGTTGTGGGCGTTCCAACTATGGTGGTTTTTAAAGAAGAGATTGGACAACCATTTGTCTGAAGTGGTGTAGTGTTTCTTACCTGAGCTGGGGGTTGGACTAGAAGACCACCAAGGTCCTTTTCAACTCTGTTATTCTGTTAATCCCAGCCTCAGGGTTTTTTATTCTCCTAATAAAGAGCCTTGGTGGTGCAGTGGACTAAAGTGCTGTTAAAGTAGCACTTAGCTGCCAGCTGCCTGCAATTACTGCGAGTTCAAATCTCACCAGGCTCAAGGTTGACTCAGCCTTCCATCCTTCCGAGGTAGGTAAAATGAGGACCCGGATTGTGGGTCCTTATACAAAGCTGACTTTGTATAAAAAAGAACACCACTTGGGGGGGCCGAAAGCCCTACTAAGCAGATATATACAAAAGTATGAAGGCTATTGCTTAACGCATTGTAAGCCACCCTGAGTCTCCGGAGAAGGGCGGCATATAAATCAAACCAATAAATAAATAAATAAATAATATCTTTTACCCTCAAGGGACTTGACATAATTTTCCAACAAGTATACTCCTTACAGGCCCTGTCAAAGTACCTGTGTTTCCTTGGAGTTACCCTGACTAGGTGGCTCAGTAGCTAAGACACTGAGCTTGTCGATCAGAAAGGTCGGCAGAGTGGCGGTTCGAATCCCTAGCACAGGTCTCCTGCGTGAGCAGGGGGTTGGCCCTGATGACCTCCAAAGGCCCTTTCCACTCTGTTACTGTTACACAGTTTTGAACTCTTTGAATAGGTGACTGCATCAGTCCTTTTTGTGAAAAACAAACTATCATCTCCCTCAAAAGTGCAGCAAAAGGGACACAAAATCTTTTTAAGATAAAGTCGGTCAGCTTGTCCGTCAAAAGAGCACTAACGTAAAAAAAACAGTAGTCCTTTGTCCCAAGGTGGGGGAAGTACTGTATTATTTCTTTCTGTCCCTGGAAGTTAATCGCGCATGGACCGTGAATAAATGGATTTAGTCTGCAAGTTTCCAGTGTGAGACTAATTTTAGGCTGCAACCTCGCGGCCAAAACGTCTCAACCCATGGGTGTGCAACTCTGGCAACCTTAAGGCCTCTGGAGTTCAATTCCCAGAATTCCCCAAGCCAGCCACATCGAGATAGATCATCTGTATTTTACATCACTTTTAAAGAAATAGTGTCGAGCCCCGGCTGGGACTCGCCATCGTTGGGGGGCTGGTGAGGCTGGAGTACCGACCATCCGGACACTTGGTCTGATGGAGGGAGTTCTGTTCGGATGACGGCGTGGCCTGACGATAAACAGCAAGCAGCTTTAGCGAGCTCAGCACAGCACTCAGGAACCGAGATGTCGGCGCCACCCTATTACGTCATGAAAGCGCCGACATCCTTATGGGCCGGGAATGTCAAAACCGCCGAACAGCTGATGGAGGGGGGGGGTGTTATGGGCTATGTGCCGGATGATGGTTATTGCGGGGTTATGAGTTATGTGCCGGATGATGGTTATTGCGGCAAGAAGGCAATAAATAGCGCTGCACGGCAGCTGCGTGTAACGCTGACTTTGATTCCGTGATCCGGCTTGTTCTGTTCTTCTTGGCTGAGTTGCTGCATAGACCGAAAGTAAAACATTGCAAACTTTCTTCGTCGTTTGGTTCTTTTTGTCGCTATACGGACCGGGTGGGAGACAGAGCCGATTAATAGTCCAGTAGACGTCCAATAAATAATCAGGGGAAAGTCCAGTTGTTACCATTTACATCTAAGCTCCTAGTGCTTTAGTCTTTGAGAAATTTATTGTGGGTTGTTCGGGGTTTTTGTTGTTGTTGTTGTTGTTTTTAGAAGCTGGGATGAGAGAAATAGAATGCAGACAAGAAAAAGGAGTGGAAATCTAATTCACACAGTCTTCTGAGAACTGTGAAGGAGGCCTGCACTTTACTGAGTATTGTGTTGTGCTGGGGATCTGCTGGGGGTTACCCTTAATACCTGGGGGAATATTTTGTAGAGGTCATACATTTTAAAAAAATACATTCATAGAATCTACACTAGGGAGCCCCAATCCCTGCGACGTGGCCTATTCAGAACCGGTCCGCAGAAGTGGTAGGCAAGCCCGTCAGAGATGGTATTCAGCAGGTTCTGACCAGTTCTGCAGAACCGGTAGCAGAAATTGTGAGTAGTTCGGAGACCCGATAAATACCACCTCTGACTGGCCCCGCCCCCATCTTTTCTCTGCCTCCTAAGTCCCAGCTGACTGGGAGGAAATGGGGATTTTGTAGTAACCTTCCCCTGGAGTTGGGAGGGAATGGAGATTTTACAATATCCTTCCCCTGCCACACCCACCAAGCCTTGCCCACCAAGCCTTGCCACACCCACAACCAGTAGTAAAAAAAATTGAATCCCACCACTGGAACCCGTGTGTGCGTGCAGGAGACGAGCGTGCTTGCCCACTGCTTGTGCAAATGGGGCTGTGTGCTCGCCCAACACTCACGTGAAACCATCCCATCTCCTTCCTCGTCCCCTCCATCCCACAAAGTCAGAAAGGTTGGAGACTAGTGGTCTCCACCATGAATGCCCAGCCTTGACAACTTTAAGACTTGTGGACTTCAAGTCCCAACATTCTCAAGCCAGCACGGCTCATAAGGGAATTCTGGGAATTGAAGTCCACGGCTCTCAAAATTGCCATGGTAGGGGACACCCTTAATGTTCACCAACTTTTGCAGAGGTTGCTAACTAAAAGAAGAGATTTGCTTTTATTATTAGGGGCCTGAGGTTGAAACGTCCTCAAGGAATTTCAGAAAGGCGCAAACAAATGTTAATCTTAAAATAACTCTTGGTTTTTAAAAGTGGTAAATGACATAGGCCGGTTTCATGTGTGTTTTCCTTGGAAGTCGATTGCGTATTGTTTGGCCATGATGAAACGTTCTGTCATACCGAAACCGTATTGGGTTACAGGTGGGAAAGGATCAAAAAGTAAGTGAAGACAATACTTTTCGTAGGATTTATTATACAGCTAGTGCTTGACTTAAACATTCTTTTAGCAACCCAGTGGCACTGAAAAAAAATGACCGGTCCTCACACTTAGAACTATCATAATGTTGCCACGATCGTGTGACAAAAATTCAGGTACTTAGCAACCGATCTGCATTTATGATGATCTCAGGGTTGCGTGATCGCCATTTGTGACCTTCTCAGCAAGCTTCCAACGAGCAAATCAAAGGAGGAGGCTGGATTCACTTAAAGACCACAATTTATTTAACAACTGTAGTGATTCACTTAAAAGCTACGGCATAAATGAGGCTGTAAAATTGGATGTGACTCACTTAACAATTGTCTTGATTAACAATGGAAATTGCGGCCTCCCAAATGTCGAAAAGCCAACGCGCCCCCCCCCCCCCCAAAAAAAGGTTAGATCTTGATGGGGGCTTCAGGTTGACGCAGACTTCCATCCTTCTGAGGTTTGTAAAATGAGGAGCCAGATTGTTGGGGGCAATAGGCTAACTCTGTAATGAGAGGGCTGTAAAGCACTATGAAGCGGTATATAAGTCTTAAGTTGCTATCTAGTGTTGAATTCTGCTTTTGGATCAGAAATGGCTCTGTTTCTTCTGGAGGAATTGGGTAAGTACAGATAGTTCTCGACTTAACGACCACAAGTCAGCCCCAAATGGATAAGTGGGATAAGTGGGACAGTTGATAAGTGAGTTTTGCCCCGTTTTAAAACCTTTCTTGCCACAGTTGTTAAGTGAATCGCTCCAGTTGTTAATGACACGGTTGTTAAGTGAATCTGGCTTCCCCATGGATTTTGCTTGTCAAGAAGGTCGCAAATGGTGATCACATGACCCCGGGACACTGCTACCATCATAAACATGAACCAGCTGCCAAGCATCTGAATTCCAATCATGTGACCATGAGGAGGCTGCAACAGACTTCCATCCTAATGAGCCGAGGTGGCGCAGTGGTTAGAGTGCAGCACTGCAGCTACTTCAGCTGACTGCTAGTTCAGCAGATCAGTTGACTCAGTCTTCCATCCTTCCGAGGTGGGTAAAATGAGGACCCAGATTGTTGGGGGCCACATGCTATTTAGTATACTGTCTTTGGTGTAAGCCGCCCAGAGTCCTTGGAGAGTGGGCGGCATAGAAATATGACTAATAAAAATAAAATAAATAAAAATAAACAGTCGTAAGAGTGAAAATGGGCTGTCAGTTACTTTTTCCAGTGCCGTTGTAACTTCGAACGGTCACTAAACCAAGGGTTGTAACTCGAGGACTACCTGCATTCACAGCGTGGTGGATGCTGTGCAGTCTCCATGGACTAAATGTTCTGGTCTGCGACAATTCGCCACAGACAATTCGGTGCGGGACAACAGTTAACGCTAATATCAAAGAAATAGTGGAATAGAATCATTAAATAGAATAGAATCGTTTTTTTTTTTAAATTGGCCAAGTGTGATTGGACACACAAGGAATTTGTCTTTGGTGCATATGCTCTCAGTGTACATAAAAGAAAAGATACGTTCATCAAGAATCATAAGGTACAACACTTAATGATGGTCATGGGGTACAAATAAGCAATCAAATCACATTAGGAAAGAGTCAATATAAATCGTAAGGATACCAGCAACAAGGTTACACTCATACAGTCATAAGTGGGAGGGAGATGGGTGATGGGAACGATGAGAAGATTAATAGTAGTGCAGACTTAGTAAATAGTTTGAGTGTTGAGGGAATTATTTGTTTAGCAGAGTGATGGTGTTCAGGAAAAAACTGTTCTTGTGTCTAGTTGTTCTGATGTGCTGTGCTCTATAGCGTCGTTTTGAGGGTAGGAGTTGAAATAGTTTTTGTCCAGGATGCGAGGGGTCTGTAAATATTTTCACAGCCCTCTTTTTGACTCATGCAGTATACAGGTCCTCAATGGAAGGCAGGTTGGTAGCCATTATTTTTTCCGCAGTTCTAATTATCCTCTGAAGTCTGTGTCTGTCTTGTTGGGTTGCAGAACCCAACTTGTTAACTTAAAGAAAGGATGCAAAAGGAAGGGACAGAATGAATGGCAAAAATTAAAAGATTTTTTTTGTTTATTTAAAATAATTAAATAGAACTCTTAAATTGTCCGATGGCGAGTTGACCGTGGTGAGTTTTTCTGCAGCGAGTTGGCCATGGTGACTTGGCTGGGGCAAGTTGTCCCATTCCGAAAATTTGAACTGTTGCTTCCGTTTGTTTTCAGGCCTCCTGTGCCAACCCCTACCTGGACGGCTGTGATTTTCATAAAACAACAATTCGGCTTTATAAAGAAACTGGAAAAAGCACTTTTCCTGCCAAGGCGGAAGAGATGAAGGACTGTTCTTTTGTTATAAGTGCCGCTCCAGCCAGCTGAGTTAACTTGGCAGTTCTCAGGAGTGGGCTTGCGGCCACCAAAGCACATCGGTGTTTCTGTCCCCCCCCCCTTGTTCCTTTCGTGCATCTGTCCCCATCAAGATCCCACAACCGGAGAATTGCCCACAAGGCCAAATCAAATCTGTTAGTCCTTTGGAGGCATACCTGAAAGGGGCTTCAAAGGTACTCCGCCTGCCAGGAATTAGCAAAAGTTGTGAGGGTCATCTTTGCCAGCATCTAATATATCATCTTTTTTTTTGGTTCGTTTGTTTGGTGCCTTTAAGTCAGGTTTTTTTTATATATATATATTTCTGGCAACTGCATGGTTCCTGCAGTTTACTTGGCAAAATTTCAGAAGTGGTTTGCCATTGTCTCCTCCTTGCTAGGGCTGAGAGAGAGGAACTGGCCCAAAGTCACCCAGCTGGCTTCATGCCTAAGGTGGGACTAGAACTCACAGTCTCCTGGTGATTGGCCCAAGGTCACCAGCCAGCTGTCTTTCATGCTTAAAGTGGGACTAGAACTCACAGTCTCCTGGTGATTGGCCCAGGATCACACAGCTGGCTTTCATGCTTAATGTGGGACTAGAACTCACAGTCTCCAGGTTTCTAGCGTGATGCGCTAACCACTACAGCAAATTGGCTCTCATCTATTACCGCTAATAGAAGGAATTTTCCTTTTATATTTCATGCTGCAAATCCTTGTGTGTAAATGTAAACTACAAAAACTTGTTTACACTTACCTTCTTTTTACCAAAGCTTGTTTTTATGTACTATATTATCTATATCTAGATAATGGATATATCCATCCATATTAGAGAGTTTCAGTGCATTGATCTTCCAATGGTGTTTGTTTTTATGACTTTGTAAACTATTACAGCTCAACCGTCTGTATTGTACTCTATATTGGGATATATATATATATATATATATATATATATATATATATAT
>WNWU01000003.1:58255185-58266535 GCA_012654045.1 Ptyas mucosa
GCCCCCCCCCCCCCCAAAGCGGTGTTCTTTTTTATACAAAGTCAGCTTATTGCCCCCACAATCCGGGTCCTCATTTTACCTACCTCGAAAGGATGGAAGGCTGAGTCAACCTTGAGCCTGGTGAGATTTGAACTCGCATTGCTGCCTAATTGCAGGCAGCTGGCATCTAAGTGCTACTTAACAGCACTTTAGTCTGCTGCACCACCAAGGCTCCTTGGTGGTGCACCAAGGCTCCTCATCAGCTAGCCATATCCTTACTTGGATTCGAACTTAGGCTGCCTGCATGATAGATAGTTGTATTAACCTCTGAGCCACAAGTTCTCCTCCCTCCATCAGCTTGAGCCAGGGGAGAGATTAAGTGCTTTTCTATTGAAGCACCTGGTCTACCCCAGCATGTGGAAGGGAGCCTACTGCATCCCTTTCGCCTTTCAGCTCCAATCCAGGAGCCCTCAAGCAGTCACATTCACGACAAATCATTTTATACCAAATTTATATTTCGCTGATAAAGAAATAAAGGGAGACTAGTATAGATCTATTTCAAGCTATTCAGCTCTCATCAGCTAGCCATACCCTCTACTTGGATTCGAAGCCCTTACTTGGGCTGCCTGCATGTTAGGCTGTTGTATTAACCTCTGAGCCACAAGTTCTCCTCCCTTCATCAGCTTGAGCCAGGGGACAGCTGCAATGATTTGCTTAACAACTGTGGCAAAAAAGTTGTAAAATGGGGGAAAACTCACCTAACAATGCTTAACGATGAAAATTTGGGGCTCAACTGTGGTCGTAAGTCAAAGACTGTCTTCAAAAATATCTGAAAATTTTTTGACGTTTTTCCTGACCCAATAGTTCAACAGAATTTGCTATTTTTGTGAATTCTACATATTCATAATTCTGATATATTCATAGTTTATTCCTGTATTTGGGGGATTTCTTTATTCTTCCATCAAGATTTTACTGCATTTCATTTTGCATGTTTTGAGTGGCTTGCAATAAAATTGGCTGTTTTCAGTAACTAGATTGCTGAGCAATGGCTCTTAGGTTGTATAGTGGATCCCTCCCTGGGTTTTCCCACAGGATCACAGTAAATCCACCCTGAGTCCTTGGGTTATTTGGGGGCGGGGGGAGGGCGAGTCATTCTCACTCATCCCAACCCACCTCACAGG
Organism: Ptyas mucosa; assembly: GCA_012654045.1. Taxonomy (NCBI): domain Eukaryota; kingdom Metazoa; phylum Chordata; class Lepidosauria; order Squamata; family Colubridae; genus Ptyas; species Ptyas mucosa. The sequence goes on from WNWU01000003.1 coordinate 58,256,346, forward strand.
ATTGTTGTGCAGAAAAAGGGGAAGGTTGTGGGACGTAGTTCTAAAAACAATAATAATGTTGGAAAAAGTCCTCCGTTTTCTAAACGGTACCTTTGAGGTTCATTTGTCATTACGATCTGTTTTTCTTCTCTTGCTTTTTGCAGATTTTGGGCCAGAGAAAATCCCATTTGATAAGTGATGGAAATGACATGATTGAATCAGAAAGAGTGATGTAGAGATGGAACTGCTTAGGTGAGCACGAGAGCTGGCTTAGATTGCCTTTTTGTCTTCGTAATCTTTCTGTTCCCCAGTTCTTTAGGTGCAGTAAGCATTTGCATTGTTTATGTGTTTATTTATGCATTTATTAGATTTTTATCTTGTCTTTCTTTCTTTCTTTCTTTGCTTTTCACGTTTCTGAACCATCCATCTCCCTCAGAGAGATTATTTAATCATGTATTATTTCATAACACTCCAGGTTGCAAACTTATATAATGCAGGCAATCCTTGACTTTAATCATTCATTTAGTGTCCATCGGAAGTTACAACAGCATTAAAAAGAAAAGGGACTTGAGACTGATCCTCCAAACTGTTACAGCATCCCCACAGTCATGTGATGGGGCTTGGCAACTGACATATTTTCCCCCCCTTAGGGTGTTCCAAGATAAATGAATCAGTGGCTGTTTCTAGTTAGATAAAGGTTTGCTTGTTCCTCTGCTTTTATTAAAACAATTCCAAGAAAATAGAGTTCTCTTTACTAAAAGCTTGAAGAACCATTTAAGTAATGGAATCTAACTCTTCCCAATAATAACCTGTGCATGGTTTCAGAGGTGTTTCCTTATCTAAACGAAGAAACAATGACCAAAGCAAGTGACTTCCGACTTCCTGCTGGCTTCCCCATTGATTGTTTGTGGGAATCCTCTCCCCTCCCCTCCCCTCCCCTCCTCTCCTTCCTCTCCTCTCCTCCCTTCCCCTCCTCTTCCCTCTCTTTTCCTCTCCTCTCCCCTCCCCTCCTCTCTTACCTCCTTGCCGCCCCTCCCCTTTCCAGCTGTCAGTTAAGGAGCTGCTGCTGGGTAAGGGAGGTAGGGAAGGATTGCAAGATTGACTGGGAAACTGTCAGAGAACGTTGAAAATGTAAATCAGGTAACTGCAGCACAACACAGTAGTGCAACAGCCGCGGGCCATTTTGTAACTTGGAATGGTCGCTAAGTGAACTGTTTGTAAGTCGAGGACTGCCTGTACAGTCGACCAAGAGGATGGTTTTTTTTTTAAAAAAATGTGAAATTTCTATAGCGATGTATGGAAGGAACAGTTAAAACAAGGTCTTTTGCAAACCTTCCTTGGGATATCCTCATATCCTGAGAGAACATACCGAAAGTCCCTGACCCCTTGTATTTTGATCCCTTCATTTCCACACATTCATTTCCACACATTCATTAATTCCTTCAGGTGGTTGTGGTTGACATCATCACAATAGTAAGTAGTAGTAGTAATGGTATATATGTGATGTATGAGAACTACCCAGTTATTGGAAAGGACTTTCGATATGAATAGCAGAAAACCAAACCCTTCTTGCCAATCTCCCTGGTGGCTCCTGCATTTGGTGCTTCCCCTCTCTGAAGTGTCAGTATTCAAATACGCAACTTAGACTGTTCACCTTTTTGCAAATTTCAGGCAGCCAAAGAAAGGGGCTTTCCAGCCAAATTGTTTGTTCTTAGTAAGCTAGCCTTTAAATATATACCTTGTGGGTTAAAACTGTGAACTGTGAGTAGTCATTCAAGCAGGGGGGGGGGAAAGCTTTTTTTAAAAAAGTATTTTCTTTTTTTTTTAAACACACAGTTTAAAATGGCAGGTTAGTTTCTGAGAAGTGAAGAAAACGCCCTCCCTCCCCCAAGTCTTTATTTTAATCTCCTCAGGTAATCAATTTCAATTCCCCCCCCCCCCCCCCCCCCAAAACGTGACTGAATTCTTGTCATCCAACCCAGTTCTCTCCTTCAGAGAACTGGAGTCTGAAAAGATTATAAAAATTGTAGGCAAGATTGCATCTCCTGGTCTTCAAAAGAGCTTTGTGGTCTGCGGTTTCAGCAGTTGGACAAAAAGGTAGAATCAAAAGGCGGAGAGTAAATTAGGATACAGGGAGTCTTCCACTTGCAGCATTTTGAACCCTTCGAATCTTCGAAGATACGACAACACTGAAAAAAGCGACTTACGGCCATTTTTCACACTTAACAACCGTGGCAGCATTCCCCATGGTCACGTGATCAAAATTGCTCAAAGAGGCTTGGCCATTGTCTCCTATTTATGACCATTGCAATGTCCCGGGGTCATGTAACCAACTTTTGTGACCACCTGACAAGCAAAGTCAATGGGGAAGCCAGATTAACACTTAACAGCTATGTTACTAACTTAACAACTGCCATAATTCACTTAACAACTATGGCAAGAAAGGTCATAAAATGGAGAAAATTCGCGTAACTGCCTCGCTTAGCGATGTAAGTTTTGGGCTCAATAGTGGTCGTAGTTTGAGGACTACCTGTCCACTCTCATCGCATGATCCGTGCTACTTGTTAAATGTATACTCAGACATTCTCCCCGTGATCCAAAACAGGAATCTCCAAACTTGGGAACTTTATGACTTGTCAACTTCAACTCCCCGAATTCATCAGCCAGCCATGCTAGCTGGGGAATTCTGGGAGTTGAAGTGCACAAGTCTTCCAAGCAGCCATGTTTGGAGAGCCATCAGGTCTACAATGAAAGTTACTTCCATTAGTCTTTAGGAGGGCCTCTTAGAAACATCAGAAAAACTGCATGTTACCTGGAAGAGGTGCATTCCCACATCTTTGGCCCATTGGGAAAAAATGAAGAGAATAAGCGTAAGTTTTTTCTAAGCTCCAAATCAAGGCCTTTCACATGTATTGACTGGATTTCCAGGGGAACAGGTATGTATTCTGGACTGCACCCAAATCAATAATCATTGATTAGAGCCAACTTGGTGCCCTCCAGATGTTTGGGGACACAGCTCTACAGTTCTCTCTCTTCTTCAATTGAATGTAATATAATATTCCACGTAGCTGATAAAATTGACAGGATTACAGACCTGCCATCTCCAGATATTTTAAGCTAAAGCTCTTCTAATCTCCAGCCAACAATGTCCAGTGATTGAAGCTTGTCATATCTTAAGTATATCTGGTTGCTTTATCACAAGAAGTCTTTTATCTCTTGCCACCAATATTTGTTAAGTTCTTCTGATTCCCTTTTCTGACGAATATCAGATTCTGGAGTCAAGGCAGGAGATGTCAGAGCATTTCAGAGTTTCTCTGCAACGTCAATGTTTTCCTCTAATCCTCCTTTTATTTTCTCAAGGAACCCCGAGTTAATAAATTCGCACCTCTTGATATTTTTATTCAGCAATTTCACACTGCAGCCACTTTCGGAAAATCCCTAGCATGGTGCCATCCATTTTAAGATCAGTTGTTGATTGATCAATTGGATTTAAAGTGTTTTGAACTCGGCTGCAGCCATAAAGTCTTCTAATGCAGTCAATTAAAAAATGAGAAAGCTTGCGTTCATAGGTTTCCAATTTAAGGAGAAAAGGAAGAGTGTCTTAGAAAAAAAAGAGAGAGCTCTTGCACCAGTAAATTAAATAGTGCATAATTTTCAACAATTCACAGAAAAGGAGTGAGAGATAAGAGATACCAAGACCATGTTGGAGCTAAATAGCTTCACAAGACAGACAGACTAGTTTCTGACTCTCGCCTATCAGATATTAACTGTTCGTTCTTTTCTGTGAAATGGGACATTTATTCTGAGTGTGATGCAAAAGGGTATTTCTGCTGGATGATCAAATATGCAGCATTAGAAAATGAGTGGGTTAAAAAAAACAAAAATCAGAGACATAATGGCCGATTAGATATAGAGACAGAATTAGAATCGGAGTTAAGTCACAAGATCTTGGCCACCAACTGTTCCATTTTCTTTTCAATGGGGGATCTTTGTTTCTTTTCTTTTTAACAGGCAGAATTTACCAGTACAGTGAAGATCAGCATTTCTCAGGCCAGATCCAAACCGATAATCTACATGTTAGGAACCTGGAAGGAACAACATTCAAGTACCAAGAATGGCTGTTGGATTCCTGAATGCAAAGCAATTTGTGAGCACATTAATTGTAACAATTACTACAATAAAGCGTATAAAGAATCTTGAATCGTCTGGTGCCTTTTATGCAAATGTTGCGTATTGCCTAACTATTCATTTGTCGAACAAACACCAGGTTCATGAATAGGTTCACAGCGAATGGGTAGGATGACGAGGCGGAGATGATGGGAAACGGTATCTTTCTTAGTGCCCAACACATTCTCAGTTCCATGTATGGTTTAGTTCCCTCAGATCTAGGTCAATGGGCCCCATACATATTCTTAAAAAAATCAACTGTATGAATAATAGCAGCCCAGTACTTCGAAAATAACAGAGTAACAGAGTTGGAAGGGACCTTGGGAGTCTTTTAGTTAAGCCCCTGCTCAAGCAGGAAATCCTATACCAGGGGTCTGCAACCTTAAACACTCAAAGAGCTATTTGGACCAGTTTCCCACAGAAAAGAAAACACTGGGAGCCACAAAACCCTTCCGGTGCCTGACTGTTCCTTGAGCGGTCACAAAACTAGCATATGTAGTTGAATTAAATGTTCTGTTTTCTTCTGAAACTTTTCTTTTCTTGGATTTATCCATGGTTGGCCTACCGGGGGTTGAAAAGCTCAATATATCACGTGCCAGCAGGTGTTGCATATTGGCAGTTGTGGCACATATTTTGAGTGACAGGGAGCCACAGCAGAGGGGTGAAAGAGCCACATGCGGCTCCAGAGCCGCAGGTTGCTGACCCCTTCCCTATACCATTTCAGACAAATGGTTGTCCAAGCTTCTTAAAGCCTCCAGTGTTGGAGCACCCACAACTTCTGGAGGCAAGCCATTCCACTGGTTAATTATTGTCACTGTTAGGAAATTTGTCCTTAGTTCTAGGTTGATTCTCTCCTTGATTAGTTCCTATCCATTGCTTCTTGTCCTACATTCAGGTGCTTTGGAGAATAGGTTGACCTCCCTCTTCTTTGTGGAAGATATTGGAAGGCTTCTGTCATGTCACCCCTCGTCCATATTTTCATTAAACTAGACATACCTCATTCCTGCAACCATTCTCCAAAAATATTTTGAAAGGGGGTCCTCTTGCTGAGAAATCATGAATAGCAAAGGCTATTCGGCGTGGTAGGGAACATCTCAAGTAAAAAAATGGTGAGGGAAATAATTTTCATCATTTGTCTTCTATGAGATCTGTGTTTCGTGATTGGTCATATTGGTCACCTTTCTAACTGTCTGGTTTCGTTCTGCAACCCAACAAGACAGACACAGACCTCAGAGGATAATGAGAACTGCAGAAAAAAATGCTACCAACCTGCCTTCCACTGAGGACCTGTATACTGCACGAGTCAAAAAGCGGGCTGTAGGAAATATTCACAGACCCCTCGCATCCTGGACATAAACTGTTTCAACTCCTACCTCAAAACAACGCTATAGAGCACTGCACACCAGAACAACTAGACACAAGGACAGTTTTCCCCCGAACACCATCACTCTGCTAAACAAATAATTCCCTCAATATTGTCAAACTATTTACTAAGTCTGTACTACTATTCATCTTCTCATCGTTCCCATCACCATCTCCTCCCACTTTTGACTGTATGACTGTAATTTCGTTGCTGGTATCCTTATGATTTATATTGATATTGTTTCCTGATTGCTTATTTGTAACCTATGACTATCATTAAGTGTTGTACCTTATGATTCTTGATGAACCTATCTTTTATTTTATGTACACTGAGAGCGTATGCACCAAGACAAATTCCTTGCGTGTCCAATCACACTTGGCCAATTAAAAAAAAAACGAAGATCTCCTGTTACTTAGAGGAGAGGACACTTCGCCATAGCTCGCTCTTTTGAAGGTGAACCTCGCTTTGCTCAGAGTTGCAGAGGTGAATGGATCATACATATTAATAGAGATGTGAGAATCACATCTGCTTCCATCTGTCCCTTCAGAAGGTTGAACCAATTTGGCACTTAGACCTGCATTATCCATCTGATTTGGAGAATCTTCAGACAGCCGTTTCACATAGGAGATTTTGAAAAATAGAAGCGGAGAGATTTTAGTGGAAATAGGAGACGGCAACCTTGGTGAGCAGACACCACAGATTGTTTTGTAGGAGATCTATCGTAGGAGAGGGAAGCTAGATCTTTTCTAACATTTTTCTACTAGATCTGAAAGTATTACAGGGGCACCTGAAGTCCTCCAGATCTCATTGCCAGAAGCAGAGAGTTTAATCCCATTCCTGCACACCACATAAAGAGGCCAGAACAGGGGTGAAATCTACTTACCTTCCCTACCAGTTCGGAAATGCATGCGCCATTGTCATGTCCAATTTTGGATCCTCTGTGCATGCGCAAAGCCTTTTGCGCATGCACAGAAAGTCAAAAACGGGTTACTTCCTGGTTAAAACCAGGAAGTAACGACGTCCAGACAGGTGGACGGAGCCTTGTGCTGCCGCCGCTACCGGTTCACCAAACCACCCGCCGCTACCAGTTCGCGTGAGCAGGACAGAAGTGGCAGGATTTCACCACTGGGCCAGAAGATTTACTGAAGTCTTATTTTGCAGGATTGGCAAAAGAAAGTTTTCGGATTTTAATATTGTTGAGCAGAAGCAACACATTTTCTTCCTCCCTATAACTAGGTCGCTGGGGGGGAAAACATAAGCTTGGAGGAAAACCCGCAAGAGATAAATAAGCAAAAGGAATGTGTGACCTTGGTGGTGGTGCCGATAGTCAGGACACATGCTTGGGAGAATCAGAATAAACTGTAAAGCAGATCCTGCCAGCCCAAGCCTGTGTAAATGTTATGTTCTCCTTTCCTTCCACCCTACGGCCCCCAGCACCTGACAGGATGGATGGGGCTGAGTAAATAAGAAGGAAAAGCATTTTAGGGCAGGTCAGATTGTCAAAATATAGTTTGCTCTGGAAAGCACTGATTTTTGCAAGATCCGAAGTAGAGAGAGAGATTGGAAGCCTATGTAGGTATGGAGATTCCAGAATGGTATGAGAGCAGGGGTGAATTTCAGCAGGTTCTAGAGAACCGGTAGCGGAAATTTTGAGTAGTTCGGAGAACCGGCAAATACCACCTCTGGCTGGTCCCAGAATGGGGTGGGAATGGAGATTTTGCAGTATCCTTCCCCTGGAGTGGGGTGGAAATGGAGATTTTGCAATATCCTTCCCCTGCCATGCCCACCAAGCCACACCACGCCCACCAAGCCACGCCCACAGAACCGGTAGTAAAAAAATTTGAATTCCACCCCTGTATGAGAGGTTGGATGCAATGTAGTCCCAAAGGTGCTTTTTCAAAAGGCAACGAGACTTTGTTTTTCTTTGAAGATGTTTCGCTTCTCATCCAAGAAGTTCCTTCTGTTCTTTGGTTTCCATGTTTCCTGTTCTTTGGGACAACCATGACCTGGATGACTGAGAATTGCCACAGACAGGTAATGTGGCCCAAGCATCTCAGGATCTTCTACACGTGGTGAGATCCTTCCAACTCTATGATTCCATGAACCTCCTTAAACTGGAAATTAAAACTTAGAAAGTTTCCACCTACAAAACTCTGTCATGCCTTTGGAGCGGCCAGGAGTGATTGCAGCCAACTCAGATATTCTTGAGTAACTCAAGATTTTCTTAGATTGTCAAAACTGCAACCATTCAAGCAGCAGGACCTCATAAAGAGTGCCTATAGAAAAGGCAAAGCATGATATATGGACGGAAGGGGTTTCCCCCCACACACTTGGCTTGCTTACACAATCAATTTCTCAAAGTGCTGTGATTCACTAGTTCTAGAAGCTGGTTCAACAAGCTGAAATAGAATTGGGAAGTTTCATTTCTGAATAATGATTTCCTCGTGGAAAAAAAAACTGCAAAAAAAGAGGGGGGGATTTAATTTCCCTACCGCTAGCTTTCTATTGCAGAAGTATTCAGTGCTGTCACTGCTAAACCCCCCCCTCCCTGCCCCCCAAGTAGCATTGAAAGAATGCATAGAGAAAGGGCAGAGTGTAATAAATAGGCAGGAGGGATTGAATTAGGCATTTCTAAAGCAGTGACTTCCTGTATTGTAAACTGGCTATCTGTTAAGTCCTTTGAAATAGTCCAGACGCAAAGCTCAACAATGAATACTAGCTCTTGTCTTTATGGCAAGCTTACATTAAGAGACTCTTGCGAGACCGAATGTGTTTCTCCCCTCCTTCCTTTTTCCATCTGGAAAACTAGGGAGGATCCCTTCTGAAATGCTTCTCCCCCCCCCCTCTTTTTGTGGGCTGAGATGTCTCTTATATGAAGGTTGTCCATTCTGTAGCACTTCCTCTGTCTCCCAAGGTCATTCTTACTACACTATTAGTGGAAGTTGCTTTGTCAGTTGTTCACCAAAGGTCATTCTTACTATACCATTAGTGGGAATTGCTAATGGGTGGTCTTCAAGAGATGGATGGATGGATGGACGGAGATAGATAGAGGGAGAGAGAGAGAAAGAGATGGATAGATAGAGATGGATAGATAGATGATGGATGATGGATAGGGATGGATAAATAGATGATGGATGGATGGATGGATGGATGGATGGAGAGAGGGAAGAGAGATGGATAGATAGATGGTAGATAGATATGGATGGATAGATAGGTAGGTAGGTAGGTAGGTAGATAGATAGATAGATAGATAGATAGATAGATAGATAGATAGATAGAAAGAAAGATAGATAGATGATAGATATAAAGATGGATAGATAGATGATGGATAGGGATGGATAAATAGATGATGGATGGATAGATAGATAGATAGATGGAGAGAAGGAAGAGAGAGATGGATAGATAGATGATAGATAGATAGATAGATAGATGATAGATGATAGAGAGAGGAGAGAGAGAGATGGATTGATAGATGATGGATAGGGATGGATAAATAGATGATGGAGAGATATGATATAGATCCGTCATGGCGAACCTATGGCACGAATGCCACAGGTGGCACGCGGAGCCATATTGGTGGGCACGCGAGTTGCCCTAGCTCAGCTCCAGCGTGCATCAACCAACTGATTTTCAGGCCTTCTGGTCCCACCAGAAGTTGGGAAACTGGCTGTTTCCGGCCTCCGGGGGGGGATGGAGAAGGCTGTTGTTGCCCTCCCCAGGCTCCTAGAAAGCCTCTGGAACCTGGGGAGGGGGGAAAACAGGCCCACCGGGCCATTGCATGCCAAAAGCAGGGGGAAGTGTTGGGGGGGCTCACGTGCATATGCGCGGGAGGGCGGGGCACATTGAATTATGGATGTGGGCACACGCACCTGCAACCCCCCACGCTCCCCCCGATTTTGGCACGTGATGGGAAAAGGGTTAGCCATCACTGATATAGATAGACAGACAGATGGTAGAAAGATGAGAGGCAGAGAGAGACAAGATAAAAAGAAAGGTTTCCTCTATCCAGTTGTGTTTGACTCTTAAGGGCCAGTGCTCATCTCTGTTTCTTAGCCAAGGGAGCCCACAGTGTCTGAGGATGTTTCTGGAGTCATGTGGCCAGCATGACATCATGCTGCAACACAGAGTGTGGGGTGAAACACAGAAAGCTGTTGCCTTGCCACTGAAATGGTACCTATTTATTTACTCGCATTTTCATGCTTTCAAACAGTGGGCAGGAACTGGGGCAAAACAGGAGCTGACTCCATGGTGCAATGCTCAGATGTCAAACCTGGGTTGCCAGCTTTCCAGCTGACAGGCTCAGCTTCTTAACTACTGAGCAATCATGCGAGAGAGAGAGAGAATGTGTGTGTGTGTGTGTGTGTGTGTGTGTGTGAGAGAGAGAGAGAGAGAGAGAGAGAGAGAGAGAGAGATGATAGATAGATAGTGGGTGGTATTAGTCAAGAGAAGGCCGCCTTCATGACCAACATCAACTCAGAAGTCAAAGGATCCCTGCCTGGGATTGAACTATGGTTAACTCGTATTAATTGTTTGTGTGACGTGTCTGCCATGAATAGAATAGAATAGAATAGAATAGAATAGAATAGAATAGAATAGAATAGAATAGAATAGAATAGAATAGAATAGAATAGAATAGAACAGAACAGAACAGAACAGAACAGAACAGAACAGAACAGAACAG
>WNWU01000003.1:58317466-58332177 GCA_012654045.1 Ptyas mucosa
AGGAAGGAAGGAAGGAAGGAAGGAAGGAAGGAAGGAAGGAAGGAAGGTCTGGTGCCCATCATCATTCAGGAAGTGAAAGAAAAAGACCACACACACACAAAAAAATGGGGAATGCGTATGAGAAACAGAACACAAGAAAGCAGGGCATGAATTGGAAGATAAAATAAAACTAGAATATGGGTGGAACTCAAGAAGATATCTTGTCCAAGACATGTCAACCCTCATAGCACCAGTGAAAGAGACAAACTGAAGACTGGCAAAATTACTAGCTAAGGGAAACCTCAATGGAACGCTTCCAATAGAAACAGTCTTCTTACCTTTTTAGAAAAATCGCACTCCTTGTTGCATGGAGAAGAAGCAACAAACATCGCAACTGACTGTTTCATCTGCCTCTAATTTGGTAGGATAGCCCAGATATTATTCATTTCATTTTCCTCTTTATGTCCTCCAGCTTAGCATCTCTTTCAGGATGTGCCAAGCTGCACCCAGATCAAGGCAACCCTGTGGGACAGTGGTATGTGGTACAAGACCTTCATTATTAGTATATTAGGAGCCCTGGTGGCACAGTGCTTAAATGCAGCACTGTAGACAAACTCTGCCCACAGCCTGCAATTTGATCCTGACCGGCTCAAGGTTGACTCAGCCTCCCATCCTTCTGAGGTCAGTAAAATGAGATTTTTTTGGAGGTAATAGGCTGACTCTGTAAACCGCTTAGAGAGGGCTATGAAGTGGTATATGAGCCTAAGTGCTATTGCTACATACCGAAGCATTTAAATTTTTAAAGGCGACAATCAGAACCTTGAATCACAATTAGTTACAGATGCAGATTAACAGAGTGGGAAGGGACCTTGTAGGTCATCTAGCCCAACCCCCTGCCCAAGCAGGAGACCCTACACAATTTCTGACAAATGGTTATCCAACATCTTCTTGAAAGCCTCCAGTGATGAAGCTCCCACAACTTCCGAAGGCAAACTGTTGCATTGGTTGATTGCTCCCACTGTGAGAAAATATGTCCTTATTTCTAGGTTGAATCTCTCCTTGATCAGTTTCCATCCATTATTCCTTGTCTGGCCTTCGGGTGCTTGGAAAATAGCTTGACCCCTTCCTCTCTATGGCAGCCCCTCAAATATTGAAAGACTGCTGTCATGTTTCCCCTGGTCCTTCTCTTCACTAGACTAGCCATTTATTTATTTATTTTTATTTTATTTCCAATTTCTATACCGCCCTTCTCCCTGAGGACTCAGGGCGGTGTACAGCCAGAAATAAAAACATGAAATATAAATATTAAGACAATTAAAATATATATAAATTTGGCTCCAGAATTTAAAACTAACAAACCAATTAAAATATTTAAAATTTCTTCTTAAGCCAGCCCGGCTTGTTGGAAAAAATGAGTTTTGAGGGCACGGCGGAAGGCACTGAGGTCATGAATTCTCCTTATCTCCAGGGGCAAGTGGTTCCAGAGGGTGGGTGCCCCCACAGAGAAGGCTCTCCCCCTGGGGGTCACCAGCCTACATTGTTTGGCTGATGGCACTCTGAGGAGGCCCTCTCTGTGGGAGTGCACGGGTCGATGGGAGGTCATCGGTGACAGCAGGCGGTCTCGGAGATAACTAGGCTCTATGCCATGGAGCGCTTTAAAGGTAATCACCAACACCTTGAAGCGCACCCGGAAGACCACCGGAAGCCAGTGCAGCCCGTGCAGGAGCGGTGTTATGTGGGAGCGCCATGCTGCTCCCGTCACTACCCGCGCGGCCGCGTTCTGGACCAGTTGGAGCCTCTGGGTGCTCTTCAAGGGGAGCCCCATGTAGAGAGCGTTACAGTAGTCTAGGCGAGAGGTGACGAGGGCGTGAGTGACTGTGCACAGGGAATCCCGATCAAGAAAGGGCTGCAACTGGCGAATCAGGCGAACCTGACAGAAGGTCCCCCTGGCTACAGCCGTCAGATGTTCCTCCAAAGACAGCTGCCCAGTTCCTGCAACCGTTTTTAATATGTTTTAGTCTCTAGTCCCCTAATCATCCTGGTTGCTCTTTTCTGCACTTTTTCTAGAGCCTCAACATCTGTGGTGACCAAAACTGGGTGCAGTATTCTAGTTGTGGTCTTACTAAGGCTTTATAGAGTGGGATTAGTACATAGCAATAGCACTTCGACTTATATACTGCTTCATGGACAGTGCTTGTACAGCCCTCTCTAAGCGGTTTACAGAGTCAGCCTATTGCCCCCAACAATCTGGGTCCTCATTTTACCCACTTCAGAAGGATGGAAGGTTGAGTCAACCTTGAGCCTGGTGAGATTTGAACTGCTGAACTGCAGCTAGCAGTCAGCTGAAGTAGCCTGCAGTACTGCACTCTAACCACTGCGCCACCTCGGCTCTTACATCACGTGATCTTGATTGTACCCCTCTGTTAATGCAGCTTAGGAGTTACCTGGAAAGAAAGTGGTAACCAATGCAGAGGGGCAGTCAGTCCACATGAATAGTGCTAAACTTAACACTGAGAAAGTGTTAAGAGCCCTGGTGGCGCAGCAGACTAAAGCACTGTTATTAACATCAGCTGTCTGCAATTACTGCAAGTTCTAATCTCACCAGGCTCAAGGTTGACTCAGCCTTCCATCCTTTCAAAGGTAGGTGAAATGAGGACCCAGATAGTGGGGGAAATAAACTGACTTTGTATAAATATATACCAAAGTATGAAGGCTATTGCTTAACACATTGTAAACCGCCCTGAGTCTCTGGAGAAGAGCGGCATATAAATCAAACAAAAAAAAAAACCAAAAAAAAAAAAATCCACTCAGTATTGGGTGGTGTCTCCAAACCAAGCCGGGTTACTTTCCTCCCTTGGCACCAGCTGCTTCTCATCCAAGATTTTGTGGAAAACCCTTTGATGCAGGTAATTTTTATTAGAGGCGACAGGCAGGTACAAATGATGGAAGACCTTCTAATGCTCTCTGGGTCAGTCTCAGTACTCCTTGTGTTACCTTGCCAGCCATGAGTGCATATGATTTGAAGCTGAGCTGCAAAGGTCTAGTGTTTAACTTCTTCTCCAGCAATGATGGAAAGCAAACACTGAGGTCAGATATGACCATCGCTTCATCTCCAATTCATGAAGTTTGACTGGCTGGGAAACTGTCCGCCGCACAATAGCTTTTGTGATGGGTTGTGTGTTAGAATACAAGACCTATTGGGTGGAAAAACAACTATAGACTAAAGAAGAACTTTTTTTCCCACTGGATGGAGACTTTGCATTATCCATATTCAGCTAGAAGAACATGTCTACTTGACTTGCCTAAATCTTGATACTACACAGAATTGGCTCTCATTAGCACTTGTATAAGGGATGATCTGGAAAGGCCCAAGGCTGTAGAGTAGATTGGAAGTTGAATTAAATCCTAGAAGAAAGCATTGAGAAACTAATTTCTATTCTCTGGCCCTGAAAATACCTAAATGTATACTTGAAGTCAGAAAGTGAAGAGGAACTAAAGAGCCTCTTGATGCGGGTGAAGAAGGAGAGTGCAAAAGTTGGCTTGAAACTCAACATTAAGAAAACTAAGATCATGGCACCTGGCCCTCTCAATTCTTGGCAAATAGATAGGGAAGAAATGGAGGTAGTGACAGATTTTATTTTCCTGGGCTCCAAGATCACTGCAGATGGGGACTGCAGCCAAGAAATTAAGACGCTTGCTCCTGGGGAGGAAAGCTATGGCAAATCTAGATAGCTTACTAAAAAGCAGAGACATCACCCTGCCAACAAAAGTGCGTTTAGTCAAGGATATGGTTTTCCCAGTTGCAATGGATGGCTATGATAGTTGGACCATAAGTAAGGCTGAGCGTCAAAGAATTGAGACCTTTGAACTCTGGTGCTGGAGAAGACTCCTGTGAGTCCCTTGGACTGCAAGGCGATCAAACCGGTCAGTCCTAGAGGAGATCAACCCCGACTGCTCTTTAGAAGGCCACATCCTGAAAATGAAACTCAAATACTTTGGCCATTTAATGAGAAGGAAGGACTCACTAGAGAAGAGCCTAATGCTGGGAAAGATTGAGGGCAAAAGAAGAAGGGAGCGACAGAGAACGAGGTGGCTGGATGGAGTCACTGAAGCAGGAAGCATGATCTTAAATGAACTCCAGAGGATGGTAGAGGACAGGAAGGCCTGGAGGAATGTTGTCCATGGGGTCGCAATGGGTTGGACATGACTTCACAACTAACAACAACAACATACTTGAAGTTATCCGAACTCAAGGTGAAGTCAAAGGGGATTGACTCTGCTTATCAAGGAAGGCCATGCAGCATGGAGAATAGCCAAATCAGGGGTGTCCAACCTTGGCAATGAGTAACTTTTTAGTTTATTTTATTTTATTTAGAGCAGGGGTATCCAACCTTGACAATTTGAAGATCTATGGATGTCAACTCTCAGGATGGCTGGGGAATTCTGGGAGTTGACATCTATAGGTTGTCAAATTGCCAAAGTTGGATATCCCTGCTTTAAACAAAAAATAAAATAAAAAGTTACTCGCCCTTCTTTGTTATGATTTTCTCCTTCCCCACCTTTTCCTCCTCCTCCTAGGCATTGACTGCAGTTTCCCCTAGACTTCAAACTTGCAAAAGATTTAATTTTCACCCCAGAACTATACGCATTGCAATGTCACCCAGGCCCTTCAAAGCTGCCTTCTAGGCAGCCTTGCATGGACTGTGAAAAGCATTTATCACTTTGGGATAAGGAAAAGTTCTTATCTGAGATGCTTGATTGAGAAGAGTTCATTTTCTACTATCCCTCTACAAGAAATGACTTGATACTGCAATCATCCAGTGATAAACATAGAGAATGAATCAGATTGCACCGTCTGGATAAAATGACTCTAGACTCAAACATCCGGTACAACCATTATTTTTTTTTCCACTTCAAACATTCAACACTATCGTTTTTTTTTTCTTTTCTTTTTTATCTCTGGCTTAGAGTATTCCCTAAAGTCAGAAGTAGATAAAAAAAATTACTTAAAAAAAAAAGTATTGAAAATCCCCAATGCTAGTCTCATCTTGTGTTCCTGGTCTTCATTCTGCAAAAAAACCCTTTGCTCAGGAATTTCTGACATCTCCTTCAGTAATTCTGTATTCTAGATGTTTTTTGCAATTTTGTTTTATGTTGGACAACACTTTCACAACATCTGCTCAGTAAATTTGATGTCAGTTCCCAAAGGAAAGGCAAATGGGTTGCTGGACATCCAACCCAGGGGTGAAATCCAGCAGGTTCTGACAGGTTCTGGAGAACCCGTAGCGGAAATTTTGAGTAGTTCGGAGAACCGGCAAATGCCACCTCTGGCTGGCCCCCAGAGTGGGGTGGGAATGGAGATTTTGCAATATCCTTCTCCCAGGAGGAGAGGAAATGGAGACTTTGCAGTATCCTTCCCCTGGAGTGGGGTGGGAATGGAGATTTTGCAATATCCTTCTCCCAGGAGGAGAGGAAATAGAGATTTTGCAATATCCTTCTCCCAGGAGGAGAGGAAATGGAGACTTTGCAGTATCCTTCCTCTGGAATAGGGTGGGAATGGAGATTTTGCAGTATCCTTCCCCTGCCATGCCCACCAAGCCACGCCCACAGAACCGGGAGGGAAGAAATTTGGATTTCACCTCTGATCCAGACATAGGGAGACATATAAAGGACCCCACGCAAAAGGTGCCAGACTTTGAACTACCAGGTCAGTAATGGACAATCCTGAATAGGATTCACACCTCACACAGCATCTGCAGAGTCTCACTGTATAAATGGGTTATAGTATTCTCCGCTCAGTGTGACTGTAAGGTCCCGCATTAAATGTAGATCACATCATGCCCGGCTTTAAGCTGACGGCATATGCTAGTCCGGTATCTGATTTCTTTAATATAAATGACACTGTGCTTCAATGCAGTGGTAGGTTGCTCCCGGTTCAGTCCGGTTCTATAGAACCGGTAGTAAAACTGGCGGGAGGCTCCGCCCACCCGCCACGATGTCATCATGGGTGATCTGCGCGCGATCCCATTGCGAACCGGTAGTAAAGGTGTTACAGTTTGACGAGCGGCCGCCCAGCAACCAGGAAGTGTCCCGATTGGCTGAGTTTGATAGCTCAGCCGGCGGGAAGATGGGAAGATGTTTATTGGTCGCGCGAGTCGACCAGCTGCAATAAAATAGCGGCTGCGCAGTGACCTGTAGGTTACATTTTAATCCTTGATTGTTGTTGTAATAAACCGTGTTGCTTTACCTCGGCCTTCGTTTGTTCTCAATCTCGAACTCTGGCGACGAGGATGGGAGAACCCACCCCTGCTTCAATGGTTAGATGCAGGGGTGGGCTGCTGGGGTTTCGCAGGGGTTTGGGAGAACCTCTAGCTAAGATTCCGTGCAGTTTGGAGAACCCCGAAATCCCACTCCTGGTTGGACCCGCCCACCGTGCCCTACCACTCCCAGAAGTCCCCATGCGGCCTATTTTGGATGCAGGTAAGTGCAGGGCGTGTTTCCAGCCTCCAGAGGGCCTCTAGAGCCTGGGGAGGCTGTTTTTGCCCTCTCGAACGCTTGAGGAAAACCTCTGGAGCCCGGGGAGGGCAAAAACACCCCTCTGTGGTACAGGAGGCCAACTAGGCCACGCCCACCATGGCCACGCCCACCCAGGAGCCAGGCAGAGAACCTTTGCTAAAATTTTTGAAGTCCACCCCTGGTTAGGTGGCCTAGAAAAAGGCTGTCAAACTCGCAGCCCACAGGCCGGATGCGTCACACGCTGGCCACGCCCACCCTCGGTTTAGTGAAGGAGGGAAAAAGTCACAATACGTCATGTGATGCCGCGAGTTTGACACCCCTGGCCTGGACATTGGTATTTGAATATAGATCTCCTTAACATTTATATATTATGGTGGTTTTCAAATTTAGGCAAAAAGTGAACATATGTCGCAAGTCCGTGTATGGGATGCCGTGCGATAAATAAATAAATATTATATTGGATTTTTGTGAACCACCCAGAGTCTGTTGGAATGGGTGGCCATCACAAACGCGATAAAATAAATAACAGGGTGACAGAATTGGAAGGGACCTTGGAGGTCTTCTAGTCCAGCCCCCTGCTTGCTCAAACAGGAGATCCTATACCATTTCAGACAAATGGCTGTCCGGTCTCTTCTTAAAAACCTCCGGTGATGGAGCACTCACAACATCTGAAAGCAAGCCGTTCCACTGATTAATTGTTCTCACGGTCAGGTAATTTGTAAAGCTCAATGACATATTCTCTCAAGACTCCATTTGCACCAGAAAAGAACTGGATTTAAAGATTTTTCCGAAGTGCAGCTCCTACCTACAGTTTCTAATGTTTTGCCTGAATCCTATTGATTCAAATGTGGCAGCTTTAAGACTTGTGGACTTCAACTCTCAGAATTCTTCAGCCATGAAGAATTCTGGGAGGAGTTGAAGTCCACAAGTCTTAAAGCTGCCAAGTTTGGGGACCCCCCGATTTACGGTATAGAGGCAGAGCAGACTGCAAAGGGTTAATATCTGAAAGTGACCCCAAGGCCAACAACAGTCTACCTACAACCTTTGGCCCACTTTCCTCCTGCCCCCCCCCCTTGCCTTCCATTGTTTGGAGCAACAATTCCCTTGGCTGTTTTCTTTTTAATGTTTGGCCATGTTTGTTTGAGTGCCAGAAGAAGCAGTCGACTAAATTCCCATCCTCAGCCCTCGCTCCCCACAGTCAGTCCTGATTGCCCATTTTCAAAACTCTTAAAAAGATGTGACTTTAAACTCCTGGGTCTTTGCTTCTCACAGGTTGTGTAAATAGGGAGCGGAAGGGAAGGGGAGGGAAGTCTAAAACACATGAAGAACGGTTGCAGGAATTGGGTATGGCCAGTCTAGAGAAAAGAAAGACTGGGGCACTGGTGGGTTGCAAATTTTTTTACTACTGGTTCTGTGGGTGTGGCTTGGTGGGTGTGGTGTGGCTTGGTGGGCGTGGCTTGGGCGTGGCAAGGGAAGGATACTATAAAATCTCCATTCCCTCCCCACTCCAGGGGAAGAATACTGCAAAATCCCCATTTCCTCCCGATCAGCTAGGACTTGGGAAGCAGAGAATAGATGGGGGCGGGGCCAGTCAGAATTTTTACTACCGGCTCTCTGAACTACTCAAAATTTCCGCTACCGGTTCTCCAGAACTGGTCAGAACCTGCTGAAACTCACCTCTGGACTGCGGTGACCTGATAGGAGTATTCCAGTATTTGAAGGGCTGCCACAAAGAAGAGGGGGTCAATTTATTTCCCAAAGCACCAGAAGGCAAGACGAGAAGCAATGGATAGAAACTAATGAAGGAGAAAAGGAACCTGGAATTAAGGAGAAACTTCCTGATCTGAGGACAATTTACCAGTGGAATGGATTGCCTTCGGAAGTTGTGGGTGCTTCATCACTGGAGGTTTTTAAGAAGAGACTGAACAGCCACCTATCTGAAATGGCATAGGGTCTCCAGTTTGAGCAGGGGGTTGGACTAGAAGACTGAGAGGATTACAGATTAACAGAGTTGGAAGGGACATCTAGTCCAACCTGTCCGCCCAAGCAGGAGACCCTACACCATTTCTGACAAATGGTGGTCCAATCTCTTCTTGAAAGCCTCCAGTGATGAAGCTCCCACAACTTCTGAAGGAAAGCTGTTCCATTGGTTGATTGTTCTGTCAGAAAATTTCTCCTTATTTCTAGGTTGAATCTTTCCCTGATCAGTTTCCATCCATTATTCCTTGCCTGGCCTTTCAGGAGCTTTGGAAAATAGCTTGACCCCCTCCTCTCTGTGGCAGCCCCTCAAATATTGGAAGACGGCTATCATGTCTCCCCTGGTCCTTCTCTTCATTAGACTAGCCATGCCCAGTTCCTGCAACCGTTCATTGTATGTTTTAGCTTCCAGTCCCCTAATCATCTTGGTTGCTCTTCTCTGCACTTTTTCTAGAGATTTTCTAGGGTTGCAGGAGAAGGATCCTGGGAATGAAATAAAATATAATTGTGCATATTCCTTGTCAATAAATAAATGTAAGAACAACATTTAAGATGTAAGAACAGCATTTCTCCCTTTCCAAGCTTGTTTTCCATGATCAAATTGAAAAGCATGAGAAAGTTTCCACCTGGCAGGATTAGCTCACTCTGTGTGTGTGTGTGTGAGAGAGAGAGAGAGAGCGAGAGAGAGAGGGAGGGAGTCCAGCTCTGCTATTAGACTAAATTGCTGCTCCAGCAACATCAGACAGCAGCTTCTGCCCATAGATCACGGGTTTTTTTTTGCACCTTCTGAGCAAGAAATCAATGGGAGAGGGAGGCTTAATTTTGATGGGATTGTGCATTACTAGTGAAAGAATCGCTTTCAGGAGCACAGAAGGTTGGCTTCATGACAATCCAATCGTGAGCCATTGTTGTGGGTCTGAAACGTGCAGCTCGAAGTGAGAAATTTCCAGAGACCTCCTGGTCTTTGAAGAGGCCCACATTTGGCGATTGTGGCCGCCCCGAAGACTGGGGCTGTTTAGACAGGGCCTTTGAGTCAACAGCTGCCTTTTGAAGACGTTGACCCATTAAGTCCGAATAAATGCAGGAAAAGAGAAATCTCTTCCAGTAGTTCCTGGGGTGGAAAAATATGTGGCCCTGGGTGTTTGGATAAGGAGCTTTGCTGCCCCCCCACCCCATTTAAGCCAAATGGAATTCCTTGGGGTCCTGCTCTGTCACAGCCTTCTCAGATTGCTTTTGAATCTAAAAGGATAAACACACCGAAAGGAAAGCAGAAGGGTGGTCTGTCTACAGGGTATGGTGAAAAGAAAAAAGTCAAGAAGATGGCCATGATGATGCAGTCAAAGCTTTGAACATGCAACACACACACACACACACACACAGAGGGAGGGAGGGAAAGGGAGAGGGAGAGGGAGAGGGAGAGGGGGACAGAGACAGAGAGAGGGAGAGGGAGAGGGAGAGAGAGAGAGAGGAGGGAGAGAGAGGAGAGACACAGAGGAGAGAGAGAAAGAGAGATAGGAGGGAGGGGGAGAGAGGAGGGAGAGAGAGAAAGAGAGAGAGGAGAGAGACAGAGGAGAGAAAGAAAGAGAGAGGAGGGAGGGAGGGGGAGAGAGCAGGGAGAGAGAGAAAGAGAGGAGAGAGACAGAGGAGAGAAAGAGAGAGGAGGGAGAGAGAGAGAAAGAGAGAGGAGGGGGGGAGAGAGAAGAGAGAGACAGAGAGAGGAGCGGGGAGGGAGAGAGGAGAGATACAGAGGAGAGAGAAGAGGGAGAGAGAGAAAGAGAGAGGAGGGAGAGAGAGGAGGGAGGGAGAGAGAGAAGAGGGAGAGAGAGAGAGAGAGGAGGGAGAGAGAGAGGGAGGGAGGGAGAGAGAGAGACAGAGAGAGGAGGGAGGGAGAGAGAGAGAGAGGGAGGGAGAGGGAGAGAGAGAGACTAGTCTAGAGAAAAAGTCTAGGGGTGACATGATAGCAGAATTCCAGTATTTGAGAGGCTGCCACAAAGAAGAGGAGGTCAACCTATTTTCCAAAGCACCAGAAAGCAAGACCCCCCCCCCAAAAAAATCCAATGGTTGGAAACTAACCAAAGAGAGAAGCAACCAGTGGTGGGTTTCACTTACCTTTGCTACCGGTTCGCTTTCGTGCGTGCCACTTCTGCACATGCAGAGAAGTCCTGAGCATGCACAGAGCATATTTGATGACAGAGCCTCCTGCTGCTGCTGCTACCGGTTTTCCCGAACCGGGGCAAACCAGTAGCAACCCACCCGGAAGTGACCTAGAATTAAGAAGAAACTTCCTAACAGTGAGGACAATTAACCAGTGGAATGAGTTGCCTCCAGAGGTTGTGGGTGCTTCATTGCTGGAGGTTTTTAAGAAGAGACTGGACTATCACTTGGTATAGGGTCTCCTGCTAGAGCAGGAGGTTGGACTAGAAGACCTCCAAGATCCCTTCCAGCTCTATTCTGATTCTTTATAGGAGTGCATGAACACGCACACTCTCACACAAACAGATGCACAAACACAAACAACAATAACAACAAAACCAGTAGATCTTAAGTTGCAATATGATGTCAGCAACTTGACCATTTTTGACCAGAAGCTGCAAGACCCCTTTCAGGCCATTCCTGGAAAAGATATCAGTAATTCTGAAGGCCAAAGCCTTAGCTGACTGAATTGATGACACTGTTGGAGTGATTATTTTTTTATATATACATCTATTAAATACAAAAACATTTATTTCATAAATTTATAGGCTGCCTATCTCACTACCCAAAGCAACTCAGCTCAATCCTCTAGATCAGGGGTGTCAAACTTGATTTTATTGAGGGCCGCATCAGGGTTGTGTTTGACCTCAGGGAAGCTGGGGTGGGCGTGGCCACCTCAATGTCACTCATGTTGGAGGCGCCTGTGGTGGCCGAGCACTCTGCCAGCGAAAACAGGCTCCCAAGCTCCGTTTTCGGCTGTGACGGCTTCCTGCAACTCTCTGCCAGTGAAAACGGAGCTCGGGAGGGTCCTCCTGAGCTCCGTTTTCACTGGCAGAGGCACCATGGGCCAGCCCTTTGCTGTTTCTAGGATGGCCCCACAGGCCAGATCTAAGCACCCCACAGGCTTGATGCAGCTCCTGGGTCTTGAGTTTGACACCTCTGCTCTAGACGCAAATGAATGTCGGCCTTGCCCTTATTGACCTTCTAAAATACGTTTAAAGGTAAAGATAAAGGTTCTTCTCGTACATATGTGCTAGTCATTCCCGACTTTAGGGGGCGGTGCTCATCTCCGTTTCAAAGCCGAAGAGCCACCGCTGTCCGAAGACGTCCCCGTGGTCATGTGGCCGGCATGACTCAATGCCAAAGGCGCAAGGAACGCTGTTATCTTCCCACCAAAGGTGGTCCCTAGTTTTCTACTTGCATTTTTTACGTGTTTTCGAACTGCTAGGTTGGCAGACGCTGGGACAAGTCACGGGAGCTCACCCCGTTATGCAGCACTAGGGATTCGAACCGCTGAACTGCCGACCTTTCGATCGACAAGCTCAGCGTCTTAGCCACTGAGCCACCGCGTCCCTAAAATATGTTTATAATCCAGTTATTTTGGAGAACGTTTTCCTATTTTAAGGAGAATGGCACCGTATTTTATTTATTTTATTCCTTTGTTTTCTCATTGGCGATGGATATTATTATTATTATTTTCAAGATTTTCCAGTGGCCTTCCTTGACAAACAAACCCCCGGGGACTGATGTGGGTATTGCTATGTGTCAATGGTGGGTTCCTCCCAGTTCGGTCCGGTTCTTCCGAGCCGGTAGCGGTGACAATATGATGTCACCGAACCGGTTCTGCCCCCTGCGCCCCCCACCCCCCACGTCCCCCTCCACTGTATTATTCTTACCTTTTATTTGGCTCCACCCCCAATCTATTGCTGCCTTCTGAGTTCCAGCTGATGGCTAGAGGGAAAAAAAAACTGTTTAAACTCTTGCTGTGGGGCTTCAAAGGGCCGCCCTACAGCTGATCAGTGTTAAAAGAAAACAAATGAATAGACCAGTGCCTGCAAAAATACAAATGAGTAGACCGGTGCCTCCAAAAACAAATGAGTAGACCGGTGCCTCCAAAAACAAATGGGTAGACCGGTACAGCTCTGCAAGTTGTTAAAAGCTGGTAGACCAGTACCTCTGCTAAATCCTAAATAATTGTCACATGACCATCAAGCCACGCCCACAAAATAAGCCACACCCACAGAACCGGTAGTAAAAAAAATTGGAACCCACCCCTGCTATGTGTGAATCTCACTCTAAAATAATCTTCTGTGATTAAGTTGACCATCCTCATTCTCGGAGCCTCTTAAACGGAATATAAAAGATTGAGGAATCCGCAGATGTCCGGCAGATGGACAATCTCCTTTTAGCATCCAGAAGCATTGAAATCCATTTAAATTTAAATTTAAAATCCAGAAGCATTCCAAATGTTCACCACCTCTTGCCACATATTGCTAACAGGATAACATCAGCCCGAGAGTTTATAGCAGCCTGAGATACTTTTACCTATCTAATCAGAAATGGGTCTCATGAAGTTCGCCCACGAAAGGAATGCAGCCTTTAAGCATTTCCTTAAATCCAGACTCTTCCATTAACTGGGCTATTAAAAAAAAATAAAGACCAGGAAGATTAAACCATGGCTTCAAACAAGCCTTCGCAGGCAAACACTATAACTATTTCAACTTAGGAACTTGGTCTACAGACCTGACACCTCTCTTTATTTGCTGATGTTGGAGATACTGTTTGCTGTAAGGCAGAACCCATCAGAGATGTTAACTTTAGCTTTTCGGTTTTTTTTTTTTTTTAAAAAGGCTTTGTTGTCTCAGCAAACAGGTCACGAATTCAACACACCTATTTCCCAAACAAACATTCTCCCCAATTATCTTTGGAATGAAGTACATTTGACAAAGACATCAATCTTCTAAAGACAGATCACCAAGGGTGTGGGAGCTTTCTGATTATCCAAGTTGGGGTCCTTGACCTCTGTCCTTCCTCCTTTTCTTGCTTGGTGAATCCCAGATGACCATGGACATTTAAAAAAAGAAAAGAAAAAGAAAACTCTTTTTGTATTAATTCTGTCCTTTGGAAAGGCTGCGTTTAGCTGCCCTGCAATTGCAATTCTTGTGAGCAGAATAACAAAAATGGAAGGGACCTTAGAGATCTTCTAGTCCAACCCTCTGTTCAAGCAGGAAACTCTATACCATTTAAGCAAACGGTTGTCCAATCTCTTCTTAAGAACTCTCTGTGGGGTCTGGGAGAATGTAAAGGATTGGGCTGATTTGTGTTTGTGATTTTTAGCTGGGTTGTGGATTACCAGTATGAACTTATTATCTCAGGGGCTGCCCCAAAGAAGAGGGAGTCAAGCTATTCTCCAAAGCCCCTGAAGGCAGGACAAGAAGCAATGGGTGGAAACTAATCAAGGAGATGTAGGAAGTTAGCACTCACCCCTTTCCTAGAAGAATGAAATATTTTGGGAAATATTAAAAAGGCAGAATATTATGTTTCCCTGGATGAGAAATGGAAAAGCATGTTTTAAGGATGAAGCAGCTCCCACCTTCCTGCCCCCACCCTTTTGTTAATGGGCCAGAGGCAGAAACTCAATCTTTGTCAATGGACCTCATCTGCAAGACAATGGGACCCATCTAGGACAGAAACTCACCACATGGCACCTGGGAAGATTACATCAGTCAGCAAGGCTAGCTAAGACCCCCACCCCCTGGAAGTCTGACAACCAGTCAGGATATTCTTTCAGGACCCCAGGAAGTTCAAAGCCAGAGAGAGCATAAAACCCTGAGACACGCTGTATCTGCCCTTTTCTGTTCAGGAACTCAAACCATGTGATCCTGTCCACCATTAAACCATCTTTCCAAGCAGTCTCCATGTTTCCAGTGTCTTTTTCCCCACTTCCAGCTGAACCCAGAAAGATATTTCTTCCTACAGAGAGAAGCAACCTAGAACTAAGGAGAAATTTCCTGACAGTTAGAACAATTTATCAGTGGAACAACTTGCCTCCAGAAATTGTGACTGCTCCAACACTGGAAGTTTTAAAGAAGAGATTGGACAGCCATTTTTCTGAAATAGTATAGGGTTCCCTGCCTAAGCAGGAGGTTGGACTAGAAGACCTCCAAGGTCCCTTCCAACTCTGTCTATTCCATTCCATTCCATTCCATTCCATTCCATTCCATTCCATTCCATTCCATTCCATTCCATTCCATTCCATTCCATTC
>WNWU01000003.1:58332187-58342487 GCA_012654045.1 Ptyas mucosa
TCCATTCCATTCCATTCCATTCCATTCCATTCCATTCCATTCCATTCTATTCTATTCTATTCTATTCTATTCTATTCTATTCTATTCTATTCAATGGTTGCAGAATTTGGGTTTGGCTAGTCTAGAGAAAAGAAGGACTAGGGGTGACATGATAGCAGTATTCTAGTATCTACTTGCCACACAGAAGAGGGGTCAACCTATTCTCTAAAGCACCTGAGGGCAGGACAAGAAGCAATGGATGGGAACTAATAAAGGAGAGAAGCAACCTGGAATTAAGGAGAAACTTCCTGACTCTGAGGACAATTAACCAGTGGAACGGCGTGCCTTCAAAAGTTGTGGATGGGGTTTTTTAAGAAGAGACAGAACAGCCACTTATTTGAAATGATATAGGGTCTCCTGCTTGGGTAGGGGGTTGGAGTAGAAGACCTCCAAGGTTCCTTCCAGCTCTGTTCTGATTGATTTCCAAGAAAGAGTCTTAGGGTTCTGCCTCATTCAGACCCTACTTGGAATATTCCACCTATTTATTTATTTGGATCCTTTTTATAGAATAGAATAGAATAGAATAGAATAGAATAGAATAGAATAGAATAGAATAGAATAGAATAGAATAGAATAGAATAGAATAGATGAATAAAGAGTAGAATAGAATAGAATAGAATAGAATAGAATAGATGAATAAAGAGTAGAGTAGAATAGAATAGAATAGAATAGAATAGATGAATAAAGAGTAGAGTAGAGTAGAGTAGAGTAGAATAGAATAGAATAGAATAGAATAGAATAGAATAGAATAGAATAGAATAGAATAGAATAGAGTAGAATTCTTTATTGGCCAAGTGTGATTGGACACACAAGGAATTTGTCTTAGGTGTATATGCTCTCAGTGTACATAAGGAGGATAAAATACATTCATTAAGAATAAAAAGATACAACACTTACGAAGAAGCTATCAAATCGTACTAGGAAACAAATAAAAACAATATAATTGAAAGATACAAGCAACATGGTGATAGTAATAAGTTGGAAGAGCTAGATACTAGTAAGGAAGAGAAGAATAATAGCAATACAGACTTAGTAAATTATTTGACAGCGCTGTGGGAATTAATTGTAAAAACAAATACGTCAAGGCAGAGACCATATGCTACACACGTCCTCCTCCTATTTTTGGTGAGTGGGCTGAGAGAGAATGACTGGCCCAAGATCATTCAGTTGACTTTTGCGGCTAAGTCAGGACTAGAACTCACAGCCTCCCACTTTCCAGCCTAGTATCCTAACTACCAGACCAAACTGGCTAGCAGATGCTGTAAAAAACAAAACAAAACCATGCGAGCTGATTGGAGATAATTCAGAGGAAAGCAACCAGGAAGATTGGGAAATTGGAGATTAGGTCATAGGAAGAAAAAGATTGGAGAAGCTAGGTATGTTTAGCCTTGGGAAACCTAAGGGACACGAGGATAGCATTCTTCAAATACTTGGAAAGCCATCAAACAGGAAAAGGGCAAGACCTCTTTCTTCGCTCATTCAAGAGTATAGGTCTCAAAAGAATGGATTGTAGCTAATCAAGAAAGCAAATAGCTTCCTAAAGTAAGAGCAGTTTCACACCAGAAGTGGTCATCCAAAGAAGGGTGAGTGGATTGGGTGGGTGGGCTTCTCTTGGCTGGATGCTTTCAAGCAAAGGTAGGATCCATCTCAGCCGGGAATCCTCGACTATGGATTTTTGCATCGAACAGGACACTGGATTTAATGGAGTTTATTGCTCAGGATATTCCCTTCAGCCACACATGCTCTACATTTCTCGAATAGCAAGAGAGAGTCAAGGAGCACGAGATGATGAAGTTTAGAATGACAGTCTTGTCCTTCCAAATTCTAAGTCTCTCTGTATGTATACATAAACATATCAGATTAACACAGTTGGAAGGGACCTTGTAGGTCATCTAGTCCAACTTCCCCCCAAGCAGGAGACCCTACACCATTTCTGACAAATGGCAGTCCAATCATCATTTCCTCCTCCTCCTCCTCCTCCTCCTCCTCCTCCTCCTCCTCCTCCTCCTCCTCCTCCTCCTCCTCCTCTTCTTCTTCTTCTTCTTCTGTAGGTTTTGTAATGACCGTGTACTGGCTGTATCAAGTCCTTTTTAAGTACAAATAGTATTATACACCCTGAGTATAACCATCATTCTCGTAGTCATACAATATAATCTTTTTTAAATACATAATGTTGTACGTCATAGTAATAACCGTTATAGTCCAATGATCTCTTCTTGAAAGCCTCCAGTGATGAAGCACCCACAATTTCTGAAGGCAACTTCTGTTTCATGGGTTGATTGCTCTGTCAGAAAATTTCTCCTTGTTTCTAGGCTGAATCTCTCCTTGAACAGTTTCCATCCATTGTTCCTTGTCACTTGTTCCTTGTCATTGTCATTGTTCCTACCACACACATGCATGCTTGTACACTTTTATAAATTTGCCTAAGAGGTATTTTAACAAAATAACATAGTTGGAAGGGACCTTGGAGGTCTTCTAGTCCAAATCCCTCTTCAAGCAGGAAACTCTATATCATTTCAAACAAATGGCTGCTGATTTCTTCTTAAAAGCCGCCAGTGATGGCAGGCAAGTTGTTTCATTGATTAATTGTTCTAACGGGCAGGAAATGTCTGCTTAGTTCTGTAAGAAGTTAGCACCCAACCCTTTCCTAGAGGAATGAAATATTTTGGGAAATATTAAAAAGGCAGATGTTTCCCTGGATGAGAAATGGAGAAGCATGTTTTAAGGATGAAGCAGCTCCCATCTTCCTGCCCCCACCCTTTGTCAAGGGGCCAGAGGCAGAAACTCAATCTTTGTCAATGGACCATCATTTGCAACAGAATAGGACCCATCTAACAACAGAAACTCACCACATGGCACCACATGGCAAGGCTAGCTAAGACCCCCCATCCCCTGGGAGTCTGACAACCGATCAGGATACTCTTTCAGGGCCCCAGGAAGTTCAAAGCCAGAGAGAGCATAAAACCCAAGGACTCGCTGTATCTCGGCCCTTTCCTGTTCAGGAACTCAAACCATGTGATCCTGTCCACCATTAAACCATTTTTCCAAGCAGTCTCCATGTTTCCAGTGTCTTTTTCCCCACTTGGAGCTGAACTCAGAAGGATATTTCTTCTAACAGTTCTAAAATGGTTCTTTCCTTTACTAGTTTCCATCCATTGCTTCTTGTTTAGCCTTCAGGTGCTTTGGAGAATAGGTTGACCCCATCTTCTTTGTGGCAACCCTTAGATGTCAGAAGACTGTTATCATATCATCCCAGTCCTTCTTTTATTTAAACTAGACATACCCATTTCCTACAACCATTCTTTGCATGTTTTAGTCTCCAATCTCCTAATGCAAAGAAAACAGGGAAGGGGACACAATCTCAACATTTTATGGAACAGGTGAGATTCAGAACTCTAGCGTAATCTGCACGGTGAGTAGAAAGAGGTGCTGGGAGTTGTAGTTTAAGCAATCGGAATGGCCTTAGTTTCTCCATTAGCTTTCTATACCTTTTCTGTACAATTATTTTTTTTTTCTTATTACAGCTCACCATGCTTCTATATTGTCCTGTCAGATATTTTTAGAGTTTTCTCTTGAAGAGTAAAGCAGATTGAATTTTCAGTTTCAATTTCAATTTAATTCAATTTATATGCCGCCTCTCTCTGAAGACTCAGGGCAGCTCACAATACATTTAAAATCCTAATAAAAAACATTTTAAAATTAAAAACATTAAAACATTAAAACTCATTCAGATCATTCATGGCCGGATCTTACACGATCGCAACAGCGAGACCAACGGCCCCAGACCTGCCGGAAAAGCCAGGTCTTCACCGCTTTTCAGAAGGCCAATAGTGTGGGGGTGGTCCGGACCTCAGGAGGTAACTGGTTCCAGAGAGCCGGGGCAGCCACAGAGAAGGCCCTCCCCCGTGGGCCTACCAGCCGGCATTATTTAGCTGACGGGACCCGGAGGAGACCAACTCGGTGGGATCTTACCGGTCATTGGGAGTTATGCAGTAGAAGGCAGTCTCGAAGATAACCTGGCCCTGAGCCATGTAGGGCTTTAAAGGTAATAACCAACACCTTGAATTGTGACCGGAGACCAATAGGGAGCCAGTGCAGCACGCAGAGAATTGGTGTAATGTGGGTGTACAACTCTGCAACTCTGGATTCACTGCCTATGGTAGGTCACATCCTGACCTCTTGAATGTCTTAAATTTTGTTCTTGTGTTATTAATTAAATTGAGATAAAACTTAGCTCTTCAGAACTGCTTTGATCTTTCCATTGATTCAGGAGGGTCAAACAAAGTAAATGTTTAACCGTTAAATTTTTATGGATGTCTTTCCAACTACTTAGTCTAGTTTACAAACCTTGGTGTAAGCTAAGAGATCTCTGTCAGTCCTCTCAGGTAAACCAGACAGGAGGCATAGCTAGATGAGCTAATTCTATTTTATTGTAAATGTACATTAACAGAATATTCCTAGTTTGTTTTGGTCATAAAAAATGTTGAGACTTTAGAAAGAGGGCAGAGTTTTTGTCACCACAATGAAAAAAAGATGTGGAGATTCTAGAAAGAGTGCAGAGAAGAGCAACAAAGATGATTAGGGGACTGAAGGCTAAAACATATGAAGAACGGTTGTAGGAATTGGATACGTTATGCTAGTTTAATGAAAAGAAGAACTACAATTGGCATGATAGTAATCTTCTAATAACTGACGGGCTGCCACAAAGAAGAGGGAGTCAACCTATTTTCCAAACACCTGAAGGCAGAATAAGAAAGAATGGATGGAAACTTATCAAGGGCAGAACCAACCTAGAACTAAGGAGAAATTTCCTGACAGTGAGAACAATTAGCCAGTGGAACGCCTTGCCTCCAGAAGTTGTGGGTGCTCCAACACTGGAGGATTTTAAGAAGAAATTGGACAATCATTTGTATGAAATGGTATATGGGTTCCTGCTTGGGTTAGAAGACCTCCAAGGTCCCTTCCGAATCTGTTATTCTGTCATAAGGCTGAAGATACAACCTTTCCACCTCCATTTTTAACTGCTTGATCCATTAGGGCAGGCCTTTTCTAAGTTTCTTTCTCTGAATAGCAAGCTACTGGTGGCTCCTGCTTCTCTTGTTTGATCATTTCCCAAGCAGCATCTCTTCTTCTCATTCCCCCAAGGCAGTGGTGGGATTCAGCCAGTTCGCACCACTTCAGGAGAACTGGTTGTTAACTTTCTGAGCAGTTTGGTGAACTGCTTGTTGGAAGAAATCATTAGGGCAGAGAACCGGTTGTTAAATTTTTTGAATCCCATCACTGCCCCAAAGTCATTCTCACACACTACTAGAGACCCATATAACCCTGCTTAGCTTTTCTGCGATGAACAATGTCAACCAAGCTAAGCATTAACTGTATATCCCATTTTTCCATTTCCAAACACTTTGCATCTTCTTACAGAGATACAGTTTTAGAACGTATTTGTAATAGACAATGATAGTGTCAACCCTGAAGCTGACTTGACCGAAGCCATTTTGGCCACTTCAGTGTTGCCACACTGGAGCTGAGGGATAGATAGGGAGGGCGGGGGGATTTGAGATAGAAGGGATTCTGTAGCCAAAACAAAATATTGTCTCTTGGGAACCAAAGACATTCTCACACCTGGTCGGTGAAAGGCAGAGTGATGCTACCTGGTTGTCAGACCGACCTGTGATTGGACCATGTGACTGATTGTTTTGAGAAAGTAGAAAATCATTTACTTTTAATTAGATGAAAACTGTGAGGGTTTTCAGAGTCAGTTTTCACCAGATATGTGCCAATATATATCCAATAAAGCTATTCTTTGAGGAATCTACTTGCCTTGTCTTGTGGTCCGCCAGTAGCCTGTGGAGCTGGCAGTGGAGTTGGACAGCGATGAGGCTGAGGAAGAACATGGGCCAGTCCTGGAGGCTGGGGAAGGCCTGGATGAGGGCTCTGCGTCAGAGCAGAGATGGGGCCAGGGCCATCGGGGAGTGAGGTGCGGACTCCGGAGCCTGCAGAGACTGATAGGAGTGAGGCAGAGGAACAGGAGGAGCCTGTTCCTAATGCACACATGAGAAGAGCTGCCAGAAGGCAAGAGCAGCTCAAGCAAAGAGGTCAACTTGGGAGTAAGACCAAGAGATGATTGGCCCCTCCCATAAGGCTTAAAACAGACCAGCAATGGCGTTTGGGCTTTGCCAGAAAACAACATTGGTAGCTTTGTCTTCTTCTTCGTCTACGTCTTGTATTTATTTTTGTATCTGTGACTTCTGAACGTTTGCCAAGAAAGGCCTTTGGCAGTTTGCCTAATTGGACAAGGTTTGCGATAGGACTGAGGAATTTGTGTTGGGAGGAATTTGCTTTAATTTAGTTGAACGACGCTGGGAATGAAGTAATTCTCAGCTGTTCGAATAAAGTTTGTTTGTTTTTTCCTACTACTGACTGATTTTCCTACTACTTACTTGGGCCTGGATCACAACACCTTGGAGTTTTGCTTGATATGGATCTATTCAGTGGTGGTATTCAGCTGGTTCTATCCGGTTCGGGTGAACCGGTAGCAGCGGCAGCAGGAGGTTCTGCCACCCGCCCAGATGTTCCGTTTTTGATGTTCTGCGGATGCGCAGAAGGTCCTGCGCATGCCCAGAGGTGGCATGTGCGCTCACATTTGCAAAACGGAAGCGAAGGTAAGTGAATACCATCCCTGGATCTATTACTTGGAACCCTGACAGATAGTGCTAACTGCGGAGGAGCAAAAGTCTCTTTCTGGACTACTCTGGAGAAACTTGCTTGATGAAGGGATTTTGATAACCTTAATTCTACTTTCCTTCTCAAATCTTCCGAATCAGCTCTGGAAATTAGACGAACTGACCAATAAATCATTATCAGAACAAAATCATCCTTTTTTGCACTCAAAGGAAGTCAAATTGATCTCATCATCAATTGTACTTACAACTCACAGTTGACTTTGTAGTGGGTCTGATGGAGACATTTGATCTTATTTATTTCAGAAGGAGTTTACTCGTCTCCGTCTTGCCAGCGATTACATTCCAGCATTCCGATATTTGATAGGTTTCTTAATTAAGAGAAAATAGGAGACCACCTCCCTATAAGGATTTGATAGTTCGCTTGACAGCCTATTTAGACAGTAATATGTTAAAACAGAGTGGGTTTCCTTGACCGTGATTTGAATATGAAATTTTATGCAGAGCCACAGATGTATAAAACCACCAAAGTAAAAACAGGTTAGATTGATGAACAGATGTGAAAGTCCCGTGAACAGGAAATAAACTTTCTTCTACTCACTCCTGGAGGTGTGTTAAGAGACACAGAGAGAATGTGACACCAGCACAAGCTGGGAACGCTTCACATTTTTGCCCTCTTCATCTTTCTTGCCCTTTAGACTGACTTTTCAACTCTCAGCTACGGCATTTCAAAAAACAAAACAGAGAACAGCTACATTTGCATATGACACAACCACACCGAATTGGAAAATTCAGGCAATTGCATTACACATAATACGTTTCACCTTTCTCATCTTTGGTTGAAAGCACAGAATGACAAATGACATGAAAGTGGTCATTTTAAGCATCATTTTAAATGGGGTGGGGTGGGGTGGGGGTGTTGAGTACCACCTGGCCTGGATGAATATGATGACAAGTTAGCACCTTGTGATCTCTTTTTGGGCAAGAATTTAAATTTAACCATCACAGGCAAGTAACAGTATGAGGCTACTGGAAAAGAAATATGGACTTTCCACTGGTTTGGGCTTGAGAAAAATATAACCCCAACTGAAATAGGGCAGTGGGAGGTTTTATATATATATATATGTATATATATTTCTGTTTCATCCTGTTTTTGCAAGCTTCTTGGGTCTCAGTTTTGTTTTCCGTGTATGATGCAGGAAAATAGTCATTGTCAAGAGCCCCACAACGGGACTCTTGAAATTCTGAATCACTGCTGGGTGATAAAATGCTAACACATTTTTATTAGGGATAAAATGTGTGATAAAAATATGAGTGATAAAGATAGCCATTTTGATTTGGATGTTGAAAACAAGCCCTTTTGACCAAACTACAGGCCAAGAACCTGGGAAGTGACAAAGCGATTAACAAGGCAAAAAGATACACAAAGCGAGTGGTATTGAACCCCTGCTTTCAATGCAGTGTGCCTTAAAAATAGCATATATGAAAGATGGCTGGGTGACCTTAATCAATCACCAGGAGACTGTAAGTTCTAGTCCCACCTTAGGCATGAAAGCCAGTTGAGTGACTTTGGGCCAATCATCAGGAGACTGTGAATTCTAGTTCTGCCTTACCCATGAAAATTGGCTTGATGACTTTGGGCCAGTCACTAGGAGATAGTGAGTTCTAGTTCCATTTTAGGCGTGAAAGCCAGCTGGGTGACTTTGGGTCAGTGTCTTTCTGTCAGCCAAACTTGCCTCATTGGGTCTCTACTGTGGGGAAAATAGGAGGAAGAAGGAGAAATACGGAAGATATGTTCGCTGCCTTAAGTTGTTTTTTTAAAAAATAAAGGTGAGATATAAATAAAATAAATAAATAATATATAATAGGATTGCTATATGTATCCCTCTCTACAAAGCTTGCAACATAGAAAGGGCCACTGAATTGTAATTTTTAACGTGAATATTATTTAACTTTAGAGGGAAGAGGGGTGGTTATTAAAATAAATTCAATTGAAAACAATTTTCATTTTTGCCCTGGCTGTGCCCACTTTCCCATTCTGGGTGTTTGATAAATGCAGTCTAATATGCTTTGCCAGTCCTCAAATGTCCTCTCATTCACATTTTAGCTCTTAGTGAGTGAGAGACAAGCAAGTTGGCAGCCACAGTCAGACAAGGGAATCCCTGCTCAAAAATCTGGTTATAGCTGCCATCTTGTTTTTTGAGACATGCACTGGTGGGATGACCCTGAATTGGCTTCGCTTGTTTGCTCTGGAATCAGGGCTTATCCTATAACTTTTATATTCTTTCATGCTGCTTCCACTTTAGAGAAGACAGATGTGCTTTTAAAACATGTTTTGGTGAGTTGGCATTTCTTTATGAAAAAAAAAGGAAGCATTGGAAGAACATGTCTAAGCTTTTGAAAGGAGCTAGTGCCCAAAGAGGTGCCACTTCAGCTGATCTATGCTTGCTGGTCCAATGAAATTCATAGTGAAAATGAGCAGATCACTCAGTTCGTTTTGAGAGATACCTGTAGATTTTTCCTGACAAGTCTCTTCCCTTCCCTTCCCTTCCCTTCCCCTCCCCTCTCCTCTTGCCTTTCCTTTCCTCTCCTCTCCTCTCTTCTCCCCTCCCCTTCTCTCTCCTCTCCTCTCCCCTCCCCTTCTCTCTCCTTCCCCTCCCCTTCCTCAAGAAACAGAAAAGCTACTCAAGTGCATTTCATGCATTTCATGATTTACTCCTTTTTCCTGACCAACTGAACCGATTACAGCAACCCAAAGTCCACGGCTGTTTCATCTATTTCCATCATCCACTGTTTTTTACTCTTGCCCTTCAACCCAGTATCAGGTGCTGAGAGAACTTGCAGGATTGCAGTCTGGGTGGGTCCACAGCTCCCTCTTAGTTTCCCACCTTGAAGAGGTTCAAACTGTTGTTGGGCATGTTACTTATTTATTTATTATGGTTAGGCCCAATTATTAGACATGAGGCTTTGTTATTACAAAGGTATTTATTTGTTTCCTATCTTCCACAGATTTACATTTGTACTGCAACAGCTCTGGCAGGAGCATCAACTTATATACAGAGGAGGCGGGGCAAAAGGTAAGGAGGGACCAATGGGAAGGAGCATAGTGACATCATGTATTTAACTCATATACAAATATACATATATACAGAAAACAGGTTAGGTATTTTCAATTGTAACAGGGCAGCATTCCTGGGTCTTGCTGCTTGGGTATCTGGTGAGATTTACATAGTCCAATGCCACAACAGGAAGGTGCTACATTGGAAAAGGAGGTCCTACTCCTTTTTCAGGTTGAGTGGACTTTTCCCAGGTCTTCTGTGTGCGCCCTGCATCAGGGTGTGACTTGTGGATTTCTGAGGTCCAACTAAGCACCCCCAAGATGAGAAAAACAAAAGCTGTGCATGAAACCCACCTAAACCCACTTCACTAGGTGAAGCCAGTGCTCCAGGCAAAATCTCTGGATACTATCTTAGTAAAGCATCCCTAATATTTATAACAGGAAGTCTACCAGCTCCTTCCCATCTACACTGTCCCCTTCTTCTTCTTCTTCTTCTTCTTCTTCTTCTTCTTCTTCTTCTTCT
>WNWU01000003.1:58358562-58369620 GCA_012654045.1 Ptyas mucosa
GGCCGAAGAGGTTATAGAAAAAATGCTTTTAAAAGTAAAAAAAAAAAGCCTCTGATGATTGTGCAGCTCAGCTGGGCATGGGGGCGGAGGGGGGGCAGGGATTTTTGCTACCGGTTCTCCGAACCATCCGCCTCCATCGCTACCCGATCGGGCGATCTGGTCCGAACCGGAAGCATTTCACCCCTAGTACAGGGGTGGGTTCTACTTACCTTTACTACCAGTTCACAACGGGAGCGTGCATGCTTCTGCACATGTGCAGATCACCAATGATGATGTCTTGGTGGGTGGGCGGAGCCTCCCGCTGGTTTTTCTACCGGTTCTATAGAACCGGACTGAACTGGGGGCAACCCACCACTGATACAGTATGAATGTTTGCGAATGTCATTTCCTCACCCACCCAAAAAAGAATAGCTTTCAATTTTACATATTTCAATCCCATAACTTTTGATTACTCTTTTCTACATTGTTTAGAGTTTGATAGCTAACATTTCACAAAGATGGGAAATGCACAAACACACACGCAGAGATACATATATACATATGGACCACATACCAGAGGGTTACAGGTTTATGTCCGAAATCCAGTTTATGATCAAACCATAAAGTGTGTTTAAGCAAATCTGGGTTTTTCCTCCTTCAGCCAGCAAAACCTGGAATCCAGACATTCGCTGCCAACCTATTTCAGTTTGCTTTGGGCCCCTTTCAGATTAAAAGTTGTTATCTTAATTTTAACTGCCCATTTTTTTGAGAATCACATGGTCGTACAAAGAAGTGGGATTTTGACTGTGATGCCACAACTGCCTTCTTGCTTGCTTTAAGCTTCACCCTCATACAAACTGTTGAAAAAGAGAACTAAATAGAAAAGAGCCCACCCCTAACAAGAAAGAACATTCTGGAAGTCCCTTAAAATTTGGTTATGTCATCAGGTCTGAGGGAGCTGAGGGACTGAGATGGCCCCATTGTCATTGACACCTCTTATCCTCTCATAGTCTTCAACCATAATTTTTAAATTTTATGGATTGTAAATTTTTGTTATATATATATAACAGCCCCATGATTTTATGTTCTTATCAGGGTTCCAAGTAACACCCCTTGATTTTGTTGCGGGTGTTACTTGGAATTCTGACATTTCTGTGATAACTCAGTGAAAATTAAGTTTGGATATTTATAGAGAAGTGGCATTTTGCCCCTTAAAGATATGAAGGTAGAATTCAAGCTCTTGAAAATTACTAGTAGCTGAAAAAAAGACCTCCAGTTTCCTAGAGATGGGGCTTGATGTATCAAAATTGGTAGATTTGCATTGTCCATGTTCTTTCTACAGACTAACTTATTCCATGCTGCATACTCCCAGTTTTATTTAAGATGTAGGTCCTTGCATTCCAGAGTCACACATGGTTATAAGGAGAACTACGTGTAGTTACAATGGAAAGGTAGCAAATTTTATTCGTTCAATTGTCCACTCAATTTTAGCAAATGAATATACCTTGAATATTTCATTTCTAGGAGCCACAATGACATCCATGTACACAAATATGTACTTATGTAACAATGTTAAGACATGTACCACAAATCTGTAAGTTGCGTCAGATATCTGCGATGAAGGAGAATCTTTCTTACAAGTTCACACACACACACAAAGGAATTTTACTTATTGGTCTAGTGAAACCTGTTTCTCTGTGAACTTTCTAACCTGTCAGTCTGAGTTAGAAGGAAGAGATTATCATCATCTGACATCCCTACAAATATTTAACGGCTCTTGTCATATCTCTTGAGCAAGAAAAATTCAGTTTAGGTACTGCTCGACTTTTGATCACAATTGAGTCCAAAATTTCCATGGCTAAGCAAGTCAGTCATTAAGTGAGTTTTCCCCATTTCACAAACTTTTTTGCCACCGTTGTTAAGTGAATCATTGCAATTGTTAATGAATCATGCGGTCATTAAGTAAATCTGACTTCCCCATTGACTTTGCTTGTTGGAAACCGGCTGATCCTGGGACAGTGCAACAGTCATAAGTACACGCCAGTTTCCAAGAGTCTGAATTTTGATCACTTGACTGTTGGTTCTGTGGGCATGGCTTGGTGGGCGTGGAAGGGGAAGGATACCGCAAAATCTCCATTCCCACCCCACTCCGGGGTGAGCCAGAGATGGTATATGCCAGTTCTCTGAACTACGCAAAATTTCTGCTATCGGTTCTCCAGAACCTGTCAGAACCTGCTGGATTTCACCCCTGCTCATAAGTATGAAAAACAGTCATAAGTCCCTTTTTAAAAAATGTCATTGTACTTTCTAAACTCTAAAGAGTTTAGTAACTCTAAAGGGGAGTTACTAAACAAATTCCTGTAAGTTGAAGACTGCCTGTATTTTCCACTATTTCTTTTGGTTTAAAGACTCCCCTTACTATCTTGGTCATCCTTTGTTGGGTATGTCCAGTTGCTAATTTCCTTCTTAAACTGTGGAACTCCCAAAATAAGGCAGAACAAAATTGCTACATTTCATGTGGAATTCATATGAACACATTGCCAACCAGGGGTCAGTAGATCAATTCCCCAGCTTGCAATTTTTTTGCTTTGTGGAATCACCGCTGGTGACCTAATAATTAACCATTGAAGCTGCATTGTCATGCACGCTACTTTTCTCTGCCCCAGGGCTAATCTCATAGCCATCTCTTCCTTGAGTTTACAATGAATGAAATATTTCTTCTTTCCTTTCTTCTTTTGATCAAGATGAGAACTTCATTTGAACGTGGGGAATGCATTCTTTCTCCTTAAAATACACAGAGAGCGCATTTTCTTCCCATCAGAAAGAAACGTAAGAGCACAGAGCATGACAAAAGACTATTTATGGATGCTGATAGATTCAGGATTCAAAATGATAAGATAATCAAAAATGATAAGATAATTCAGGATTCAAAAGGATAAGATAATCAATAGATTCAAGATTCAAAATGATAAAATAATCAATAGATTCAAGATTCAAAATGATAAGATAATCAGATGTGTTGGCAAGTATCTCATTTATGGATGGAAGTCTCTGTTTCCACCACTTATGCAATGTCTTAAAAGAATAACGGAATAACAAGAGTTAGAAGGGACTGTAGAGGTCTTCTAATCCAACCCTCTGCTCAGGCAGGAAACCCTATACCTTTTCAGACAACTGGTTCTTAAAAACCTCCAGTGTTGGAGTACCCACAACTTCTGGAGGCAAATTGTTCCACTGATTAATTGGTTCTCTCATTGATTAATTTTCATCTGTTGCTTCTTATCCTGCCTTCAGGTGCTTTGGAGAATAGGTTGAGCCCTTCTACTTTGTGGCAGCCCCTTATATACTGGAACACAGCTATTATGTCAACTGCTTACAACAGCTTTCTCCAGTCCTCAAGATGTTCCTGTCTATAAGCAAGGATCTTGCTGGATGGAAATGATGGGATTTTGGTCAGCCATATTTGGAGAGTATGACATGGGAATGACATGTCTATGGAGATTCTCAATCATTTAGATCACGGTTGTTCTTCCTGTTCCTTTCTTTTTTTGGGAAAAAAATAATTACCCTACATTGAAAGATTTCATTCTCATGTCCCAAAAGTGTCTCTCCCGCCCCACCCCCAAAACAGGGGTGAAATCCAGCAGGTTCTGACAGGTTCTGGAGAACCGGTGGCAGAAATTTTCCCAATCTTTTCTTGAAAGTCTCAAGTGATGAAGCTCTCACAAATTCCAAAGGTTGATTCTATGGGTTGATTCTTCTCACTGTCAGAAACTTCCTCCTTATTTCTAGGTTGAATCTCTCCTTCGTCAGTTTCCATCCATTATTCCTTGTCTGGCCTTTAGATACTTTGGAAAAATAGCTTGACCCCCTCCTCTCAGTGGTAGCCAGATGAAGACAGCCAGTTTGGCCTAGTGGTTAAGTCATCACCAGCCAGAAACTAGAACATTGTGACTTCTAGGCCTCCCTTAGTCATGAAAGCTAGCTGGCTGGGTTTGTAAGTCATTCTCTCTCAGCCCAACCAAGCCTCACAAGGTTGTTACTGTGGGAAAAATAGGAGGACAAAAGTATGTGGGACATGTTTGCTATTTTGAGTTGTTTGTAAAAATAATAAAGGTAGGATACAAATGAATAGATAAAAGCATCCAGATCCGGGGTGAAATCCAGCAGGTTCTAACAGGTTCTGGAGAACTGGTAGCGGAAATTTTGAGTAGTTCAGAGAACCGGCAAATACCACCTCTGGCTGGCCCCAGAGTGGGGTGGGAATGGAGATTTTGCAATATTCTTCCCCCCAGGAGTGGAAATAGAGATTTTACAGTATCCTTCCCCTGGAGTGGGGTTGGAATGGAGATTTTGCAGGATCCTTCCCCTGCCATGTCCACCAAGCCACACCCACCAAGCCATGCTCACAGAACTGGTAGTAAAAAAAATTGGATTTTACCACTGCCCCAAAAGGCAACTGGACTTTGTTCTTTTTCCTTGAAGACATTTCACTTCTCATCTAAGGAGCTACTTCAGCTCCAAAGAATGTGAAGAAGAGCTGAAGAAGCTTCTTGGATGAGAAGCAAAATGTCTTTAAGGAAAAAAAAAACAAAGCCCAGTTACCTTTTGGGTGTGTGCGTGTGCGTGTGGAAACATTTTTGGGACATGGGAATGAAATCTTTCAATGTAGAGTAATTTTTTTTTTCAAAAAGAAAGGAACAGGAAGGATGTCAAAAATAAGCAATGCTCTTTAGATGCAGTCAAATTCAGACACCACTTCCGTTATATACATTATTTAAACAGATTGAATTTCAGTCCCACCAACTCAATTTGAATTCTTCAATTGCTCCCAATATGCCCCACATCTCACATATGATCCTTGGTCAAGGACATCAACCAGATTCAGAAACGTCTATTAGAAGAGTTTAGAAGTTATTTCACAACATTCTGGATTGTGGAACTTGTGTTTTGGAACGAAAACCAATATAACAAGAGCCCAAAAGCCTTAGCTAGAATAATCCTAGGGAAACCACTTGGCCTTAACCAATGCCATTTGTGAAGGAGGAGACTTTGTGGTAGTGGTGGTGGTAGGTTTTGAAAGTGTCAGTTTCCTTTTCTTCCCTGTGCACCCTCCTTTCTGAGCAAAGGTACTACTGGCATCCGCTTGTCACAACTTTCAAGCTGCAGCTTCCTTTACTGCTGTTTTAGTAGACCGCTCACTTCAATCAGAAGAGAGCTGGAAGGAACCTTGGAGGTTTCTAGTCCAACCACCTGCTCAAGCAAGAGGCCTTATACCAGGGGTATCAAACTCGATTTCATTGAGGGCCGCATCAGGGTTGTGTTTGACTTCTTGGGACTGGGGTGGCCGTGGCCCAGATAGACGTGGCCAGGGTAGGTATGGCCACCTTGATGTCACTTGTGTTGGGGCCACCTGTGGTGGCCAAGTGCTAAGGCAGGACTTCCCCTCTTTCACTTCATTATAATCTCTCTCCTTCCTTCCTTCCTTCCTTCCTTCCTTCCTTCCTTCCTTCCTTCCTTCCTTCCTTCCTTCCTTCCTTCCTTCCTTCCTCTCTCCTCTCCTCTCCTCTCCTCTCCTCTTCTCTTCTTTTTCCTTCCCTCTTCATTCTCCTTTCTTCTTCCTTCCTCTCTTTCCTTCTTTTCCCTTCCTTGCTCTATTTATTTATTTATTTATTTATTTATTTATTTATTTATTCGATTTATATGCTGCCCTTTTCCGGAGACTCAGGGCGGCTTACAATGCGTTAAGCAATAGCTTTCATGCTTTTGTATATACCTGCTTAGTAGGGCTTTCAGCCCCCTCTAAGCAGTGTTCTTTTTTATACAAAGTCAGCTTATTATTTATTATTAAATAAATAAATAAATAAATAAATAAATAAATATTACCCCCACAATCCGGGTCCTCATTTCACCTACCTCGAAAGGATGGAAGGCTGAGTCAACCTTGAGCCTGGTGAGATTCGAACTTGCCATAATTGCAGGCAGCTGGCAGCTAAGTGCTAGCACTTAACAGCACTTAGTCTGCTGCACCACCGAGGCGCTATGCAGAAGCCCAGGGAGACCATCCTTCACCTTGTCAAGTTCTGGCAAAGAAGCTTCCGATGATGAATTATCAGAAAACATGCTTTAAAAATGAAAAAAAAAAAATGGAAAAAAAATGCAACTCCTTTTATGACCAAACCTTCTCCCAGGGCAAAATTTCCTACTGCAAATGCTAAAGCAGTAAAATAACATAGATCTCAAATTGCCTGTGTATTGAGTTCTCTTGTTATTGCTATTTACATGAGGAATATATTACCCATGGAGGGGGGAAACCAGGCAGAATTCTGGTGGCAGATTTCCCTCGATAGAGGTTGCTTCTCAAAATGAAAGCTGTTATTTTTAAAATGGGGGAGGGGGTGATAAATCTCTGGGAGACATAGGTCTCCATAGGCCTTCCAGCAGCTGTAGGACTCATCATTATTCCAATCACAGAGGGTCTTAAAAAAAGAACGTTGCACATTGGTAGGAAACGTTAGAGATAGACTCATAAAGAAACCGGGTCTCCTACAAATGACAGTGAGAAATGAAGGACCAGCATACTATGAGTTCTAAAAACAGGGTCTTGAAACATCTTTTTTCTAAAATAAATAAATAAATAAATAACAGAGTTGGAAGGGATCCTGGAGGTCTTCTAGTCCAATCTCCTGCTCAGGCAGGACACCCTACACCCATGATGGCGAACCTATGGCACGCGTGCCACAGGTGGCACACGGAGCCATATTGGTGGGCACGCGTGCTCAGCTCCAGCACACATGTGAGTGCCGGCCAGCTGAATTTCGGGCCTTCTGGGCCCACTGGAAGTCAACAAACAGGCCGTTTCCGGCCTCCAGAGGGCCTCCGGGGGGTGGGGAAGCAGTTTTTGCCCTCCCGAGGCTCCTAGAAAGGCTCTGGAGCCTGGGGAGGGCAAAAACTGGACCTACCGTGCTCACTGTGCCATTGCGCGCCAAAAGCAGGGGAAGCGCGGGAGGGTCGCACACACATGGGGCGCATAGAATTATGGGTGTGGGCACGCACACGCGTGACCCCCACGCACTCCCCACGCTTTTGG
Source organism: Ptyas mucosa (assembly GCA_012654045.1). NCBI lineage: Eukaryota > Metazoa > Chordata > Lepidosauria > Squamata > Colubridae > Ptyas > Ptyas mucosa. Next base: position 58,365,632 of record WNWU01000003.1, read on the forward strand.
CACGCGATGGCAAAAAGGTTAGCCACCACTGCCCTACACCATTTCAGACAAATGGTTGTCCAGTCTCTTCTTTAAAACCTCAATTGTTGGAGCACTCACAACTTCTGGAGGTGAGTTGTTCCATGGATTAATCGTTCTAAGTGTCAGGAAATTTCTCCTTAGTTCTAGGTTGCTTCTCTCCTTGATGAGTTTCCATCCATTGCTTCTTGTCCTGCCCTCAGGTGCTTTGGAGAATAGCCTGATTCCCTCTTCTTTGTGCAGCCCCTGAGATATTGGAAGACTGCTATCACGTCTCCCCTAGTCCTTCTTTTCATTAAACTAGACATACCCAATTCCAGTAACTGTTCTTTATATGTTTAGCCTCCAATTCCCTAAACATCTTTGTTGCTCTTCTCTGTAATCTTTCTAGAGTACATCTGCTGGCACCAGTGGTGGGTTGCTCCCGGTTCAGTCCGGTTCTTGCAAACTGGTAGTAAAAGCGGCAGGAGCAGGGCTGAAGTGCTCCCGGTTCAGACTGGATCACCCGATCTGGTAGCGATGGAAGTGGGTGGTTCGGAGAACCATAGCAAAAATCCCTGCCCCATCCCCATGCCCAGCTGAGCCGCACAATCATCAGAACATTTTTTTTTAACTTTTAAAAGCATTTTTTCTACAACCTCTTCGGCTGAAAAAATGCTTTTAAAAGTAAAAAAAAAAGCCTCTGATGATCACGCGGCACAGCTGGGATCGTCAGAGGCATTTAAAAGAAACCCCCCCCTTTTTTTTTCTTTTAAATGCCTCTGACGATCCAAGCTGAGTTGTTTTAAAAGCCTCTGCCGATCAGGCAACTCAGCTTGGATCGTCAGAGGCATTTAAAAGAAAAAAAAAAAAGGGGGGGGGGTTTCTTTTAAATGCCTCTGGCGATCCAAGCTGAGTTTTTAAAAAAGCCTCTGCTGATCAGGCAACTCAGCTGGGATCATCAGAGCCTTTTGAAAGCATTCTTTTACAACCTCTTCGCCGAAGAGGTTGTAAAAAAAATGGTTTTAAAAGTAAAAAAAAAAACTGCCCACACCCACCCAGTCACATTACCCCCACACACACCAAGCCACGCCCACAGAACCGGTAGTAACAAATTTTAGATTTCACCACTGGGTGGGAAGCTCCGCCCACTCACCTGGACAGCATCATGGATGATCTGCACAGGCGCAGAAGCTTGCGTGAGCAAAGCAAGTGCGTGGGCGCGCTCCCATTGCAAACCGGTAGTAAAGGTAAGTAAAACCCACCCCTAGCTTGCACCTTTTTTCCCCTTCCAGCGCAAGAATTTTATTTGGTTTTACGTGGCTTTCTAAAATATTCTGTATTGTCAAGCAACCTCAAGAGAAGGCCAGCTCAAGTATTTTTCCATGTGGGTTTAGACTAGGAGGGTTTTTTTTTTAAAAAAAAAAATCTTTCATGACAAGAGGAAATGTAGAGCTATCGTTCTCCAGCAGTAGAGGAAAAATGCAGAGAAAAAGAATTGGCCGATATGACATCATGGGGGAACCTACTTGCTATATTGATTGAAAGTTGGCCAGGCTGAGGGGAGAGAGAAGGAGAAAAGCCAACATACCTAATAAAGAATCTTTGTTTGAAGTGAAGCAGAGAGGGGAAACTCACCCAGAAGGACACAGAAGCTTGCAGGAAAACGATTAGATTAGTGGATAAAAGAATAAGAATGAGGTCAGCCAAAGGCCTTTAAGGGGAGAGTGGACCAACCCATAAATAAGACAAAAAGCTGTAAATGAGAGCAAGTCACTGGATCAAACAGGATGGATTATGATGAAATGTAGGCCAAAGCCTACAAGTCCAAATTTCAGAATGCTCATGCTCATTGCCTTTGTTGAAGAGTTGAGAAAGGAAATAGCCCTCCGGATTGGACTAGAACAAGGGTGTCAAACTCAAGGTCCGTGGGCCGGATCTGGCCCACAGGGTGCTTAGTTCTGGTCCGTGGGGCCACTCTGGAAACAGCGAACGACTGGCCTGCGGTGCCTCTGCTAGCGAAAACAGAGTTCGCAAGGGTCACACATGGTCCTCCCGAGCTCCGTTTTCACTGGCAGAGAGTTGCAGGAGGCTACCCCAGGTGAAAATGGAGCTCGGGAGCCCGTTTTCACTGGCAGAGTCCTTGGGCCATCACAGGCGCTCCCCAACATGAGTGACATCATGCTGGCCATGCCCATCCTAGCCACATCCCCCCAAGGTCAAACACAACCCTGATGCGACCCTCAATGAAATTGAGTTTGACACCCTTGGATTAGAAGACCTCCAACGTCACTTCCAACTCTTATTATTCTGCTCTTCTGGATATCTCCAACAAGAGGGGATTTTCAGAAGAAAATGTCTTGCTAGAGTTTGAGGCCGGCCTGTTGCCTTCAATCTATATCTTTAAACCCTTCAGGTACTAGGTGAACAGAGTTGAGGAAAATAGACGAGAAACATTCATTGTATAATCAAAAAGGGCCAAAACTCATTGGATCCATATGGTGCCTGAGGTGGACCATCTTAATGGAGATGATTCTATGGGTAGCTGTCAGTCACATCCAAACCAGTCACATCCAAACCAGGAAGAGAAGGGAAAGGACTTCTGTATCTGGATCAGTCAAGGTATAAGCAAGATTTAACACACAGTCCCCTGTGTGTATGAGCCACCTGTGACACATCCATGATTGCCAGGTTTGTCACGAACCCATATGTCCTACTAGATCCACTCCTGCTCACAGGAAGGTAGTGGTTCCTGGACTCCAACAACATATGGAGGATCTCCACCCTCAGGTCAATGACTAGGTTAAAGAACTTACGGAGAGACGCCAATGGGTGTCTGGTCTACCCAAACAGCGCACACACACACACACACACACACACACACACATACACACACACAGAGATACACACAGAGAGTACAACTTGTCCCTAGGGTCCAACTTCACAAACAGGGACCCACACTCCAACCCCTGCTCATAGAAAAATGACCAAACAGATCCCATGATAGATCATCACCATGGCATCTTCCTAAATCCGCATTGAGGATGATGTGGGACCTGAAACCCAATGGGAGAAATTTCTGATGGAGGCATCTTCCCCATTAAAACATGCCAGTCTTCCTTTTGGTTCACTGACAAGTCATGAAGAGATGCAGTCTTAATATTGGCAGACTTGGAATGTACTAGAAACCATTTTGACCACTAAGATCCCAGGAGGGGGTTGCTATGTTGGAAAAGAGAATGGAGGTGTCCTTTTCCTTGCAAAGGTCAGCCACAAATCCTCTGGCCCAACACTCCTAGGATGAGAGAGTGGTGTCTCTCTATACCCATCCAACGTGAATGGCACTCACTTCCCATAACAATCCCACAAACCACATCCACACCAACCACTCCAACCATCCAGAGGTGGAGGCAGCAATCTAGCAAAAACAGAAACCACTCATATCAACCCAACCTAACACACCCAACATCATCCCTCCCCCTCCAAATTTACACAGCCAACAGTCAAACCCACAAAAACAGGATGGAGGTGAGTATGACACCCAGAGCCATTCTCACAAGTCCCTGAGAACCTACAACTTGCCCCTCTAGCCCATATGATCTATATAGGCCCAGTTGTCCTCCAATCCTTCTGCCTTTCACTCTGGCTTCCGGAACTCCTGATACGTACAGCAGAACAATTCATTCCCCTGAGAAACTGCTGAATACCTATGTCCAACCACCCAGGACCCCACAATACTGGACTTCAGAAAAACATCTAGACCTCTACAACCTCATCTCCAGGTGCCACCTATTTGCTAGTCAATAATTGGAAGCCAATGGGCTGGCCTAAAGTGGACGGTCCATGGATCTACAAATTCAACTTGCAGTGATCAGGAGAAAATCTCATAGCCTCCAATCCAGTCCAGTCCAGTCCAATCCAATCCAATCCAATCCAATCCAATCCAATCCAATCCAATCCAATCCAATCCAATCCAATCCAATCCAATCCAA
>WNWU01000003.1:58388809-58407902 GCA_012654045.1 Ptyas mucosa
TTCCTTCCTTCCTTCCTTCCTTCCTTCCTTCCTTCCTTCCTTCCTTCCTTCCTTCTCTTTCTCAGGGGAAGGGGAAGGGGGAAGGGGGGAAGGGAAGCAGGGGGAAAAAGCTTAGCCCACCAAAGGGGCTTGGGAAAGCATGGCTTAATTAAGGCTATCGAATATAACCCTGGCAGGGAAAGGAAGGCCATGGCTCATTAACTTGCTGGAATCCTTTGAGGATGGAGAGAAATAAAGGGAGGCCAGGGTGGGCATTAGGCTCTCTTTGACATCCAATTGACACTCCAGTCAAGTCACCCCTGCAAGTTCACACAAAGGAAGGCCACAAAATTGGCTTAGAAACGGATGGTTGAGGAAAGCAGGGATGCGTAGATTTCTATACCCACCGCTTGAATAAAGTAATGGAAGTGGGGGACAGAGAGAAGATGGCGGCCTGGGGACAGTTTACATGTATACTAACATTAAAGGTAAAAGTAAAAGTTCCCCTCGCACATCTGTGCTAGTCGTTCCTGACTCTAGGGGGCGGTGCCCATCTCTGTTTCAAAGCTGAAGAGCCAGCACTGTCTGAAGACGTCTCCGTGTTCATGTGGCCGGCAAGACTAAACGCCAAAGGCGCACAGAACGCTGTTATCTTCCCACCAAAGGTGGTTCCTATTTTTCTAGTTGCCTTTTTTACTTGTTTTTGAACTGCTAGGTTGGCAGAAGCTGGGACAAGTAATGGGAGCTCACCCCATTATGCGGCACTAGGGTTTCGAACCGCTGAACTGCCGATCTTTCGATCGACAAGCTCAGCGTCTTAGCCATTGAGCCACCGTGCCCCTTCTACTAACATTAGAGAAGGAAAAGCAACCACAAAAAATCCCAGATGCAGAACGGATCTACTGGCTACTGGATTTCTCCGTCTTATAATGCTTTTTTTCAATACTGCTCCTTTACAAGTTGTCATGAACCGTCTAGACTCACCTCATTAGATAGCAGTGGCCATGTAGCCCTCGACTTACAATCACAATTGAGCCCCAGGTTTCGGCTGCTAAGCGAGACATTTATTGAGTGCATTTTGCCCCATTTTACGACCTTTCTTGCCACGGTTGTTAAGCGAATCACGGCAGTTGTTAAGTTGGTCACACAGTTGTTAAGTGAATCTGGCTTACCCGTTGACTTTGCCGGTCAGAAGGTCACAAAAGGGGATCGCGTGACCGTCATAAATATGAGCCAGTTGCCCAGTGTCCGAATTTTGATTTCTTGACCATAGAGATGCTGCATCAGTCATCAGTGTGAAAAATGGTCATAAGTTACTTTTTCCAGTGCCGTTGCCATTTCGAAATGGTCACTAAATGAACTGTTGTAGGTTGTGTCCTTACAAGTTGTTGTGAACCTGTACCTGTACTGCCTACTGTACAGTGGTGGGATTCAAGTAATTTAACAACCAGTTCCCTGCCTTCCTTCCTTCCTTTCTTCCTTCCTTCCTTCCTTCCTTCCTTCCTTCCTTCCTTCCTTCCTTCCTTCCTTCCTTCCTTCTTTCTTTCTTTCTTTCTTTCTTTCTTTCTTTCTTTCTTTTTATATGCCGCCCTTCTCCGGAGACTCAGGGCGGCTTACAATGCGTTAAGCAATAGCCTTCATACTTTTGTATATTTATACAAAGTCAGCTTATTGCCCCCACAATCTGGGTCCTCAGTTTACCCACCTTAGAAAGGATGGAAGGCTGAGTCAACCTTGAGCCTGGTGAGATTAGAACTCGCAGTAATTGCAGGCAGCTGGATGTTAAATGCTGCCTTAATAGGAGGCATTAGCCTGCTACGCCACTCAGGTTAATGATTTCTTCCAACAACCAGTTTGCCAAACTGCTCAGAAAGTTAACAACCGGTTCTCCCGAAGTGGTGCGAACTGGCTGAATCCCACCACTGCTACTGTATCATTACAAGTTGTCGTGAACCATCTAAATTCACTGTATAGTGATGACCATACTTTAGAGAAATAAATCCTGGAATATTTCCTGAGATTTGGTGGAATGTTGCCTAGACATTTTGGATCTTGAAAGCCTCCCTTGTTGGGTCCTCTCAGGTCACACCCAACATACAGCTGTAATAGATCAAGTAAAAGAAATTCACTACCGCTTATCTGCAATTCTGAAGAGCTGCTATTTCTTTCTACATCTCAACATGCAATTCCATCACTTGAAGTTATAACTTGGAGGCTGTTGAGAAATTAGGAAGGCAGCTTCTTTCTCCATCATTGCATCATGCTGCCTGGATTTTTCTTCTTCTTCTTTTTATGACCTTGACATCCCTTAATTCGGGGTCGAGTCAGGGCAACTGAATGGAGCTGATCATTTACTGGCTGGATGCCCTTCCTGTTGCCTATTCAGAGTTCCCGGCAGATATTTTCTCTCTGCGCCCTAAGAAACATCTGCTGCTACCCAGGATCGAACTCTCAACCTTCCAAGTAGGAGGCGAGCGTCTTCACCACTGGGTGCTTTATTGCATCAAACAGTCTGGATTAAGAGTTATAATTTGATTGCATAATATTTCATGACTATTTGAACACTCTGATTCTAAAAAAGACCCCCATGAACCAAAACAAGAAATGGAATGGAATGGAGTGGAGTGGAGTGGAGTGGAGTGGAGTGGAGTGGAGTGGAATGGAATGGAATGGAATGGAATGGAATGGAATGGAATGGAATGGAATGGAATGGAATGGAATAGAATAGAATGGAATAGAATAGAATAGAATAGAATAGAATAGAATAGAATAGAATAGAATAGAATAGAATAGAATAGAATAGAATAGAAAAGAATAACAGAGTTGGAAGGGACCTTGGAAGTCTTCTAGTCCAACCCCCTGCTTAGGCAGGAAACCCTACACCACTTCAGACAAATGGTTATCCAACCTCTTCTTAAAAACTTCCAGTGTTGGAGCATTTACAACTTCTGGAGGCAAGTTGTTCCACTGATTAATTGTTTTAACTGTCAGGAAATTTCTCCTTAGTTCTAAGTTGCTTCTCTCCTTGATTAGTTTCCACCCATTGCTTCTTGTCCTGCCCTCGGTGCTTTGGAGAATAGCTTGACTTCTTCTTTGTGGCAGTCCCTGAGATATATTACAAAATAACACGGCTATTATGTCACCCCTAGTCCTTCTCTTCATTCAACTAGACATGCCCAATTCAAGCAACCGTTTTTATGAGTGTCCTACGCATATCATAAAACAGGTTTCTAAGCCCCGGAGCCACAAATTATGAAATCTGTAAAAGGTAAACTATTGGTTAATACAAAGAACTATTGGTTCATACAAAAATAAGGTAAGACACTGGCTGAAAAATCAAATTTGTGCCATAAGCTCATTATCCAATTTGCAACTTCCATTTCTTTTCCCATATCTGCAAACATGGCTTTGAAGCTGTTGCTATTGGGCCATCTGATAGAATTGTGATAAGATGGAAAGTGCGTTGAACAAAATACTCACCTTACAACCACAACTGGGACCAGAATTTCTGTTGCTAATCAAGGCAGTTGTTAAGTGAGTTGCGTCCGATTTTACAACTCTTTTTTGCCACAGTTGTTAGGCAACTCACCTGGTTGTAAATCACTTTTTTCAATGCCATTGTGTTGTGGCCCACCAGCGGCCAGCAGAGCTGGCAGCAGATTCGGACAGTGAGGAGGTTGGGGAAGAACGTGGGCCATTCCTGGAATCTGGGGAAGGCTCGGACAATGGCTCTGAGTTGGAGGCAGAGAGGGGGCCAAGGCCATCTGGTAGTTCTTTGCTGCCTTTGGAGTCTGACATCAGCAAGGCAGAAGAACAGCGTGAGCCTGTTCCCCGTATGTGCATGCACAGAGCTGCCAGGAGACAGGAACAATTAAGGAAACAGGGTCGACTTGGGAGTAAGGCTTGGAGATGATTGGCCCCTCCCATAAGACATAAAAGAGAAGCGAATGGGACGTGAGCTTTTACACGAAGCAATTAGTTCATCTAGCCGATTCAAGATTTGAAAATTCCGTTTGTGACTCTGCGGCAAGTTTGGCCTTGCCCTGCGTCTGGAAATTAGCTCTTTGGCAGCATTCCACGTGAGATAGGTGGGTGTTGATAACCTTCCTCTGAAAGACTGTTTATCAAGCCTTGTGGACTGTAAATGAAATTAATTTACAGCTGTATGAATTAAAGAGGTTTGCCGGGACTAAGGTTGTGCTGTTTAATTTCTAAGAAAGCCTAGGTCAGAACACATTGTAATTTCAAACAGTTTCTAAATAAATGGTTGTAAACTTCATAAATGGATTAAAAAAGAATTCTTCCTTTTCTGAAGTCCTCTAAGTTGGAAGTACTACCACATTTTTAGAAGTGAGTTCCATAAATTAATTAAATCCAGAAATTGTTGGATTCCCTTCGGGGTCAATCAGACTTGGCTCTCTAATTGGAAGAATTTTTTTTTCCAAGCATCCAGAATAGAATATTTTCCAAGAATTCTCTCCCAGATCATGAGGTCTAGTAGGTTTTAATGACATACAGTAGTCCACATAACACAAGAGAATTTTTTTTCTTGCTCTTTCCAAGGTTTCAGGATTGAAACATAATTCCTACATATTTAAAAATTTTTAATTTCTCAATCTGTTTACTGTTCATTCTGGGTCTGGTATGGCAAATGCCGGATGCTGCAATGTGTCTATGACTACAAAGATCAAAATGGTGCAGGAAATGGTGATTCCCTGTGACACACTCTTGAACCAAAGTTTGGACTTTGAAGAAGCAGAAGAGTAAATATCTATGGAGATTTCTCAGACATTCAGGTCATGGTTGTCCCAAAGGTATTTTTTCATCTCTTGGCCACTGTTGAGAGGGCTGTTCAATCTTAATGTATCTTTCAAACCAGGGGTCCTCTCTGTCCAGAATGTGGACATGTGTGTTGTTACATATGTAAATAGCAAGTGAAGCCAGGAATGTAGGCTTCACTCAGATCCGGGTTTAGCTGGACATTTGCACGTCCACCACTGATTGGTGGATTCAAACGGGGCCCGCCACTGATTGGTGGATTCAAACGGAGGGAAATGTAAAGCATTGTCAGTGGCTGAATCCGTGGGACTGCTCCCTTTAAAAGGGAGTGCTGCCGGCTAAGCCTTTACAGAAGTCACTCACTTAAATAAAGAGTTGAAGTTACTGTCTGTCCTCCTGCCTCTTCATTGCCTCCCACGATCTAACATGTGTTGTGGTCCGCCAGGAGCCTGCGGCACTGGAGTCGGACAGCGATGAGGCTGAGGAAGAACAGGGGCCAGTCCTGGAGGCTGGGGAAGGCCCAGATGAGGGCTCTGTGTCGGAGGCAGAGATGGGACCAGGGCCATCAGGGAGTGATGTGCGGACTTCGGAGCTTCCAGAGGCTGACAGTAGAGAGGCAGAGGAACAGGAGGAGCCTGTTCCTAATGCACGCATGAGAAGAGCTGCCAGAAGGCAGGAGCAGCTAAAGCAGAGAGGACAACTCGGGAGTAGGGCCAAGAGATGATTGGCCCCTCCCATAAGGTTTAAAAGGCCAGCAATGGCTCTTGGCCTCTTTGCTGGAAAACAACCATTGAGAGAATTGCTTTTTGTTTGGCTGTAGTTATTTCTTCTGTTCCTGAACTGTGGCCAAGAAAAGCCTTTGGCAGTTTGCCTAATTATTCCAAGGTCAGAGATAAACTAAAGACTGGTGTTTTAAGGAGTTTGTTTTCATTTCATTTAGAATACGCTGAGAATGAGTTAATTCTCAGCTGTTTTAATAAAATCTGTTTGTTTTTTGGAACTGTTTGGCATTTAATATCAACTGCATGGGCCTGGGTCACAACAATGTGGACATTTTGGACAGAGAGGACTGCTGGTTTGAAAGAGGGGTTGAAGAGGCCATCTACATTAAAAATGAACAGACCTCTCTCAACAACACCTATCTCCTGTTTATGTTGTGGCCCGCCAGCAGCCAGTGGATCTGGCAGCAGACTTGGACAGTGAGGAGTTTGGGGAGGAACATGAGCCAGTCCTGGAGTCTGGGGAAGGCTCTGACGAGGGCTCTGCATCGGAGGCAGAGATGGTGCCAGGGCCGTCTGACAGTTGTCAGCTGCCTTCGGAGTTGGACATCAGTGAGGCAGAAGAACAGTTGGATCCTGTTCCCAGTGTGCGCATGTGCAGAGCTGCCAGGAGAAGGGAACAGCTAAGGAACAAGGGTCAACTCAGGAGTAAAGCCAGAGGTGGACGGTGAATGGCCCCTCCTATAAAGAATAAAGAGGAGCAAAGGGGAGGGGAGTTTGCAGGAGACAATTAGTTCATTTGGGTGAAGATCTGTTCCTGCATTCTTGCCAAGTATTGTTGGTTACAGTGTGGACTCTCCAAGCCTGATAAAGATTGGTAATTGTGAACTATCCTGAAAGACTGTGGGAGAGGAAAGACTTTGCTGGAGAGGAATTCATTGTAAATTAAATAAAAAGGGTTTATTGGGACAGGGACTCGGCTTCGTGCTGCTGGGGAAGCCTAGATCAGAACAGTTTATAACCCAATCCTTTCAGCAGTTCCAAGGAGGTTCCACACTCATTTGCACCATTCAGGTGATGCCAAGGGCACAGGTAATCCTCCAAGTGGCCTCAATGATTCTCAGAGAGAGTGCTAAAGACCAGATGACTGCAAGGAATATAAAAGAAGTCCAGTTGCCTTTTGAAAAAGCACCTTTGGGAGCAGAAGAGCTTCCAAATAATGCTTTTGAAGACTTGAGAATAACATGAACCAGAATGGGACAATTCACCACAGCCAACTCTCCATTGGACAACTCGCTGCAGGGCAATGCAATAATTCAATTCAATTATTGAAAATAATTAAAACATTATTTTAACTTTTGTCATTCTCATTTCATTTGGTCCCTCCTTTGGCATCCTTTCTTTAATGAATAGAATAGAATAACAGAGTTGGAAGGGACCTTGGAGGCAGTGGTGAAACCCAATTTTTTTTTATTACCGGTTCTGTGGGCATGGCTTGGGCATAGTGTGGCTTGGTGGGTGTGGTTTTGTGGGTATGGCAGGGGAAGGATACTGCAAAATCTCCATTCCCACCCCAATCCAGGGGAAGGATACTGCAAAATCCACATTCCCTGCCCACTCCTGGGGGGAAGGATATTGCAAAATCTCCATTCCCCCCCACTCTGGGGCCAGCCAGAAGTGGCATTTGCCTGTTCTCCGAACTACTCAAAATTTCCACTACCGGTTCTCCAGAACCTGTGAGAACCTGCTGGATTTCATCCCTGGTTGGAAGTCTTCAAGTCCAACCCCCTGCTAATGATTCTATTCCACTATTTCTTTGATATTAGTGTAACTCTTGTCCTGCGGCGAGTTGGCCATGGCAAGTTGCCCTGGGGCAAGTTGGCTGCAGTGAGTTGGCCACAACAAATTGGCTGTAGCAAGTTGACCATAACAAGTTGGCCATGGCGAGTTAGCTATGGCATAGACCCAACATGGACAGTCAAGAAAACCAACACATGAATCATCAAATAAATCAACCCACAGTTCTCGCTTGAGGCACAGATGACCAGGCTCAAATTATCCTTCTTCAGGCACATGATGTACAGAACCAGCTCCTTGGATAAGATATACTACGGGGAAAGGTGGAAGGAAAGAGAAGAAGAAGAAGACAACCAGCAGTAAGGTAGATGGACTCAGTTACAGTGGCGATGAGTGCACTATTGGAAAACCCAAAGGACCAAGATAGGGACAGATTGTCATGGAGAAAATCTCTTTATGTGGTTGCTAAGAGTCGATAACAACCTGATGACATTTAATCAATCAGTCAATGGCTACCCTGCTTTCTAGGACAGAATCTGTCCCTGCATGAAGAATGATATTCAATCAATATTGGATGTTCTGCTGAATTGTCCATTTTACCAAACGTGTTTTCAAATTAATATCATTTCTTCTTTTACGTTGCTTCAACTGTAACGTGGAAGAAAAATATACATTTTTTCCCCCTTCTGCTAGCTGATAAATCCTTAGAAAACATCCAAAAAAGGTAGCAAAAATAACGTTCAATCATGGTCACTGTAAGGAAACCCTGGGTATAATTAAATTCTGATAGACTGTTCCATGTCAGAAAGCAGCTTTCTCTTTAGTTATTACACATTTTGTAGTTGATGTTTTATACATAATTTTGGCCTGTGACCCTAAATAAAATTTGATTGATAGTCCTCACAACTGATGGCCTCGTTGGAATTAAAGTTCCTGTTTAAACAATAGCGCCTGAACAAATAACATGACGTTCCCTAAAAAAAAAAAAGACATTTGGGAACAAGAACAATGTTTTGATGCTCAGGAAGCCTAAAATCACATTGTTAAAATAGCATTACAATTTTCGACAAAAGCAAAGAATGTTCCGTTAGAAGAGTGCAGAGAAGTGCAATAAAGATGATTAGGGGGCTGGAGGCTAAAATATATGAACAACAGTTGCAAGAACTGGGTATGTCTAGTCTACCAAAAAGAGAAGGATTAAAGGTGACATGATAGCAATCTTCTCATAGTTGAGCGGCTGTCACAAAGAAGAGGTGGACAACCAGGAGTGAAATCCAACAGGTCCTGACAGGTTCTGGAGAACTGGTAGCAGAAATTTTAAGTAGTTCGGAGAACTGGCAAATACCACCTCTGGATGGTCCCAGAGTGGGGTGGGGCTGGAGATTTTGCAATATCTTTCCCCCAGGAGTGGGGAGGGAATGGGGATTTTGCAGTATCCTTCCCCTGCCACGCCCACCAAGCAGCGCCCACCAAGCCACACCATGGCCACCAAGCCACAGAACCAGTAGCAAAAAAATTTGAATTTCACCACTGGGGACAACCTATTTTACAAAGCACCTGTAGTAGCGGATGGAAGCTGATTAAAGAGACATCCAACCTAGAACCTAGAAATTTCCTGACAGTGCAAGCAATTACCGTATTTTTCGGATTATAAGACACACTTTTTTCTCTCCCAAAAGGAGGTGAAAATGTCTGTGCGTCTAATAGACCGAATATTTGCCAATGCCCCGCCTGCCCGCCAGCCATTTTTTTTGGCCTCCGCACACCTCATTTCCGGGCCTTTTTTGGGCCTTTTTCAGGCCTTTTCTATGGCTCATCTGAGTCTTCCAGCTTATTTCTGAAGACTTAGAGCCACCAAGGTTACAACACTGAAATATGATGACACACTTCCATTTTTTTGCCCAGGATGTTTTTGACGTTGTTTTTTTTTTTTAAAAGCATAAAATAAACCCATTATGCATTTTAAAAAATGAACCAAACTCTAACTTGATTCCAGTTCTTCGTGGTTTGGCTTGTTAATGCTTTGCAGCTTGTCATATTTCTGGATCCTATTTTATCGACACAATAGCATAGCAACTTTTCTATTAATCCAGTCCTCACACAGGTAGTCCTAGACTTACAACAGTTTGTTTAGTGATCCTGCAAAGTTACAAGGGCAACGAAAAAAGGAACGTAGGACCATTTTTCACACTTACAGCCATGGCAGCATCCCCATGGTCACATGATCAAAATTTGGATGTTGGGCAACTGGCTCATACTTATGATGGTTGTTGTATCCTGGGGTCATGTGATCACCTTTTGCAACCTTCTGACAAGCAAAGTCGATGGAGAAGCCAGATTCGCTTAACAACCGTGCCACCAACTGTCATGTCTCTTTTGGATGATTCTTCAGACTCTTCCTCGGAGGTCAGCTCAAGGGAGGTTGAGCTCATTCCTGGCATGTCAGGAACTGGGTTAATTAAAGACTCTGAACAGCTGGCCGAAAGAGATTTAAAGGGGCTTCAGCTGGGGACAGCTTGCAGGGGCAGATGGTTAGAGAAGAGGAGGAGCTGCCTTCCATTGTGGATCCAAGAGCACACAGGGCAGAGAAAAGACAAGAGCAATAGAGATCTGCCAGTTTACTTGGGAGGAGGCCCCGCCTGTCTTGACAGGCTGCACCAGAAAGCTATTTATCCCAGCAGGCACATTGCTGGGAACAATGTGTTGGGTTTATAGCTGTCTATGGTTATTCCTCATGCTTCCTGGTTGACTTTGTGCCTTGGAGACTCTGAACTTCTCTTGCGAAGTGAGCTCTTGTGGATGTACTTTCAATTTTGCCTGGTGGATTTAAGTTTGTTTGGTGAACTTACTTGTTGGAGCAGCGTTCCATTGTTTTATGGACTAATGGCCATTGCCTTGTGGACTAATCTTGGCCTGCTTGTGGCTGGATTTCTTTGGGACAGTTCTGAGGCTGGGTGAAGGGAACTACTGGGGAACATTAATAAACTCTCTAAACCAGACTTACGTGTGTATGTGCGTGTGAAAGTTGTGCAGCACAGCAACTTAAGAACTGCAGTGATTCGCTTAACAACAGTGGCAAGGAAGGTCATAAAATGGGGCAAAATTCACTTAGCACTTAATGTCTCACTTAGCGACCGTGGGCTCAATTGTGATCGTGAGTCAGGGACCACCTTTATTGCTTCTTCTTTTTCCTCTTGAAAACAACTTTCATTGCCTTTTTTACTATCAACAGTTTTCAATTACAATGACGTTAAGAGTGTGAACGCAGTTCTAGAAAAGTTATTGATTTAAGAGATATTTGAACGCTGGAAGTGTAGAGCGTAAAAGCAGACAAATCTCCACGGCTTTTCTTCCCGTCTCCTTCACCCTCCTCCTTTTTCACGGCAACAAACAGATTGCTCTAGCACTTCGGCATTATTTAAGCAGGACTAGCCAGTTAGATATAATAATTTATTAATTTATCACCTGTTCCTTCTGCTTCACTTCAATAAAAGTGCTGTCCGGCAGAGAAATAGCCTTTCTGTTTAATTATTAATCCCCAAAAGTAATTAGGAAAACAGTGCAATTGTAGAGGCCATTGATAAAAATAAATAAATAAAAATAATCTCTTTCCAGCCAATATTGCCTGGAATGCTGTTCCTTCTTGGCAGTAAAGAATGGGAGGAGTTTGTTGACATTGTCCTCCAGCCACTTTTGAAGTACATTAGAAAGCAAATGCATACTGAGTTCATTCTCAAAATAGCTAGCCTATGAATGGGGAATCGTTTAAGTGCAGGGCCAAAATTATAACCGAAACAGAGGAGGATAAAAATAGAACAGCTCCACTTACATCCATGTACGAAGGGCCTAATAGTAATAATTTAACTTTTCATAAAGCAGGTTGAATTTTTTACCGTACTGTTAGATTACCATGAAAGAGAAAACATGCCAGATCTAAATAGAAATCACAGCTGGGATTTCCCAATTACGATCCTTTAAATGTTGGTTTATTTCCCCAAAGTGGGCATGCTTGCTTATTTTTGAGGGGGATGGGGGAGAAAGGATGAAGTGAAATTTGCAGGATTTCTCTGGCCAATTCCAACAGGAGGTGTTGTGGAAAGGGAAAGTGTGGTGATGAGGAACAGAATAACAGAGTTAGAAGGGACCTTGGAGGTCTTTTAGTCCAGGGGTGTCAAAATTGATTTCATTGAGGGCCGCATCAGGGTTGCGTTCGACCTCGGGGGACCAGGGTGGGCATGGCAAAGGTGGGTGTGGACAGCTTAACATCACTCATTTCGGGGGCGCCTGTGGCCCGAGCACTCTTGTCAGTGAAAACGGGTTCCTGAACTCCGTTTTCAGCTAGGATGGCCTCCTGCATCCCTTTGCCAGCAAAAATGGAGCTTGGGAGAGACACATGCGGCCGTCACAAGCTCCGTTTTCACAGGCAGAGGCTCCGTTTTTGCTGGCAGAGGCGGGCCACTCCTTCGCTATTTCCAGGGCAACCCTGCAGGCAGAGATCTAAGCACCTCGCAGGCCAGATCCAGCCCACAGGCCTTGAGTTTGACACCCCTGTTTTAGTCCAAACCCTGCTCAGGCAGGAAACTCTATACCATTTCAGACAAACGGTTGTCCAATCTCTTCTTAGAAACCCCCAATGTTGGAGCACCCACAGCTTCTGGAGGCAAGTTGTTCCACTGATTAATTGATTAATTGTTCTAACTGTCAAGACATTTCTCCTTAGTTCTAGATTGGTTTTCTCCTTGATTAGTTTCCATCCATGGCTTCTTGTATCATTGAACAATGATACATTTTTCTCGATGAGTGGGAGTTGGAGCCTACAGAGGTGAAGAAATATGAAGAGGTGACCTTTGGCCCACCATCATTGTTTCTATTTGAAAAAAAATTCCTGTAAACCCAACTTTGAGTGTCACCCTTTGGTCTCATCTCCCAAAGTC
This sequence comes from Ptyas mucosa, assembly GCA_012654045.1. Taxonomy (NCBI): domain Eukaryota; kingdom Metazoa; phylum Chordata; class Lepidosauria; order Squamata; family Colubridae; genus Ptyas; species Ptyas mucosa. Next base: position 58,401,018 of record WNWU01000003.1, read on the forward strand.
CTCTACATCAGTGGTCACCAACAGGTGGTCCATGGACCACTGGTGATCTGTGAGAAAATTCTGGTGGTCCGCAGAAAAATTATTTGCATTTTTTATATTGCACTAAATCAGGGGTGCTCAAACTACAGCCCCTGGAACAGATACATGCAACGAATGTTTGTGTTGCTGCAGAGAGTCTCCCCCTTTGGGGTCTTCTTGTGTGGGTCAGAGGGGGGGGAAAGAAATTCTGACTCTGGGTCTGCTTCGGCCTCCTGGTGCAGGGCTTTCGGCGAAGGCTGGAAGGAAGTGCCACTGGTGGCGAAGAACCGAAGGGCCTCGTTCCAGTGGGACTATATCATGGCCTGGAACTGGCTGACCATTTCAGTCCACTGAGCATCCAGGCACTGGCACCTAGTTTTGCATTCCCATAGGTCTTCTCTCTGCTTGGAAAGCCTATGCTCATAGTCCTCAGTGATGTGCTTCTACTGAGCCTCCTTCTCGGTCAGATCCAATTTGAACTGAGCTGTTTTACCAACTCTTTCTCATGGTGGCTGCTTAGCTCCAACAACTGCTTCCTGTTGGGGTCCTAAGGAGCTAGTGGCTGGGAGGGGAGGGGTGAGTAGAGGCTGGCGAGGCGCCCCTTGACGTGAGTGACATTGCCCAGTCACATGACCACCTAGCCACGCCCACCCAGCCGGTCATTAGGCAGATCATATTAGTGGTCCGTGGGATTTAAAATTATGAATTTAGTGGTCCCTGAGGTCCGAAAGGTTGGTGACCCCTGCTCTACATACTATTCAAAAGACACAATCAAAAAGCCAAAAAGGAAACAAAGAGACCAAAACACCTCTTTATTGGCAGATGAGCAGAGATTAACACCAAGATTAACACTAGACCAACAGTCAAGAAGTAAACAATATATCAATTAAGGAACTACCAAGTCAAACAAACAAGCTAACAGTAAACTACAGCCTACCCCAAAAAACCACCAAGAGCACTCCCACCGATACTGAAAGGACAAGCCACTAAAAAGAGAGCGATCTTCACTTCCTTCTAATTTCAAAATATCAGAGTTGGAAGGGACCTTGGAAATCTTCTAGTCCAAACCCCTGTTCAAGAGGGAAACCTTATACCATTTCAGACCAGTGACTGTCCAATCTCTTCTTAAAAACCTCCAGGATTGGACCACCCACAGCTTCTGAAGGCAAACCTTTCCACCGGTTAATTGTTCTCCCTGTTGGAAATTTCTCCTTAGTTCTAGGTTGCTTCTCTCCAGTGGTGAAATCCAAGGTTTTTTTACTACTGGTTCTGTGGGTGTGGCTTGGTGGGCGTGGTGTGGCCTGGTGGGTGTGGCTTGGTGGGCATGGCAGGGGAAGGATACTGCAAACTCTCCATTCCCATTTCACTCTGCGGCCAGCCAGAGATAGTATTTGCCGGTTCTCCAAACTACTCAAAATTTCTGCTACCGGTTCTCCAGAACCTGTCAGAACCTGCTGGATTTCACCCCTGCTTCTCTCCTTGATTAATTTCCATCCTTTGTTTCTTGCCTTGCCTTGCCTTCTGCTGATGTTACTTAGTTGGGTAATTGAAATGTCTGCAAGAAAAGAACCAAGTCCAGAGAGCCATCAAGGATTCCACAGTCCTCAGATGCCTTCAACATTGCACTGGAATTCACCTTCAATAGCTGACCTGTAAAAATACCAGCTAATCAGCACACATTCCCTCCTTCAAAACTAGCCAGTTTCCTGGAGTTTCTGCCTACCACCCAAATATGTTCAGTAAAATAAAAAAAAAGGGAGCAGAAACATCTTGGAGATTATATCTGCCAGGCCTGCATGCTATATTGTTTAGCTAAGCAAATTTTGGTAGTACAGCATCCCACACTATCTAGCAACATTGTCTTCCAGGGCTGGGCTGTGTGAAATAGAAGTGGGAAGTGGGTGTACAGTAAATGGGTGAGAAAATGCAGAGTCAGGTTGACGTGGTTGGAATGTGAATTTTCGTTCTGGGGAAGACCTACCAGGCTTTCAAGAATTTTAGGATTATGCAAAGCATGATTAGCCTTTGGCTGCTAATACATGGTAGGCAAAAATGTAGCGGAGGAGCGGTGAAATTATTCCGCAGAGGCGCTTATTAACTTGCTTATCTTTTCCAAATGTTCTCCCTTACGTTAATCAGCCAGACAAGAGTTGTAAAACTCTATTGAGTCTGTCATCTGCACTTCTATAACTGTCTGGTTTGGTTCTGCAACCCAACAAGACAGTCACAGACTTCAGGGGATAATTAGAACTGCAGAAAAAACAATGGCTACCAACCTGCCTTCCACTGAGGACCTGTATACTGCACGAGTCAAAAAGAGGGCTGTGAAAATATCTACAGACCCCTCGCATCCTGGACAAAAACTGTTTCAACTCCTACCCTCAAAATGAGCATTGCACATCAGAACAACTAGACACAAGAACCATTTCTCCCCGAACGCCATCACTCTGCTAAACAAATAATTCCTTCAACAGTGTCAAACTAGTTTCTAAGTCTGCATTACGATTAATCTTCTCATCGTTCCTATCACCCATCTCCTCCCACTTATGACTGTATGACTGTAACTTTGTTGCTGGTATCCTTACAATTTATATTGACTGTTTCCTAATATGTTTTGATTGCTTATTTGTTCCCTACGACTATCATTAAGTGTTGTACCGTATGATTCTTGACGAATGTATTTTTTCTTTTATGTACACTGAGAGCATATGCACCAAGACAAATTCCTTGTGTGTCCAATCACACTTGGCCAATAAAGAATTCTTTCTATCTTTCTATCTTTCTATCTATCTATCATTTATCTATCTATCTATCTATCTATCTATCTATCTATCTATCTATCTATCCATCCATCCATCCATCCATCCATCTATCTAAAATGTTTTCTACAACTTCTGAGGACAGAAATAAAAAAAAAACCTCCTGCTATTCCGAATTAGATTAGGAAAGAAAATAAGCACTGCAATGAGATAAAGTAATGTATCACTTCTGATTTATCAAAAATAGGATAAAAGAATACAGGTATAGTCTTCCTCTTACAACAGTTCATTTAGTGACCAGTTACGTCGTCACTAAAAAAAGTGACTTTTGACCGTTTTTCAAACGACCATTGCAACATTCCCATGGTCACGTGATCAAAATTTGAATACTTGGCAAGTGGTTCATATTTATGACGGTTGCAGTATCAAGGGGTCATGTGATCCCCCTTTGCGACCTTTCAGACAAAGGCAATGGGGAAGTCAGATTCATTTAACAGCTATGTTACTAACTTAACAACTCCAGTGATTCACTTAATAAGTGTGGCCAGAAAGGTCGTAAAATGGGGTAAAATTCACTTAAGAACTGTCTTGCTTAGCAACATAAATTTTGGGCTCAATTGTGGTCATAGGTCAAGGACTACCCGCACAATTTTCTTGAAGGGGTGTTGGTTTTGTTTTGTATTTTGGCTTGTCTGCTTGTTAATTCTTTCTTTTGGCTTGTTTTGTTCCTTAATTCGTGCATTTTCTGCAAATCCAAAAAATGTGCCTTATGGTTACTCTGCAAAATGCTGTCCCATCCGCTTCCATTCCTTAACTCCGTATAATCTTTTGGACCTGCGAAATTGTATTGCTTTATCCCTTGGCTTATCAGGGGTCACCCTCAATAGGACAGCCGAGGGTGAGGCAAAATATTAGATCCATCTAGGGCCAAAGTCTAAATTCCCGTCAGTCTAACTTCAACCCCACTAAGTATTGTTAGCAGGGTTACGTCCCGTGCATTGTTGATATCCCACCCAGTTAAAAACTGCAATTAAGTGGAAATTTTAGGAGGATCCCTGCCGACCGTTTCCAGGGATTTCAAGGTCCAAATTTCAGTTGCGCGGCCTTGCTTTTTAATTGACACCATTATGATTTTGTTTAAGGAGATTGTAAGCCCTGCTCTCCCTTCTGGGGGATTTCAGTCTCCATTGTTGCAAAGATGATTGTAGTCCTTCAAGTCTGTTTCCGGTCACTGAGTCCCACCGAAAGATGCTTATTTTCTCCCAGCCGTCAATCAACTGACCGCTTGACATCTCTGTCGGGAACTCGGTTCGAGGACACGCGTTGTTGGGCAGGAAGGACTGGCAGGAGGATGGATGGGCGTTGTTTCATCTCCTCGAATGAAAGCATCATTTCTGCTGCCCACCTTCACCTCCTCCCTTACAAAATACCCCAACATGGGTTCCTGGATTATTTATGTCTGAACAAAAGGACCGGCTTATAGCTGGGTTGAAAGCTCCCAGGATTGATTGTCTCTTATATGGTGGAAAAAAGAATTGCTTGATGGGGCCCTATGTGACCCCTTGTCTTTTGACCGTGGTTGGCTTTGAAATTTAGTGCGGAATCGCCATTCTTCATTCAATGGCTTTCTTTTCAGGGAGAAAATTCCACCACGTATCATTGGCCTTTGATGGTCCCCTCCCATTTTTTTCCCCCTGGCTGCTTTTGACCATCTTTTTTCATCGCTGCTAAAAGTTTGGCTTCGGTTTAGGAGAATGGGAGGAGGATGCGATCCAAACAGGTGGACTTCATCCTTTTTTTAAAAGATGCAGTTTTTCAGGAGGGGCGAACTAGCCTCATTCAACCTGCATTCACAATACTTTTTAATATGGGAATTGTGGTATTAGAGGTTAGAAATAAGAAACAGAAAGAATTTGGGAAAACGCTACTATGCGTACTGCTACAAAATATAATAGATTATAATTACAAGGTATATGTAAATCTTAGAAGCAAAAAAGAAAGAAAAAGAATATTATTATGCACATTTAAATCATACTATTATTGTTACCAGTATTTTGTATAGAGCAAATTAACCCAGACAATGTACTGTTCACTAAATATGTTGAAGGGGAAAAAAACCAAACCATAAATAAAATTACAAAAAGAAAAAAAACCCACAAACACCCATGCATTCACAATAAATTGTACTGTCTACCCCAGGTTATAATTCCACAAGGATGATCCTTTAAGCGACACTCGAGTGATTTCTCTAGCTGTTAAAATAATTAAGATGAAAAGCAAAACTAAATAGGAAACTACCTCATATTAAAACAACATACCTTATGTGCAGCCAGAAAACAACATTCAATATGGCACAGTACTTGAGTAAAATGGTTTGGCATATGTGGGACTGATTGGGGTAGATTGTAGGAGTGATACGGAAATACAGTTTTATGTTACTTTGCTTATCCATATACCAAATGATTGTATTTTACTCCAATTTCATGTTCAATTTTTTAAATAGGATTTTATTAATAATTTGTGTTTGGGACTCTGTATTTTGATATGGCCCATGGGTTAATCAATAAACTAACACACACATATACACACATACACATACATATATACATACATACACTGTCTTTTTTGGACTATAAAACGCTCCGGATTATAAAATGCATCAGGGGTAAAATCCAGCAGGTTCTGGAGAATCGGTAGTGGAAATTTTGAATGGTTCGGAGAACCGGCAAATACCGTCTCTGGCTGGCACCAGAATGGGGTGGGAATGGAGATTTTGCAATATCCTTTCCCAGGAGTGGGGAGGGAATGGGGATTTTGCAGTATCCTTCCCCTGGAGTGTGGTGGGAATGGAGATTTTGCAGTACCCTTCCCCTGCCATGTCCACCAAGCCACACCACACCCACCACGCCACGTCCAGAGAACCGGTAGTAAAAAAAATTGGATTTCACCACTGAGATGCACCTAGCATTTGGGGAGAAAAAAAAATTCTGCCTCTGCCTCCCAGCAATTTGCCTCCTTGCAGCAAACAGCAAACAGCCAGGTCAGCTTCAGCACAGCCTGATTTAGCACGAGCGGCACGAGCCTGATTTGGCGGTTGGATTGGCCTCCCAGGATACCAACAATCAGGTATTCCAAGCTACAGGGATCACCACTGCCTATCGTCGCCTCCGCGTACCCCATTTTTGGCCTCCGCGTGTCTCGTTTTTGGCTTTTCACTTCTCATCCAAGAAGCTTCTTCAGTTCAGTTCAGAACTGAAGAAGCTTCTTGGATGAAGAGCGAAACGTCTTCGAGGAAAAACAAAGAAAAAACAGTTCGCCTTTTGAAAAAGCACCTTTGGGGCAACCATGACCTGGATGACTTGAGAACCTCCATAGACACATGTGCAAATTGCAAAAAAAAAAAAAAAAGGATACCTGATAATGAAGAAGCAACAGATCACATTTCAAAGAGGAAAAAAAAAGAAGCGAAAAAAGGAAAACATTCAAAATATGGGCTTTACTAGCTGTCTGTGGATGCTGGCAGTCATTTTCTTTGAAGCAAAATGTGGGTTTATTGAGAAATACTAAGGCAGGAAAATCTTGCTTCTGCCTAAGCTATCTCTGTAAAAGAGAAAGGCACAAGAGAGAAATGGGAAGTTAAACTGACTATTAAATGCAGAGACTAATTTAATTAAGAGCCCAAGAGAGAAATAGACAGAGGTAGGAACGTCCACAAGGTCAAAAAAGTCAAGGTATTATATAGCTGTACCTGCGTGATCTAAACTTTGCATGCTTTTACACACATTCCTACCGGTAAAAATAAAAGCTAGATTTTAATTACATCATTGCAGAAGGCTCCAGAAATCAAGCAAGACATACAGACTTACTTCTAAGTAATTTACTTTGTTGTTCCTTACCTATTCTAGTCCCACCTTAGTTATGGAACCTGACTGGGTGACTTTGTACCAATCATCAGGAGACTGTGAGTTCTAGTCCCACCTTAAGCATGAAAGTTGGCTGGGTGACTGGGTCAATCACCAGGAGACTGTGAGTTCTAGTCCCACCTTAGGCATGAAAGTTGGCTGGGTGACTGGGTCAATCACCAGGAGACTGTGAGTTCTAGTCCCAC
>WNWU01000003.1:58408491-58431079 GCA_012654045.1 Ptyas mucosa
TAGAGTAGAGTAGAGTAGAGTAGAGTAGAGTAGAGTAGAGTAGAGTAGAGTAGAATAGAATAGAAGAGAAGAGAAGAGAAGAGAATAGAAGAGAATAGAATAGAATAGAATAGAATAGAACAGAACAACAGAACAGAACAACAGAACAGAACAGAACAGAACAGAACAGAATAGAATTTTTTATTGGCCAAGTGTGATTGGACACACAAGGAATTTGTCTTGGTGCATATGCTCTCAGTGTGCATAAAAGAAAAGATACATTCGTCAAGAATCATACGTTACAACACTTAATGATAGTCATAGGGAACAAATAAGCAATCAAATCATATTAGGAAACAGTCAATATAAATAATAAGGATACCAGCAACAAAGTTACAGTCATAAGTGGGAGGAGATGGTTGGTGGGAACGATGAGAAGATTAATCGTAATGCAGACTTAGTAAATAGTTTGACAGTGTTGAGGGAATTATTTGTTTAGCAGAGTGATGGCGTTTGGGAAAAAACTGTTCTTGTGACTAGTTGTTTAGATACTTGAAAGAACAGGGTAGGGATAGTTCCTCATGGAGAAAATCAATCTGTGTGGTCGCTAAGGGTTGACACCAAGTCAATGGCACATAATCAATAATAATCAATCACTGCTTAGAGCGGCTCTAAGATGTTGATGTTCTGTGTTTCTACCGTCTTCACAGGACACAAATACCTGCTTTTTCAGGGTGTTGGACCCCTTCCCCTCCTTGGCCAAACATTCATAGAAGGACCATTCCTTGACTTATGACCACACTTGTGCCTCAAAATTCCATCGCTAAGCGAGACAGTAGTTTTTGCCCCCATTTTTATGACCTTTCTTGCCACGGTCGTTGAGCGAATCACTGAAGTAGTTAAATTAGTCATACGGTTGTTAAGTGACTCTGGCTTCCCCATTGACTTTGCTTGTCAGAAGGTCGCAAAAGGGGATCACATGACCCCCGGGACACTGCCACCGTCATAAATATGAGCCAATTGCCAAGTCTCTGAAATTGGATCCTATGACCATGGGGATACTTGCAATGGTCGTAAGTGTGAAAAATCGTCATAAGTCACATTTCCCCCCTAGTGCCGTTGTAACTTTGAACGGTCGCTAAATGAACTGTTGTAAGTCGAGGACTCCCTGTAGTGATGGCCTGAAAGAGATTACAGAAAAATTCAACTTCTGACAGGGTTTGCCGAAAGGCCTATATCCGTGATGGCGAACCTATGGCACGAGTGCCATAGGTGGCACGCAGAGCCATATCTGTGGCCATGCGAGTGTTGCCCTAGCTCAGCTCCAGCGCACATGTGCACACTGGTCAGCTGATTTTTGGGCCTTCGGGGCCCACCGGAAGTCGGGAAATGGGCCGTTTCCGGTCTCCGGAGGGCCTCCGGGGGGATGGAGAAGGCCGTTTTCACCCTCACCAGGCTCCAAGAAAGCCTATGCGGGGGTCGCACATGTGGGGGGCAGGGGACATTGAATTATGGATGTGGGCATGCGTGCGCACGACACCCCTGCGCTCCCCTCGCTTTTGGCACGCGATGGCAAAAAGGTTAGCCATCACTGGCCTATATCAAGGGTCCCCAAACTTGGCAGCTTTAAGACATGTGGACTTCAACTCCCAGAATTCTCCAGCCAACACAGCTGGCTGGAGAATTCTGGGAGTTGAAGTCCACAAGTCTTAAAGCTGCCAGGTTTGAAGACCTCTGGCCTATATCATCTCCCTTGACGTTCCCCTCACGTGCGTTATTCCGTTACAAGCCTCCCAAAATATTTCAGAGACAAGTCCAGACTTTTCCTGGCTTTCTGGAAAAGGTTGAGTTTTATTATGGCAATGATGAGAAGGGGAGGGAGAGAAACCCACCCTCTCACTCCCTCCGTTAAGACAAATGCCAAAGCTCGCATTTGTCTAGACTGTGCTTAGAATAACTGAACTTTTCAACTCTTCGTTGAGTGGTTCATCTTGTTATGCTTCTTCGGCCTGACCTATTTCCTCCACTCTTTCCTCCATCATAACTTTTCTGAATTCTCTCCAAGGGCGTCGAAAAGGAAATTTTTCTGAGGGAAGGAATCAACAGAAACACTGAATCAGAACTAGCTGTTGGAATGGGAGCGGTGTCCATTGGGTATAGATTCTGAAGACACTCCAGCAAGGCGGAAATTAGAACATAGAATAATAGAGTTGCAAGGGACCGAGTCCAATCCTTTGCTCGAGCAGGAGATCCCTATACAATTTCAGATAAATGGTTATCCAGTCTAGGGGTGGCATGATAGCACTGTTCCAATATCTAAGGGGCTGCCCCAAAGAAGAGGGAGTCAACCTATTCTCCAAAGCACCTGAAAGCAGGACAAGAAGCAATGGATGGAAACAGTGGTGGAATTCAATTTTTTTTGCTACAGTTCTGTGGGTGTGGCTTGGTGGTGTGGCTTAGTGGGCGTAGCTTGGTGGTCGTGGCAATCTCCATTCCCACTCCAGGGGAAGGATACTGCAAAATCTCCATTCCCTCCCCACTCCTGGGGGAAGGATATTGCAAAATCCCCATTCCCTCCCCACTCCTGGGGGAAGGATATTGCAAAATCCCCATTCCCTCCCCACTCCTGGAGGAAGGATATTTCAAAATCTCCATTCCCTCCCCACTCCTGGGGGAAGGATATTGCAAAATCTCCATTCCCACCCAATTCTGGGGCCAGCCAGAGGTGGCATTTGCTAGTTCTCCGAACTACTCAAAATTTTCACTACCGGTTCTCCAGAACCTGTCAGAACTTGCTGAATAGCACCCCTGGATGGAACCTAATCAAGGAGAGAACCAACCCACAACTAAGGAGGAATTTCCTGGCAGTCAGAACAATTAATCAGTGGAACCACATGCCTCCAAAAGTTGTGGGTGCTCCCAACACTGGAAGATTGTAAGAAGAGATTGGACAACCATTTGGTTGTGACCATGTGACTCAGGGACATTGCAACGGTCATAAATATGAACCAGTGGGCAAGTATCTGAATTTTGATTATATGGTCATGGGGATGCTGCAACGGTTGTGTGACGAACGGTCATAAGTCAGTTTTTTCAGTGCCGTTGTAACTTCAAACGGTCACTAAACAAATGGTTGCAACTCGAGGACTACCATGTATTTAAGGGCAAACATGGTTCCATTGACATTGGAAGGGAAAATTTTGCTTGGTGCTGCATTTTCGAGCCAATTCATGAATTGAAACTTATTATTTGCAACGTTCAGTTTTACAATGTTGTTCATTTGTTTGTTCCCCTCCCCAGCTGGTTAAAACGCATCAAGCATCGGAGGCCTTTGTATCCAGGGGTAAGACTCAAAAATTTTAGCAACAAGTTTTTTGCCTGGTTTTTTGCTGGGTGGGCATGGCCTACTCAGCCTTCAGCACCACAGTGGGGGGGGCACATTTTTGCCCTCCCCAAGCTCTGGAGGCCTTTTTCAAGCCTCCGGGAGGGTGAAAACAGCCTCCCCAGGCTCTGGAGGCCCTCTGGAGGCCGGAAATGGGCCCGTTTACAAACTTCCAGAACTTCCGGAAGGCTCATTTTTTGCCCTCCCAGAGCCTCTGCGCAGGCGGGGCACTTACCTGGCATCCAAAATGGGCCGTGTGGAGATTTCTGGGAGGGGAGGGGTGGAGTGGGTGGGACCAGTCAGTTTTTGCAACTACTGGTTTGGTGAACCAGATGTAAAATTAGCAGCTGATTCACCCGAACCGGCTGAATCCCACCCCTGTTCGTATCTCTCCTGCTTTTTTTTTAAGTTAGTCCAGAATGCGGCCCTTTTGAAGGAATAACGGATTCAAATTTCAATGACATTTTCCCCAACTTTGCTCCCCGTTCTGTCTCTCCCCGCCAGAACCCTCCCCCACCCCTCCCTCACCCGAGACCAATTTATGCTCACGTTTTTTCCTCCCTCGAGGGAGAAGTTCCCCGTCTGGAATCAAAATGATGCCGAGTTGATGGCTGTGTAGATTGCAGTACATCAAGGGAAGATGAATTGTTTAATTCACTCTCTGTCAAAGGGGCAAATACATCACCTGCATAATTTGCCAATCATGGGAAATTTATTGGAGCCCACCGGAATTTTATCAGAAAACATGGAAATTTTATGACAGCTGTGAAACATGAACAATCTATAACAAAGAGGCAGAAGAGACGTTTTCCACAGGAAAACCAAACCCCCAAAAGCACAGAGATATTTTTCCGCTTGCTTCCCTCTAAAATCGTTTTCAATTCTTCCCTGTTTTGTCCCTGGTTCAGGGGTGAAATCCAGCAGGTTCTGGAGAACCGGTAGCGGACATTTTGAGCAGTTTGGAGAACTGGTAGCGGAAATTTTGAGTAGTTTGGAGAACCGGCAAATACTGACTGGCCCCAGAGTGGGGAGGGAATGGGGATTTTGCAGTAACTTTCCCCTGGAGTGGGGTGGAAATGGAGATTTATCCTTCCCCTGCCACGCCCACCAAGCCACAGAACTACCTTCCGAGCTGGTTTCTGGCAATAAAAGTCAACAGGGGAAGCTGGAGTCCCTCCATATGCATGTGATTCGTTTAACAAGTGTGGTGACTTGCTTAACCGTTGCAAAAAGAAAAGTTCATAAAATCAGGTGCAACTCACCCAATTGTATTCATAAGTTGAGGTCTTGCCTGTACCAAAACTGGAGAACAAGTTTTCCAAACTATTTCCTTCCGACTAAAAGCTCAGGACTCAAGAAATATATTCTCTGATCTGTTATTCTTTCTTGAGTTTCTTTCGGTGTTGTTAAAGTTGCTAAAACTCAACTGTCCAGCCTCTTAAAAGACTCCAGTGATGAAGCACCCACAACTTCTGAAGGCAAGCCATTCCATTGCTCAATTCTTCTCACTGTTAGGACGTTTCTCTTTAATTCCAGGTTGCTTCTCTCCTTGATGAGTTTCCATCCATTGCCTTGCTTTCTGGTTCTTTGGAAAATAGGTTGAAACCTCCCCCCTCCTTTTTCTTTGTGACAGCCCCTCAAATATTGGAGGACTGCTATCACGAGAGCCGCGTGGCGCAGTGTATAGAGTGCAGTACTGCAGGCTACTTCTGCTGATCTCTGGCTGCCAGCAGTTCGGCAGTTCAAATCTCACCAGGCTCAAGGTTGACTCAGCCTTCCATCCTTCCGAGGTGGGTAAAATGAGGACCCCGATTGTTGGGGGCAATATGCTGACTCTGTAAACCGCTCAGAGAGTGCTGTAAAATGGTATATAAGTCCAAATGCTATTGCTATGGGTCCTTCTTTTCACTAAACTAGAGATACCCGATTCCTGCAACAGTTCTTCATACGTTTTAACTTCCATCTAAAACCTATGAAGAGGCATGGAGCCTACAGGGTAACTTGGGAATTTCTCACTCTCTCTCATCCTCCTTTACCTCCTAGACATATTACTGGAAGGATGAAGTGGAGACAGGATGAGAACTCTCATCCACCATCAATAATGTATGAATGGAACAAGTAATCCTGTGAGATTGCCACAGTCAGTTCCAGGTTCCTTGAAATCTGAGTCCCATCAACTTCCTCCTTTGATCTCATTTTAATCTTTTCAGCTAGGCCAGGTCTACCCTCCTGCCTTCAGTCCCTGAAACCCAATAATGTAAGAATCAATAGCAAAGCTTGATGCCAAGTTGTCTTGCAAGGCAGGTTCAGTGCTATGTTGGTTAATTATTCATGTCAGCCACCAAAGCTCAACGAAGTCAATTCCAATCCTGACAAATTAGCTACTGGTGCCTTTCATAACTAATTTATCACGAAGACTCATTAGAGCTGGCTCACTTTGGCAAAGAAAGATGCTGGCATCGGACGTTGGAGATCTTATTCAACAAATGGCCTAGCATTGACATAGAACCCTCTGTCTGAACGACAGAAGAAAGAGAACCTCTGTGAGGGAAATGGATGGTTTCTAAACACGATAAAGAAATAAAATAAAAATTTTAAAAGCTCCCTTTCGCAAGATGATGGCTATCAATGAGGTGCATTAATTTTATTCGATACAATACGTTGAATCAAATTTCACATCCATCCACAGTAACCCCCTTTTCAACTGTTCCTTTCTTTTCTCATCTCGCTAAATTCATAGTGTATTTCTCAGATCAAACACGTGTCCTTGCTTGTCCCCAAAAGATGGGATAACAGGCATTAAAATAAATTAAAAGGTGAGACAATAGGCACTGAAATTCCCCCAAGAAAATGGCTCTGAACACCTTCCTTTCCATGCCATAAAGATAATATTTAAGCAGCCCTGTAGAATCGGAGAGACAATGGCTATATGATTGGGGCGTGAGTTGGTCCACAAAATAATAGAATATTGATTGCCTATTGCTCCTTGTGTTGCTATAAACCCCCTTTGCTTTTGAAGCAAGCTACTTATAAATGTGCAATTTGACATTCCCCAGTCTAGGCAACCTTTTGCACAGAGGGGTCACTAGGCATGTGAGTGAGAAGGGTGCACAAATTCTTGCTTGCATGCTTGGTTACTTTTATCCAAGATCTGTAGATGTGACAAAGGTCCCTTCAAAGGGGCAGCTGGACATGATTCCCTGAACGACGAAGAGAATTAGATCTGAGAAAAGAATATTAACCTGGTGCTGGTTTGGTTGAGTTTTCACATTCAGGAATTTCTGGAAGAGTCCACTTAAATGTTTATTGCTGTCATGTATATTGTAATCCGCTAAGTGTCTCTGAAATAGAGTTATGAGTGTTTCCGTCAAGTCTGCAAATTGGAGACTGCGCACTATAAAATCAGAGCTGAAGTCATTCTGCTGTTTTTAACATTTTTATTTAGCATTCTATTCATCAAAGCTTCTTTGGCACCAAATTTCAGCAAGTTCTAAGCAACTCACCGCAAGCCACCACAAGTACATCAACACAGCAGCTTATTGTGACAGCGATATCCTAATTAAAGATTTCTGCAGGGTGGGGTCCAAAAATTCAATGATCATCAGGTCTGTGATGGTGTGATTGAAGGTGTCTGCAAAAGACAGGTGGAACTTCAATCGTACCACTGTGAGGCAAAGCCGAAGTTGCTGTAACTAAAGATGAAAGCAGGGAAGACAAAAATCTTTGTCTAAAAGAACTTTTCAGGAAGGTAGATAAGAAAGAAACAAGTTGGTAAGAAAACAAAGGGAAAGAAATCACTTGAACCAGATAAAGTAGATAAACAGACCCTGTTCTAGTAGTTAACGCAGCACGCTAGAAACTGGGTGATTTTGAGTCAATCACCAGGAGACTGTGAGTTCTAGTTCTACCTCATCTAGGTGACTTCAACTCATGGAATGGAACGGAATGGAATGGAATGGAATGGAGTGGAGTGGAGTGGAGTGGAGTGGAGTGGAGTGGAACGGAACGGAACGGAACGGAACGGAACGGAACGGAACGGAACAGAACAGAACAGAACAGAATAGAATAGAATATTGTCTGAATTTATTGTCACTTTGAATGTACACTAATCTCTCAAAGGGTTACCACCTCCAATATACACTATGTAAAAGTGACAAAATAAATAAATACAAAATTATGCATATACCCACATATATTATAGACACAGAGAAACATCACAGTCTAATTTGGAGGTATACATGTACATAGCAAGAAAAATGAATCTTGTGAGTTTACCAGATGGATGGCAGAGGGAACAAACTGTCCTTCAACTGAGTCTCTTCAACAACACACTGAGATGTGTGGACTTCAACTCCCAGAATTCCTAACTTCCCGACATTAAGATGTGTGGATTACTAGAATTCTAGAAACTGAAGTCCACATATTTTAAAGTCGCCAAGTTTGAAAAGCAATGGATTAGATCAAGGGTAGACTCTTAACTCCCTCTAGATTTTAAGTCCCATCAGTCCAGCCAGAGAGGATTGGAGGTATTGTAGTCCAATTCAGAGTGGGGTGGTTTGGAAGCAGGGGTGAAATGTAAAATTTGTTACTACCGGTTCTGTGGGCGTGGCTTGGAGGGGGTGGTGGTAATGTGACTGGGTGGGCGTGGCCAACTTTTTAAAAAAAAAACTTTTCAAAGCACTTTTTCTAATGCTTTGAAAAGCCTCTGCCGATCAGGCAACTCAGCTGGGATCATTAGAGACTTTTCAAACCATTTTTTAAACCACCTCTTCGGCCAAGAGGTTGCAGAAAAAAATGCTTTGAAAAACCTCTGAGGATCCCAGCTGAGCCGCGCGATCATCAGAGCCTTTTTTTTTATTTTTAAAAGCATTTTTTTGTTGGAAGAGATTGTAGAAAAAATGCTTTTAAAAGTAAAAAAAAAAGCCTCTGATGATTGTGTGGCTCAGCTGGGCATGGGGGGGGGGCACAGGGATTTTTGCTACTGGTTCTCCGAACTACCCGCCACCATCACTACCAGATCAGGGGCATTTCACCCCTGCTTGGAAGGTTCCTTTTGCCTAACTTCACCCTAAGGTAGGAATTCTGGGCACCTGGGCAACCTCAAACCTGTCCTACCAATAGTTTACATCACATGAAGTATTAGTACCACTTTAGACAGTTAATCCTTAGTAAGACCACACCTGGAATACTGCATCCAGTTTTGGTCACCACATTACCAAAACAGATGTTGAGACTTTGGAAAAAGTGCAGAGAAGAGCAACTAAGATGATTAAAGGCCTGGAGACATTTGAAGAATGATTGCAGGAATTGGGTATGTCTAGTCTACTGGGAAAAAAAAGGATTAGGGGCAACACGATAACAGTGTGGTGCAGCCACAAAGAAGAGAGGGTCAACGTATTTGCCAAAGCACCAGAGGACGGGACAAGAAACAATGGATGGAAACTAATCAAGGAGAGAAGCAACCTGGAATTAAGGAGAAACTTCCTGACAGTGAGAACAATCAACCAGTGGAACAGAAGTTGCCTTCAGAAGTTGTGGTTGCTTCATCACCGGAGGTTTTGAAGAAGAGACTGGCCAGCCACTTGTCTGAAATGGTATAGGATCTCCTGCTCTAGCAGTGAGTTGGACTAGAAGACCTCCAAGGTTCCTTCCACCTCTATCCTGATTGATCAAGAGCCATGGTGGCACAGTGGTTAGAATGCAGTACTTCAGGTAACTTCTGCTGACTGCCGGCTGCCTGCAATTTGGCAGTTCGAATCTCACCAGGCTCAAGGTTGACTCAGCCTTCCATCCTTCCGAGGTCAGTGAAACGAGGACCCAGATCCTTGGGGGCAATAGGCTGACTCCGTAAACCCCTTAGAGAGGGCTGTAAAAGCACTGTGAAGCGGTATATAAGTCTAAGTGCTATTGCTATTAACCCTCGCTGCTTCCCTCTTCCCATCAGGGTTATCTATCAATAATTAACGAAACGTTTGAATAACGGCAAAGAAATGAAATCACCGACAGGATGCAATTTCCAATTACTGAAGGCCACATCCTTTGCAGAGGTTTGCCGTTGAAATAGCTTGCAAATGAAGGCTCCGTGTGATGTCAGGGACTCCTTGCTTTCTCCTCTGGCAGCACCGCAGGGGATCAAAGGAAGGTCCCAGGGGAGCAACAGCGTGAAAGCTACGGAATTGCTTTGAATCCTAATAACAACTCAAAGCTTGACAAGTTGATTTTCTGCAGCTGGTGCTCTTCGCTCCCCCTGCTAGCGGCTTTGCATAAACTGGGGGAGGTCTTGAGTTATTTAAAAATCACAAGGAAGGCAGAGGCCAGACAACTCTGCTCAAGGTACTAGTCCTGATTGTTATTGCTTTTCCTGTTGCAGCGGGGAAAGGTGTCTTGATGTCTTTTCAACTCTCCCACTTAGGAATAGCTTGGAATTTTTGCATTCAGTAAGAGAGAGAAATGCACTATGCAAAGCAACGTGTAGAGAGGGTGGTCCAAGCAATTGTTTTCCTTCTTGCACGGGGTGATGGAAAGTTGTTTTTCTTACTGCAGGATCCAAGTGTAGAAAGTTAGCACCCATCCCTCTCCCAGAAGAATGAAATATTTTGATAAATATTAAAAAAGTAGAATATTATAGTTCCATAAAGGGGAAACATGCTCTTGGAAAGCAGCCCCTACTAGCCCTCGGAAGATGTCAGCACTTAAGAGATAAAAAGATAGTTAGCCCTATTCATAGGTAAAATACTACAGGCAAATACTGCAGGCAGAAATCCATTCAAGACAGGATATTTTGAAACAAAGGGAGAGTGGTAGGATTAGCCCTCACTCAAGATCCAAACCAGGACAAAGCCATTAAGCCATAATGGGAATTGCCCAACAAGCCCCTTCGTTGCATCAGCCAAACATCAACCAAGCTTATCTCAGACAAACGCCTAGGACCGTGATGGCGAACCTATGGCACGCGTGCCAGAGGTAGCATGCAGAGCTCTCTCTGTGGGCACGCGCACTATCACCAGCTGTTCTTCTGGTTTGTGGCATGCACATGCACACTGGCAAGCTGGTCTTCATGGGTGCCAGAGCACCAGAAAATGGCCCGAAAAACAGCCAAAACCAGGCCATTTTTGGGGCCGTTTTCAGGCCATTTTTGGGCTGTTTTCAGGCCATTTTTGGGCTGGTGCATGCATGCGCACTGGGCAGTGGTCTTCAGGTTTCTGGTGCTCCAGCATACGTGCGGACATGCACACGCATGCACGCACATTCCGGTTTGGGCACTTGGTGCTAAAAAGGTTCGCCATCACTGACCTAGGATTTGTACATGGCACCATGGGAGTCTGACAACAGCCAATAGAATACATGTTCTTGCACAGGAACAGGAAGGTCAAGTGCAAAGCCCAAGAGAAGGTATAAATACTCCCCACTCTCAACTCCATGTGGTCAGCTATCCAGAATCACACGTGCTTGGTGGTTCTGTTCATCATTAAACCACCTTTCCAATCAGCCTCCATGTTTCCAGTGTCTTTCTCCTGGCTTGGAACTGAACTGAACCAGATATTTCTTCCAACACAAGGGAGCGTTGATTTTTGATCCTTGTTTTCAAATCAGAAGTTTTAAAGATTAATTGCTTTTGTAAACTGAGGAAAAAGAGAAAGAACAAAATAAAAGAACTCGTAAGTCCTCAACTTACAACCAAAATGATAACCTCCCTGAAAAAAGGGGACGCGTTGACTGAGATCTGAAGTTCCAATGGTTACCCCCCCTCCCTGTGATCATGTGACCACACTTTGGATGCTTAGCAACATTTACCCAATTCTGTTTCCCTCAAATGGATGGATGCCCACATTTCCCCATCGTCTGTACCTGAACTTCTTGGGGGATGCTGTTGGATGTCAAATCAAGTCTTTATTATGATCATAAACCAACATAAAGTGAAAAATCACAAAAGATTATAGTCATTTCAGTAATAATACTAAGCTTATAGGACAGTGATGGCTAAACCTTTTGTCGTCGCGTGCCGAAAGTACATGTGACCCCCCCACACTCCCTGTTTTCGGTCTAGTAGGCCTCCCTGCAGCCTCTTGGGACCAAAAACTGGCTGCAGGGGGTATGTGTGGTGCCCCCTCCCCCCGTGGCCCATTTTAGGCCTAGCAGGCCTCCCTGCAGCCTTCTGGGACCAAAAACGGGCCACGGAAGCACCCCCATGTTTCCCCCATCCCCTGTGCATGCGCAAGTGATCCCCGCCCCCCGGGCAGGTGCGCACGTCTCCTGCATGTGCCCTGCCCCCCACGCATGCATGGTAGAGACCCAAAAACCAGGTGGTAGGAAGCGTGTGCACATGCAGGGTGGAACTGAGCTGGGCGACGGCTCACATGCCCGCAGAGAGGGTTCTGTGTGCCACCTGTGGCACGCGTGCCATAGGTTCGCCATCACGGTTATAGGAGATAATACAATAGGTTGAAAAAAAACAACTACGAATGCTAACAGCACTCTTAAGATTAACACACTACAATATCTTTATATTTTTAATATATATATATATATATAAAGTACTGTTTATTAACTAAAAAGGAGGTTGACACTAAAAGTTATGAAGAGATATAAGGGTAAAAATAAATTAAAAAGATAAAAGAGGAATTTTCACTTCTCTCTATGGAAATTAATTGCTGCCAGACCAGAATCTGGCGACCGTTACATGTAATAAATTGTGCCTTATCTGAGGGGAGAACATCAAGAAGGAAACTTCCATTATGCTCTATAGAACGTGTCAATAAAAGAAGAATAAACCTGTCTCGACGTTGGTAATGGGAACAGTGTAAAATCACAGGTGTGTTGATCTCAATAGCATTTGCACGCATGGGATGGCTGAGGTCAATGTATTATGTCCATCACTTTTTTGAAAATAAAGTGTCTACTCTATCAAAAAAGATGACCAAGGTGGTTTGGCATGATTTATTCCTGATAGATCAATGCTACCTGGTTCTTGCCAGGCAAGATGTATTTTTCTAAAACTTTGCAAACATGATTGCTTAATTATCTCTCTCTATCTCTTTTTTTTTTGGATTTTTTTTTATTTAAAACAAAAACAAAACATAAAATCACCATCATTCAAATACAATTACAAACAGTGTGTCGATCGGTTAAAATTCTTTTGTGCTCAATCCCTTATCCCAAATTACCAATTATTTAATTTCTCTTATTTAACAGTTTTATATATTATCCTCATTTAGCCATTGTTTAACAAAAGAAAACATTTCATATATTTTATCATTACATTAATTTCATATTTCATATTTCACCTCCATGCTTTATTATCTAGCCATTGATAAAACAAGTCCCAAATCAAATAGCATTGTTTATCTTCCTGTTCTCTAATTTCAAATGTCAATTTACTCATTTCAGCACAATCCATAATTTTCTTAATAACTTCATCTTCAGTAGGTAACTTCTCACCTTTCCAATTTTTGGCAAAAACAATTCTAGCCGCTGTTAAAACATTCACAATTAAATATCTCAGTTCTTTGTTATATATTTCTGGTAAAATCCCTAATAAAAATATCTCTGTTTTAAAGTCAAACATGATTGCTTAATTCTCTCTTTCAGACTTTTGCCCAATGTTGAATTTAAGCCGACTTGCCTGTAATTCCCTGGACATTCTATCCCCCCCCCCCCCATTTTTGGAATGCAAGAATATTTTTCCTTTGCCGATCAATCCAGATTCATTCCCCTTGATTTCTCGGTTCGTTTCTTTATTTATCATTTCAAGTCAGTCAATCACCCAAGCTCCCTGAGCAGTTTAGAAGTAAAACACACTATTAAAAAAAAAAGCAAACCAACTGAATAAAAACATAACTAAAATGGAGAATAAATATTCTATATCAACGAGGCAGGTGCAAAGATTGGTCATTGAAACACTAAAGCGGTTTGAATTAAAATGCAATTAAAAATCAGAGAAAAAGCCCTGTGAAACGAAAATATTTTTTTTTTATCTGGCACTAAAATAATGCTAATAGGGGTGTCAGTCAAGCTTTTCAAGGGATGAGATTCCATAAATAATGAGTGGACTACCACAGAAAACCCAGCCTTCACTGATTAAAAAAGGCTAAGGCATCAGGATTATTTAGTATTTGGAAAAGAGACCACGAAGAGATCCCAGAGCTGTATGCTAGACTGGAAAATTTTTTTAAAAAACCCTACCTATCTGAAGGCAATGAGAGAGCCAGTTTGGACTATTGGTTAAGGCATGAGGTTTGAAAGCAGGAGTTGATAAGTTCTAGCTCCACCTTAGTAATGACAGGTGACTGGGTGACTTTGGGCCAATCATCAGGAGACTGAGAGTTTTAGTCCCGCCTTAGGAATTAAAGCAAGCAGTAACTTTGGCCCAATCATCAGAAGACTGAAAGTATTAGTCAGGGGTGAAATCCAGCAGGTTCTGACAGGTTCTGGAGAACCGATTGTGGAAATTTTGAGTAGTTCGGAGAACCAGCAAATGCCACCTCTGGCTGGCCCCAGAGTGGGGTGGGAATGGAGATTTTGCAGTATCCTTCCCCTGCCATATGCCCACCAAGCCATGCCCACCAAGCCACACCACGCCCACCAAGCTACGCCCACAGAATCGGTAGTAACAAAATTTGGATTTCACCACTGGTTTCAGTCCCGCCTTAGAAATGAAAGTAAGTTGTAACTTTGGCCCAATCATCAGCAGACTGAGAGTTTTAGTCCCGCCTTAGGAATGACAGCAAGTGGTAGCTTTGGGCCAATAACCAGGAGACTGTGAGTTCTAGTCCCACCTTAGCCATTAAAGCTAGTTGTGTGATTTTGGCCAGTCACTCTCTCTCAGCCTAACTAACCTAACAGGGTTGTTATTGTTGTAGGAAAATAGGAGGAGGAAATATGTTAGATGTGTTCACCACCCTGAGTTATTGCAAAGAAAATAAATAAAGGTGGAATATAAATAAAGGTAGTTCTAGGCTTAGGGACAGTGGTGGGATTTAGCCAGTTCGCACCTATTTGGGAGAAGTGGTTGTTAACTTTCTAAGCAGTTCAGAGAACTAGTTGTTGGAAGAAATCTTACTTTGGTTTTTTTCCACTTTACAGGGCTAATCCTGTAAGGAAGGAAGGAAGGTGGTGTTTTGAGGAAGGAAACATTCTGGTGGTGTTTCTAGCCTAATCTTTATTGCCTTGCTTACAGAAACTGCCTCTCTGGTTAACCCTTATTACATTGTAACAGCTAAAGTGAAGCGCCCATCGATGCTGTTGTGATATTGAGTTGGCCATGCCCACACAGTCACATGACCACCGAGCCATGCCTATCCAGCTGGTCATTATGGCAGAGAACCAGTTGTTAAATTATTTGAATCCAATCACTGCTTAGAGACCACAACTGAGCCCAAAATTTCTGTTATTAAGTGAGACATTTGTTAAGTGAGTTTTGCCCCATTTTACGATCTTTCTTGCTTCAGTTGTTAAGTGAATTGCTGCAATTGATAAATTAGTAACCCAGTTGTTAAGTGAATCTGGCTTCCCCATTGACTTTGCTGGTCGGAAGATCGCAAAAGGGGATCACGTGATCTTGGGACACAGCAACAGTCATAAATATGAGCCAGTTGCCAACGATCTGCTGCCTCTGGCTGGCCCCAGAGTGGGGTGGGAATGGAGATTTTGCAGTATCCTTCCCCTGCCACATGCCCACCAAGTTTGATCACATGACCGTGGGGTTGCTGGAATGGTCGTAACTGTGAAAAATGGTCAGAAATCACTTTTTCCGGTGCTGTTGTAACTTTGAACGATCCTAAACGAACTATTGTAAGTTGAGGACTATCTATAAACAGGCAGAGATTTCCATGTTATTGCTAAGAAAACTAGGTGGCTGTGTCAATGGAATCATTAAATAGAGATCACTTTGTAGGATCAGGAAATCTCTTTTATCCAAAATAAAGCATCATTTTCAATCTCTTCCTAGATATCTTGCTCTTGCCTATTTTAACCAACTGTGGGAACCAACCAACCAACCTTTCTAGAGAACGAAATATTTTGGGGAATATTAAAAGAGGCAGACTATTATATTTCCCCAAAGGAGAAATGGAGAAATATGTTCTTAAAGGCAGAAAGCAGCCCCAGTCTTTCTGCTATAGGAAAATTCAAAATGCCTCAAACATAACCCTGAAATCTTCAGAGATGAATATTTTGTGCCTATTAAGAAATCCAGGCAAGCCTATTCATAAACAAAGCACCTTTAGGCTGGATTTGATGGGATTAAGAATTTACATCCCCCACCCAAATTCTAAGGACAGGACATGACCTTTAGGACATAATAGCATTAACCCACCACCATTGAAATGGTAAAAGACACAAGGCTCACTACATTGGGCAACCACCCTGGAGCATCTCAATCATAAAACCCCAGAACCCTATAAAGAGCCATCCACTCAGCCATTTTGTCAGCCACCTCAGAAACATGCTTCTGTCACTGAAGTTTCTGGAAGCCAAATAAACAGAGATTTTCTTTCCATGAAGCCTGCATTTTATTTCCAGTGTCTTTCTCCCGGCTTGGAACCGGACTGGATTTTTCTTTCCACACAACTGTAAATCTTTCTTTTGTTAGAATCTAGTTGTTTACCCAACCACTTAGACATGTACAGAATAGATACACAGTCCCTGATTTTTTCCCCTCTGCAGATCCTGCATGCCTTGTTTATGAGCCACGGTTGCACAGTGGTTAGAGTGCAGTACTGCAGGCTACTTCTGCTGCCTGCCGGCTGCCTGCAATTTGGCAGTTCAAATCTCACCAGGTTCAAGGTTGACTCAGCCTTCCATCCTTCCGAGGTGGGTAAAATGAGGACCCAGATTGTTGGGGGCAATAGGCTGACTCTGTAAACCGCTTAGAGAGAGCTATAAAGCACTGTGAAGCAGTATATAAGCCTAAGTGCTATTGCTATATCTGCAATGGAAAAGTCAATGCCCCTAATTCTGGTGACTATATTGAACCAAGGTGGCACAGTGTTTAGAATACACTACTGCAAGCTAACTCACTCTTCACTCCAGGAGTTCGATTCTCAGCGGCTCAAGGTTGACTCAGACTTTCATCCTTCCCAGGTTGGTAAAATGTGAACCCAGATTGTTAGGGGCGATACAGTGACTCTAAACTGCTTAGAGAGGACTATAAAAGCACTATGAAGTGGTATATAAGTGCTATTGCTATATTGTTAGAACCAGCCCATTATCCCCACAATTTGACAGGGTTTGAACCAGGGGTGGGTTCTACTTACCTTTACTACCCGTTTGCATCATGCCCGTAGATCAACTTTGATGACGTCTGGGTCAGTGGGTGGAGCCTCCCACCGGTTTTACTACCGGTTCTTGCGAATCAGTTCAAACCGGGGGCAACCCACCACTGGTTTGGACATAAAGCATTCCATAAACCATGACATCAGACCTGAAAAATACCAGGGCCACTTAAAATAGTTTCTTCCAACCAATTGCCAATTCCTTCATAGTTTGCAAAACAAAACCAGAACTTAAACAGAAGCCAGAGGAAACATATTACCTTTGTTAGGGTGATGGCTTATTATTGCAATCTGGAGATTATGGTTAGAATGAATGCCTGTGACAGTTGGGCTAGGAAAGGAAGATGGGTTTTGCTTTTATTCCTGGAGGAAAAGTTCTTGGGAGAAAGTGGAAATAATATCTCTTCCAAAGCCTGCTCCTTTCCTTCCGTTCCCACAACAGAATTTTCTTTTTAACCAAGTACCACTTTTTGACCATGAGTGAACAATGCAAGCTATCTTGAACTATTAAAGCATCATGCATGACTCCTGCAAACCATGACTGGAATTTGAAGAGGGAATAATTAACATTATAGTCTTCCAGAAGGCAGAAGCCTCTGAACATTATGACATGTTAGAAGAGGGCTGATTTATACTGATCAAAATACAGTTTCTAACATTCCATGGTGCTTGGCTGTGACCGAGAAAGCAAAACTCACAATGTGTCTATTCAAGGAAGAGAAGATTTGATTAGTTATGGCAGGGAAATAATTTAAGCCGCTCAGCCGAATCCAAACACCAAGGCCCTTCTGTAATTTCCCCAAACATCTACATTTGACCATTGCAGCGATAAGATTTTGTCTGATGCAGCATTGTTTTACGAAATCATAGAAAACCGTGAAATCGTTGGGTCTGGTTTCTGAAGCAGAATAAGAAGCTTAGTGGTCATTTTGAGAGTTTTGTGTTTTGTGAACATGTGTCCCAAATATCAGCCAACACTGCCTTCTGCATTTTCCTGTGGTTATTCTGGAGCCTTTGTTTATTGAGACCAAAAAAATAGAAGAAAAATAAAATACAAACTGCTTACTGGCAAAAGCAGAATGTTTAATCTGTATAGTCGTGGTCTTTCGCTGAATCAAAAATTGTGTAAAGTGTGTGTTTTTTCAACAAGATGAGCTGGCTTATTTTCCTTTCCCTGAATCCCTAGCCACCCATATTGGATGGAAATTCTGGAAGGCTTTTAAAAGCTAAGCTAATTCCTCCCAAATTTACACCCAGTCAGGAACTTATCCTTACATAACAAGTGAGACACAGAATGGTTCCAATTTTATGAGAGTGGGTTTTGTGCATTTCTTAAAGACATAAAATTGGCAGTTTAATGCTTTGCGCTCTTTGACATTCAGAGAAAGTGCCTCTTTTTTTTTTTTCTGGGCCTTTGAACAATCTCTCCGCAATTGGAAAGGAGAATATGAACCCACTGCAAGAACATGGTGTAATCTAAGCTCATTGACTTTAGTTTCACCAGAAGACAGGCTGATAAGAATGATAAACATCCTCCTTGAAGCAAAAGTGGCTTAAGGAAATACCAATTCTGTTGGTTTTCAAACCTTGCTGATTCACAGGACTAAGAAGTTTGGATCAGAACAGTCCCTGAGTTCATGCTTGCCCCACACATCAAATGATACAACCCATATGTTCTGCAAAACCTGAGGGAACTCTCTCTCTCTCTCTCTCTCTCTCTCTCTCTCTCTCTCTGTGTGTGTGTGTGTGTGTGTGTGTATGTATGTATGTATGTATATATATATTTGTAGAGGGCAATTTGCTGCTTTATTAATCTCCTCGTTATAAAACTGGAATGCCAAACTGTTGGGGACTGGAATAAGGAACACACTGCTCCTGCGTTTTAAGGTCATCTTTCTTTTAATGCTACATATATTTTGGGATAGCTGAGGGCTGAATAGATTCATCTCCAACCACTTACTTGCTCCAAAAGAATCCATTACTGCAGATTTTGGCAAGAGAGAGGCGCCAAATGAATTTGGTATGCGCGGAGGTGGGTTTCAGCAGGTTCTGACCAGTTCTGGAGAATCGGTAGTGGAAATTTTGAGTAGTTTGGAGAACCGGTAAATACCACCTCTGACTGGCCCCGCCCCCATCAATTCTCTGCCTCCCGAGTCCCAGCTGATCAGGAGGAAATGGGGATTTTGCAGTAACCTTCCCCTACCATGCCCACCAAGCCATGCCATGCCACGCCCACAGAAATAGTAGTAAAAAAATTTGAATCCCATCACTGGGTCAGGAGTGTCAAACTAGACTAGACTAGACTAGACTAGACTAGACTAGACTAGACTAGACTAGACTAGACTAGAGTTGGAAGGGACCTTGGAGGTCTTCTAGTCCAACCCCCTACCCAGGCAGGAAACCCTACATCACTTCAGACAAATGGTTATCCAACATCTTCTTAAAAATTTCCAGTGTTGGAGCATTTACAACTTCTGGAGGCAAGTTGTTCCACTGATTAATTGTTCTAACTGTCAGGAAATTTCTCCTTAGTTCTAAGTTGCTTCTCTTCTTGATTAGTTTCCACCCATTGCTTCTTGTTCTACCCTCAGGTGCTTTGGAGAATAGTTTGACTCCCTCTTCTTTGTAGCAGCCCCTGAGATATTGGAAGACTGCTATGGTCATGGAGGGTTTATGTAGGGGTCATAGCTGGCTCTATAGGCAAAAAAGGGAATGCAAATCCTAGGTGTTTGTCTGAGGTAATTTTATCAACCTTTTGTTTGTTGCTTATCTGGAGTTTCTGTCTGGCCCAGTCTTTCTGAATGGATTACCAAATCTGCATTTCTAAAAGCTGGCTTCCTTAGTTTCTGCTTGGGGCTGGATTCTGCCTCCCTTAAGATCTTTTTATTTCTCCTTTAGGGGAAATATTTTATCCTGCCTTTTTAATATTTCCTAAAATATTTCATTCTTCTAGGAGGAGGGGGCGGCTTCCTACTCCAGGAAGCAGTCAAGTGAGAGAGCCCCCAGTGGCTTAAGAGTCGGAGGAAGAAACTTAGGAAGGATTTTCCTAATAGATCAAGTATTTAAAAGTGGAAGTGAGAAGTTTGTACGTTCTGACTTGCAGGATTCTGTTACTGTATCCTTACAATGAAGTAGAATTAGCTCATCTAGTCTAGTTTTCTCTCTACTTTTACCTGGGAAGACTGACAGACAGAAAGATGTAATGAGCCTTCATCTCTTCCACATTTTGTGTCATGGACCAAAACAAGTCAGTTCATCCTCTTTTAGAGTGTCTTCTAATCTCCGGTTCAAGGAAGAGCAGGCTTCCCCAATCTTGCAATTTTATGATGCATGGACTTCAACTCTCAGAATTCCTCAACTAGCATGACTGATTGACTACATTAGTTTTGCTTCTTCCTCCAAAGTGTCCAAATTTGGCCTTTATAGAGATCCATTGGAAGGACTACTGTATTATGGAAGATCCCAGAGAGTGTAGACGAACATGGACTTGCTTCTATGGTAGCATCCTCTTAAGTTCTTCAAAGAATGTAGAAAGTCACCTCTGTGATGGCCAGTGGTGGGATTCAGCTGGTTGTGTCGGATTCAAGCGAACCGGTAGTGCCGGCTGCGGTAGGACTCACCTATCTGCATAAACAGAGGGATAGAATCAAAATCACGTGAAGTGTTAATACCACTTCATAATGCCTTGGTAAGGCCACACTTGGAGTGTGCAGGAGAATTTTCCTAACATTTAGAACAATTAATCAGTGGAACAACTTGCCTCCAGAATGCTCCAACACTGGAAGTTTTTAAGAAGAGATTGTCTGAACCATTTGTCTGAAGTGGTGTAGGGTTTCCTGCCTAAGTAGGGGATGGCACTAGAGGACCTCCAAGGTTCCTTCCAACTCTGTTATTATTCTATTTATTCAATGAGCTTTTGTGTCTATGGTGCAGGCAAGCAGGCTATTAAAGGAAATTAAAACATGGAAGGAGGGGTAAGACAGAAACCAGGTGTATCCTACCTCCCAGGTTTCATGAGTTCAAGATCAAAACCCCCTTTTTATTGGTTTCTTTATCTAGATGTCTGGCTGGTTGAAGCATCTGGAGCATGCATGAGGATGCATTTTTAAAGGA
This sequence comes from Ptyas mucosa, assembly GCA_012654045.1. Taxonomy (NCBI): domain Eukaryota; kingdom Metazoa; phylum Chordata; class Lepidosauria; order Squamata; family Colubridae; genus Ptyas; species Ptyas mucosa. The sequence continues at coordinate 58,429,237 of WNWU01000003.1, forward strand.
TCTGGGACAGGGCTTCAAATGATCTAACTGGGACTTTAGAATTTCAGAGTTGAGAAGAAGAACATTTTTACTGTTTTCCTCCAGGCTGTTTTACTCCTTTTCTTTACAAAACGGATAAAAATAATCTTCATTTTTGTTGAACCTTGTCGAAATGGAAAGGACTATAGGTAGCCTTTGACCTACAGCCACAAATTAAGAGCAGAATTTTAGACTCTAAGCAAGGAGGTTGTGTTAAGTAAGATGCCTGATTTTATGACCTTTGGTGTGCCACAGTTGTTAAGTGAATCACTGCAGTTGTGAAATGGCTTGAGAGGTCATTAAGCAAATCTGACTTCCCCACATTGAATCCTTGCTTATCAGAAGCCGGTGTGGAAGGTTGCAAATAAAGATTGTGTAATCCCCATAATGCGGCGAGTGTTATAAATACGTGCCCATTGCCCAAATTTTGATCATGTGATCATGGGGAAATGTTGCGACACTTGCAAGACACTTTTTTTTGCAATGCTGTTGCAACTTCAGACAGTTGCTAAATGAATTGTTGTAACTCAAGGACGACCTGTATGTTCTCTTACTTTATATTATTGTCTGTCTGTCTAGAAACTGAGACATGGACTATAACCTTATATTGCAAACTGTAACCAAGCTTTGGAAGAGATTAAATGGAGAGAGAGAGAGAGAGAGAGAGAGAGAGAGAGGGAGGGGGGAAGTAAAGAGACAGAGATCACTCTAGTGTGGATAGTCACTTGTTTGAAATGGTATAGGTCAGTGATGGCTAACCTTTTTGCCGTCACATGCCAAAAGCAGGGGGAGTGTGGGGGGGGGGGTTCGCGTGCACGCATGCCCATACCCATAATTCAATGTGTTCCCCCAACACATGCGCGCATGACTCCCCACACACTCCCACGCTTTTTGCACATGATGGCCTGGTAGGCCCGATAGGCCCATTTTTCGCCCTCCCCAGGCTCTAGAAGCTTTCTAGGAGCCTGGGGAGGGCAAAAACAGCCTTCCCCAACTACCCAGAGGCCCTCCGGAGACCGGAAATGCCCCATTTGTCAACTTCTGGTGGGACCGGAAGGCCTGAAAATCAGTTGGCCGGCGCATGCATGCACACTGGAGTTGACCTAGAGCAACGCTCACGTGCCCACTAATATGGCTCCACGTGCCACCTGTGGCACATGTGCCATAGGTTCGCCATCACGGGTATAGGTACTATAGGATCTCCTGCTGGAGCAGGGGGCTGGACTAGAAGACCTCCAAGGTTCCTTCCAGCTCTATTCTGATTCTTACATTCGTAGATAGAGAGATAGAGATAGGGCAATACACTCTATTTCTCTATCCACTGTCTCTCTATCTTTGTATCTCTATCTCCATATCTATCCATCTTCTAATCTCTTTCAAAGCTTGGTTACAGCTTGCAGTATAACGCTAGGCTCCATGTCTTACTCAAACAAACGGTACTGAAGGGACTACGGGAAAGAAGACACTGAAGAGCCTTTTGATAGTTATCAACCAAGTAGTTTGCACATTTCTGATTCTCCTAAAACCTTCAGAGAAGCTTTTCCCTGAATTTCCTCAGTTTCAGATGCTTTGCTCTTGCTAATAGACTCATCCTGGGATGCAGTGAGTGTGGCGTTCTGTGGATGGGGGGGGTTTTTTTTTTTTTTGGTCAGTGGCACAGTTGTGTATGTGCTTCCTTTTGGTTCAGAAATGGTAGAATACAATAATGGTTGAATACAATTGGTTAATATTGGCCTTGAATGCTTTTTCTAAAGTGCTACAATCTTCTCCTTCTCCTTCTCCTTCTCCTTCTCCTTCTCCTTCTCCTTCTCCTTCTCCTTCTCCT
>WNWU01000003.1:58466806-58485274 GCA_012654045.1 Ptyas mucosa
TCAACTGCGACGGCCTTCTGCAATTGTCTGCCAGTGAAAACAGAGCTCGGGAGAGCCTCCTGCAGCTCTCTTGAGCTCTGTTTTCACTGGCAGGGGCACTGCGGGCCGATCCTTCACTGTTTCCAGGGCAACCCTGCAGGCCCAAACCCAGCATCCTGTTTGCAGGGGGGTTCTGGCCCCCAGGCCTTGAATTTGACACCCCTGCCCTATATCATTTCAGACAGGTGGCTGTCCAGTCTCTTCTTAAAACCTTCCAGTGATGGAGCGCCTACAACATCTGAAGGCAACTTCTGTTCCACTGGCTAATTGTTCTAACTGTTGGGAAGAGTCTCTTTTAATTCCAGGTTGCTTCTCTCCTTGATTAGTTTCCATCCATACTTTCTTGCCCTGCCTTCTGGTCCTTTGGAAAATAAGTTGACCCTTTCCCCCCTCACCTTTGTGACAGCCCTTCAAATATTGGAATGCTGATCAGTGGTGAGATTCAATTTTTTTTTACTACTGGTTTGGTGGGCGTGGCTTGGTGGGCATGGCATGGCTTGGTGGGCGTGGCTTGGTGGCCGTGGCAGGGGAAGGATACTGCAAAATCTCCATTTCCTCCCGATCAGCTGGGACTCGGGAGGCAGAGAATAGAAGGAGCCTTGGTGGAGCAGCAGACTAAAGCGCTGTTAAATAGCACTTAGCTGCCAGCTGCCTGCAATTACTGCGAGTTCAAATCTCACCAGGCTCAAGGTTGACTCAGCATTCCATCCTTCCGAGGTAGGTAAAATGAGGACCTGGGTTGTGGTGGCAATAAGCTGACATTGTATAAAAAAGAACACTGCTTAAGGGGCCCCTGAAAGCCCTACTAAGCAGGAATATACAAAAGTATGAAGGCTATTGCTTAACGCATTGTAAGCTTCCCTGAGTCTCCGGAGAAGGGCGGCATATAAATCGAACCGATAAATAAATAAACCATAAATAAATAGATTGGGGCGGGGCCAGCCAGAGATGGTATTTACCGGTTCTCCAAACTACTCAAAATTTCCGCTACCGGTTCTTCAGAACTGGTCAGAACCTGCTGAAACCCACCTCTGATACTGATACCATGTCGCCCTTAGTCCTTCTTTTCTCTAGACTAGCCATACCCACTTTCTGCCATCGTTCTTCATACGTTTTAATCTCCAGGACTTTAAGCGTAGAGTTGCTCTTCTCTACATTTTTTCCCAAAGGAGACTCTCTTTTTTTAATAATGTGGTGACCAAAACTGGATGCAGTAGTCCAAGTGTGGCCTTACTAAGATTTGCACAAAGTGCATCCGACTGCCGTTCCCCACCCCCACCCACCCCCATACCGCACTCATTTGCGAACAAAGCTTCACAATCCACTGAAGCCCCAAGGTTTTGTTGACTCAAGCATTGAAGAATGGTTGATGGGCTGCAAACCCTGAAGTGTGTTTTTGACAGTTGACAAATATGTCCCTAAGATATCAGGGAGATGCTCTGTGTACACAGCCCACCCCACCCCATCCCCTACCCCCCTCTTTTCCTGATGGATTGGCAGTGGCTTTGTAGCCGCAGAAGCAGAGATGTAAAATGTGTCAAGGAGGAAAATAGTGTGTAATTGTTTATATTCTCAAAGCTGTTCTGAATTATAGAGGTTTTAGCTGAAGTATCATGGTAATGGAACCATCGGAAAAATCAATATGAGCGGCCGGCCTTTCAAGCGCAACAAAGATATATATATATTTATATATATAACAAAGATATGTATTTATATATATATATAACAAAGATATATATATATATATGCTTTTCTATCTAGCCAGGTTTCTACCTATGTAAACTATGATGTTCTGCCGCCCTGGTTCTGTGAAATCTCATTCACAAGTGCTGGGCTTTTTACTTGCAACTCTCTGTTGCATTCTGGGAGACTCAGATGGACCATTTCTGTCTTTTTTGACTTCGTCAGTGAGCCCCACCCTTTTTTTAAACTTCCATGTTAAAGATATATATATTCCCCTTCCAGAATTATTCTTATCAACAGCCAGCTGGTTGTGATTGTAATATATTTGAGATTTAATGGCACTGCCATGCAGGTTGAATGGATTATCTTTCTCTTAGAGATGTTATTTAAAAAAAAATGCTGAATCTTGAAGGTTCTTGTGAGGATCCAAGATGTTTTAGTTGCTGAAGCAAATCATCCTCTACTGTCTGTGATTTGTCAATTGGTAGGGATTAAACCCAGGGGTGAAATCCAGCAGGTTCTGACAGGTTCTGGAGAACCGGTAGCGGAGATTTTGAGCAGTTTGGAGAACCGGTAGTGGAAATTTTGAGTAGTTTGGAGAACCGGCAGCAGAAATTTTGAGTAGTTTGGTGAACCAGTAGCGGGAATTTTGAGCAGTTTGGAGAACCGGTAAATACCACCTCTGGCTGGCCCCAGAGTGGGGTGGGAATGGGGATTTTGCAATATCCTTCCCCCAGGAATGGGGTGGGAATGGAGATTTTGTAGTATCCTTCCCCTGGAGTGGGGTGGGAATGGAGATTTTGCAGTATCCTTCCCCTGGAGTGGGGTAGGAATGGAGATTTTGCAGTATCCTTCCCCTGGAGTGGGGTGGGAATGGAGATTTTGCAGTATTCTGCCCCTGCCATGCCCACCAAGCCACACCCACAGAACCGGTAGTAAAAAAAACATTGGATTTAACCACTGATTAAACCTAACCCACCAGAGTGGGAAGGCAGAGAATGAGTTCCACTGGTAGGTTTCCATTTCTGTATCTTCTATAGCAGGGGTCACCAACCTTTTGGACCTCAAGGACCACTAAATTTATTATTTTAAATCCTGCGGACCATAATATGATCTGTCTAATGAGCGGGTGGGCATGGCTAGGTGGTCATGTGACTGGGTGGGTGTGGCCAACTCAATGTCACTCACGTCAAGGGGTGCCTCACCGGCCTCTACTCACTCCTCCCCTGCCAGCCACTCCTCACCTCCCTGCCCGGGCTCCTTAGGGCCCCAACAGGAAGCAGTTGTTGGAGCTAAGCAGCCATCATGAGAAAAAGTTGGCAAAACAGTTGACTCAGTTCAAATTAGATCTGACTGAGAAGGAGGCTCAGCAGAAGCACCTCACTGAGGACTAGGAGCATAGGCTTTCCAAGCAGAGGGAAGACCTGTGGGGGTGCAAGGCTAGGTACCGGCGCATGGAGTTTCAGCAGGATGAGATGGTCAGCCAGTTCCAGGCCATGATGCAGTCCCACTGGAACAAGGTCTTCTGGCTCTTCGCCACCAGTGGCACTTCCCTCCAGCCTTCGCCCAAAGCCCCATACCAGGAGGCTGAAGCAGACCCCAAGTCAGAATTTCTGTCCCCCTCTGACCCACACAAAAAGATCCTGAAGGGGGAGACTCTCTGCAGCAGCAGAAATGTTCATTGCACGTATCTGTCCCAGGGGCTGTAGTTTGGGGACCCCTGATTTAGTGCAAATAATTTTTCTGCGGACCACCAAAATTTTCTCATGGACCACCAGTGGTCCACGGACCACAGGTTGATTTTTTTAAAAATTTATTTATATTTATATGCCGCCCTTCTCCGGAGACTCAGGGCGGCTTACAATGCGTTAAGCAATAGCCTTCATACTTTTGTATATTTATACAAAGTCAGCTTATTGCCCCCACAAACCGGGTCCTCATTTTACCCACCTTAGAAAGGATGGAAGGCTGAGTCAACCTTGAGCCTGGTGAGATTAGAACTCGCAGTAATTGCAGGCAGCTGGATGTTAAATGCTGCCTTAGTAGGAGGCATTAGCCTGCTACACCACTCAGGCTCCTAGGTTGATGACTGCTGTTCTATAGGAGATATGAAAGGAGCCCCTAAATGGTTGGGACCAGGCAACAGTGATGTCAACAACAAAGCCTTTCAACTCAGAAGCACCTCAGTGTTTCCGACATGAGTTTGATGTAATCTTCTACGCTGTGTGTGGGAAGAAATATCCATCTGGTTCAGTTCCAAGCTGGGAGAAAGACACTGGAAACATGGAGGCTGATTGGAAAGAAGGTTTAATGATGAAGCAGAACCACATGGGTTATGGGCAGCTGACCACATGAGAGTGATTTTTTTAAATGCCTTCTCGGGTTTTGCACTTGAGCTTCCTGTTCCTGTGCAAGAACATATATTCTATTGGCTGTTGTAAGGGTCGTAGCTGGCTCTATAGGTTGTCTGAACTCCCAGGTTTGGTTGAAGTTTGCTGGGGGTGATGCAATGAAGGGGCTTGTGTTCTGAAAGGATGTTGGGTAATTCCTATTGTGGCTTAGTGGCTTTCATCCTGTTTTGGCTCCTGAGCGATGGCTACTTCTAATTCTACCATTCTGCCATTGTTTCAAAATATCCTGTGTCGAATGGATTACCAGATCTGCATTTCTAAAAACTTCCTGCAGTATCATCTGAGGCTATTAAGAAAAGTGGGGGTTGCTTTCTGCCTCTAAAAACAACAACAACAACAGCAACATGTTTTTCCATTTCTCCCTTTTGTAGAAATATAATAATCTGCTCTTTTTAATATTCCTCAAAATATTTCATTCTTCTAGAAGGGTGGTGGCTTCCCATGGCTGCATCAGTGGTGAAATCCAATTTTTTTTACTACCGGTTCTGTGGGTGAGGCTTGGTGGGCGTTGTGCGGCTTGGTGGGCGTGGCTTGGTGGGCGTGGCAGGAGAAGGATACTGCAAAATCCCCATTCCCTCCACACCCCTTTAAAGGATATTGCAAAATCTCCATTCCAACCCAACTCTGTGGCCAGCCAGAGGTGGCATTTGCCGGTTCTCCAAACTGATCAAAATTTCCACTATCGGATTCGCCAGAACCTGTCAGAACACGCTGGATTTCACCCCTGGGCTGCATCCATCCTTTTTGAGGAGAAAAGATGGTCTGATCATGATCTTTTAATATATTAGGGAGCTGATTCAGCCTAGACAGCTCTGAACTAGAAGAACAAGGAGCCTGACTGGCGTAGCAGGCTAATGCCTCCTATTAAGGCAGCATTTAACATCCAGCTGCCTGCAATTACTGTGAGTTCTAATCTCACCAGGCTCAAGGCTGACTCAGCCTTCCATCCTTTCTAAGGTGGGTAAAATGAGGACCCGGTTTGTGGAGGCAATAAGCTGACTTTGTATAAATATACAAAAGTATGAATGCTATTGCTTAATACATTGTAAGCCACCCTGAGTCTCCGGAGAAGGGCGGCATATAAATATAAATTAAACAAAAAACAAAAAACAAATCATCTGACCAAGTCTAGGAAAAGTGCAGCGAAGAGAAACAAAGACAATTAGGGGACTGGAGGCTAAAACATATGAAGAACGGTTGCAGGGATTGGGTATATCTAGTTTAATAAAAAGAAGGACTAGGGGTGTCATGATAACAGTGTTCCAACATCTAAGTGGCTGCCTCAAAGAAGAGGGGGTCAACCTATTCTCCATAGCACCAGAAGACAGAAGCAATGGATGGAAACTTATGAAGGAGAGAATGTCTATGGAGATTCTCAATCATCCATGTCATGGTTGTCCCACAGGTGCTTTTTCAAGAGGCAATTGGGCTTTCTGGTTTTTCTTTGAAGACGTTTCGCTTCCCATCCAAGAAGCTTCTTCAGCTCTGAAGGAGAGAAGCAGCCTAGAACTAAGGAGAAAATCTTTGACAGTGAGAACAATCAGTGGAACGACTTGCCTCCAGAAGTAGCCTCAGAGACTCTTCCCATCCTTCTTACAATCTTTTTGGACTTCTGGCAGAAGATATAGAACAATTAAAACTCAGACCACACGTTTTCTGAATAGTTTTTATCCCAGAGCTATAATTGCAGTCAACAATGAACTAAAGGGTCACCATCAGTGAACTGTTGGACAGCATTACTTGATCTATTGTGTGGATGCTTGGATGGTTTAGGGGTGGGGAATTTTGGTGGGTGGGAGTGTGTTTGGGGATTGTTATGTGTGTTGGACCTGGTCTTTGGGTGTTAAGTGAATTTTGTTGTATGGGTATACTGTGTGTACACGTACAATGACAATAAAGTAGTAGTAGTAGTAGTAGTAGTAGTAGTAGTAGTAGTAGTAGTAGTTGTTGTTATTATTATTATTATTATTATTATTATTATTATTATTATTATTATTATTAGTGGGTGCTCCAACATCAGAGATTTTTAAGAAGAAATTGGACAACCATTTGTCCAAAATGTTATAAGTTCTCTTGCTTGAGCAGAGGGTTGGACTAGAAGACCTCCAAGGTCCCTTCCAACTCTATTATTCTGTTATCCTGTTAAGTAGAAAACAGCTTTTTATATCATCAAAGAATGAAATCTATTTTTGCTGTTTAGGTGAGGTTACAAAGAAATGTATAATAAAGAATTCTCTGAACCCAAGGGCAAATCACAACACAGGGCTCATTAATGCAATTTTTAAAGCTTCCGAGTCTTTACCTCATCATGAATTGCTTACAGTGTTAATATTTAATGTTTTTTCTTTATTTGTATCCTGCCTTTATTATTTTTACAAATAATTGAATGCAAGCTTTTCCTGCTTAAAATCAGAAATGAAAAGAAATGGATTTTGAGCTTTTATATGCATCTCTTTTTCTCTCTTGGAAGCTCTTACCCATCCGTACACTTCCTCATAGCCAGTTTAATTTAGAAAGCATCTTCAATTTTTTGGAAGGTTTCCACAGGTTATTTTTCAGCGTAAACATCTTGTGGAAAGTAGAGTGGAAAACACAGATTTAGAAAGCTGTCAGTTTTCTTGAAAAGCATTTCCTTTCAACTTCCTCCAGAAATATATATATATATATATATATATATATATATATATATATATCCCCCATACCTTCTGCAGAATCCATATTCGACATCTCCCATTGCTATTAAGCTAAATGCTCACTTCTAGACAGTGTGAAAATTGCAAGTAATTGGATTTGTTTGACCAATTTGTAAAGCCCTTCCGCCAGAGCAGCAGAGGTAGAAAAAGAATAAGGACTAAGCTACAATTTTTTGTTATTGAAGTAATTGCAAGTTTCAGTTTTTCAATGTAGGCGGAAAGTCACTGAACCTGCTTGGAATGTTTTGGCATTTAGAGTGTCAACAACATGGAGGGCATAATGGTTTAGTGGTTAAAGATGCTGAGCTTGTCAGCTGGAAAGCTGACAGCCCAGGTTTGAGACCCGAGCGCTGAACAACAGGTAAGCTCCCGTTCCTGCCACAACTCCTGCCCACCTATCCGTTCGAACACATGCAAATGTGAGTAGATTAATAGGTACCACTTAGGTAGGAAGGTAACAGCATTCCATGAACCTTTGGCATATTGCCATACTTTCCACATGACCATGGTAAATATCTTGGATCTCTTGGCCAAGAAACAGATATGAGCGCCGCACCCTAGAGTCGGACATGACTAGACAACGAAGCCTTTACCTTTAATGTCAACTACACACCCATCTGGAAGTTTCTGGGAAACAGGGAACTAGGTAGTGTCCATGATTCATGGAGAGCTTCTCAGGATTGCAAAGATGGACCAGCTAACCATCAGTGGTGGGTTTCAAAATTTTTTACTACTGGTTCTGTTTGTGTGGCTTAGTGGGTGTGGCATTTCTTGGTGGGCGTGGCTTGATGGGCATGGAAGGGGAAGGATACAGTAAAAACTCCATTCCCACCCCACTCCAGGGGAAGGATACTGTAAAATCTCCATTCCCGCCTCAATCCAGGGGATAGTTACTGCAAAATCCCCATTTCCTCCCGATCAGCTGGGACTTGGGAGGCAGAGAATAGATGGGGGCGGGGCCAGTCAGAAATTTTACTACCGGTTCTCCGAACTACTCAAAATTTCCACTACCGGTTCTCCAGAACTGGTCAGAACCTGCCGAAACCCACCTCTGCATCTCCTCACACTGAAATGCCATTACCTTCTTGACTAACCTGGAACCGCAGTTCTAGGTGCTCTTAAGAAAGGAAACCGCAGTGTATGATATCACAATGATGTGGTCGTACAGAACACCCTTTCTGCATTGCTGTAAACAATGAAAAGATGTTGGTGTATCTCCCATTGAGTTCCTTGGTTATCTGCTGCTTCCTTTCCTTAGAGCAGGAATGGGCAACTCATGATCATATCAGTTGGGAGCATATAGTTCCAAAGTGTCCTTTGATGACACCTCCCCCCCTATTCTTTAAAACCTTCATCAGAAAATCATGAAATTATGGCATTGTGATTTTGTACCAGTGTCCTGCAGGAAATTACAGGAAGCATTTTAACTTGACTATGAACCTTAAAAACAAGATTAGAGAAGACCCTAGAAGTAAACATAAATAAATAGATGAAAAATGAAGCTCTTATCTCCCTCCTGATGACATCCTCATGGCACCATTATGTTGTGGCCCACCAGCAGCAGCAGATTTGGACAGTGAGGAAGTTGGGGAGGAATATAGGCCAGTCCTGGAGTCTGGGGAAGGGTCTGATGAGGGCTCTGCGTCGGAAGCAAAGAGGGGGCCAGGGCCAGATACAGTGGTGGATTGCCCCTGGTTTGGACCGGTTCGTAAGAACCGGTAGTAAAACCGGCAGGAGGCTCCGCCCACCAACCCCAATGTCATCAGGAAGCTTCTGCGCATGCGCAGAAGTGCACGCGGCCCCATTGCAAACCGGTAGTAAAGGTAAGTAGAATCCACCCCGGCCGGATGCCAGTTATCAGCTGCCTTCAAAGTCAGACATCAGTGAGGCAGACGAACAGCTGGGGCCTGTTCCCAGTGTGTGCATGCACAGAGTTGCCAGATGAAGGGAACAGCTAAAGAACAAGGGTCGACTTGGGAGTAAAGCCACAGGTGGACGATGAATGGCCCCTCCCAGAGGGAATAAAAGAGGAGCGAAAGGGGAGTGGAGTTTGCAGGAGACAATTAGTTCGCCTAATTGGTTTGTGACTCTCCAAGACTCTTTGCCAAGTTTTGAAGATATCGGCCTGGCAGCTCTCCAAGCCAGATAAGGTCTGTGACTGTAAATTCTCCCTTGAAAGACTGCTGAAGGTGATTTTTTTTTTTAAAAAATTGATTTATATGCCGCCCTTCTCCGGAGACTCAGGGCGGCTTACAGTGCGTTAAGCAATAGCCTTCATACTTTTATATATTTATACAAAGTCAGCTTATTGCCCCCACAATCTGGGTCCTCATTTCACCTACCTTAGAAAGGATGGAAGGCTGAGTCAACCTTGAGCCTGGTGGGATTTGAACTTGCAGTAATTGCAAGCAGCTGATCTTAATAACAGTGAATTAGTCCACTGCACCACCAGGACTCCTGTGAATGAGAGGAATTCACAGTTTGTTTAATAAAAGGGGTTTTGTCGGGACCAGGATTCTGCTTTGTGCTTTTTGGGGAAGCCTAGGTCAGAACACACTATACCCCAATGATCATCCATTGCCATGAAAGTGGTTGGTTATAAAAGTTTGCCTACTTTTGTCCTAAAGGATTAGACATGTCTATGGCCAATTCCTTGTAAGGAAGCCAAGCAAAGGCAGTATCTATATTAGCCAGGCGGAGGGAATGGCCTGGAGTTTCAGGAAGAACAGTCACTATAAAAAAAAAAAGCCCTGGTGGCACAGAGGTTAGGATGCAGGATTGCAGGCTAACTCTGCCCACAGCCTGGAGTTTGATTCTCATGGGGTTGAAGATTGACTCAAGCCTTCCATCCTTCCGAGGTTGGTAAAATGAGGACCCAGATTGTTAGGGGTAATATGCTGACATTGTAAACCGCTCAGAGAGGGATGTAGATCACTATGGGGCTGTATCAGAGGTAGGTTTCAGCAGGTTCTGACCAGTTCTGGAGAACCGGTAGCGGAAATTTTGAGTAGTTCGGAGAACCGGTAGTAAAAATTCTGACTGGCCCCACCCCCATCTATTCTCTGTCTCCCAAGTCCCAGCTGATCGGGAGAAAATGTTGAGTGGGTTGGGAATGGGGATTTTGCAGTATCATTCCCCGGCCACGCCCACCAAGACATGCCATGCCACGCCCACAAAGCCACACCCACAGAACCGGTAGTAAAAAAATTTGAAATCCACCACTGGGCGGTATATAAGTCTAAGTGCTATTGCTTTTCCTGTTGCTATCAAAAGAAGAATTAGATAAGAGGGGCTTTAGTCCAGGATAAGAGTGTAGTATGACTAAACATCTCAGACCAACCCCTCCCTAGTTCCTATGAAGACAAAGGCAGAGAGGTGCTTGCAATATTCTGATACTACAGCTTTACAATAAAAGTAGTCCTGACACATAGGGCATTGGTTTCCTAGTGCATTCTCTCATGAAGGACTAGGAGGTATAAATTCTCCCTCACTCACCTGAGCAGTATTTGGGCACCATGAATAAAGACAAGAATAAGCACACAAACATGTATAAATGCATGTATATAAATGTATGTGTCTGTGTGCACACACACACACAAACATATACAATACATACATACACACATATACATATATATTTTTGGGGCTGCCAAAAATATTTGAGGGGCTGTCACAGAGAGGAGGGGGTCAAGCCAGTGGTGAAATCCAATTTTTTTTACTACCGGTTCTATAGGCGTGGCTTGGTGGGTGTGGCTTGGTGGGCATGGCAGGGGAAGGATACTGCTAAATCTCCATTCCCTCCCCACTCCTGGGGGAAGGATATTGCAAAATCTCCATTCCCACCCCACTCTGAGGCCACCCAGAGGTGGTATTTGCTGGTTCTCCGAACTACTCAAAATTTCCACTACCGGTTCTCCAGAACCTGTCAGAACCTGCTGGATTTCACCCCTGGGTCAAGCTATTTTGCAAAGCACCTGAAGGATTTCACCCCTGGGTCAAGCTATTTTGCAAAGCACCTTCTAGACAAGTCTGAAGGCCAGATAAGGAATAATGGATGGAAACTGAACAAGGAGAGATTCAACCTAGAAATAAGGAGACATTTTCTGACAGTGAGAGCAATCAACCCATGGAACAGAAGTTACCTTCGGAAGTTGTGGGAGCTTCATCACTGGAAGCTTTCAAGGGACTGGACTGTCATCTGTCAGAAAGGGTTTAAGGTTTTCTGCTTGGGTGAGGGGGTTGGACTAGATGCCCTTCAAGACCCTTCCAACTGTTAATCTGTATCTGTATATATATACACACACACTTATACACTTTTCCCCCTGCAGCTGACAAAACCTACTGAGGCTGATTCAAAAGTTCTCCTGAAGATCAGGAGCCGGAGTTTGGCAAATTGAAGTGGCTGCCCTTCCAATTAGTATGAGAAAGATGTATTCTCTTCCCATCTTCTCCTTTATGCTTGTTTGAGGGAAAGGAGTTAATTTAGCTACAGTTAATTTCATGCCCTTCGTAATGGTCCCAATTATATCTTCCTAATTATTTCAAGGCCTCGTGTGCTTTGGATGAGTGCCTTTTTCAGAAGGGGATATTAAATAACTATCATCTCCCTCATTAATACAATTTGCAATAAAGAGAAACAAGAAGCGACACGAGCAGGCAATGGAAACGGGAGGGCTAAAACAGAACCTGCTTGGAGACAATAAGGAAGAAGATGGCCTGACCTTGGCAGCTTACGATTTCAATAGGATTAGAGGAGCTGCATCTGAGCTCATGGGCACAACTGGAGCTTTGAGCTATTGGTATGCTTGGAAATTGGAAGCACGTGGCCCTTGATACTTCTAATTCTTGGCATGATAACCACAAAATACAGGTATTCCTCGACTTACGACCACCATTGAGCCCCAAAATTTCTGTTCTTAAGTGAGACATTTGTGAAGGGAGTTTTGACCTCATTTTTTTTTTTAAATTTGATTTATATGCCGCCCTTCTCCGGAGACTCAGGGCGGCTTACAATGCGCTAAGCAATAGCCTTCATACTTTTGTATATTTATACAAAGTCAGCTTATTGCCCCCACAAACTGGGTCCTCAATTTACCTACCTTAGAAAGGATGGAAGGCTGAGTCAACCTTGAGCCTTGGTGAGATTCGAACCTGCAATAATTGCAGGCAGCTGATGTTGATAACAGGGCTTTAGACCACTGTACTATCCAAGGCTCTTTTTTATGACCTTTCTTGTCGTAGTCGTTAAGCGAATCACTAGCAGTTGATAAGTGGGTAACCCGGTTGTTGAGTGAATCTGGATTCCCCCTTGACATCGCTTGTCAAAAGATTGAAAGAGGTGGTCCCACACTACAATGGTCGTAAGTATGAATCAGTTGCCAAGCATCTGAATTCTGATCCCAGGATCATGGGGTGCTGGAAAGATTGTAACTGTTGAAAAATGGACATAAGTCCTTTTTTTCAGTGCCGCTGTAACTTTGAACAGCCACTAAATGAACTGTTGTACATCAAGGACTACCTGTAGTCATTTTTCAGTCATCTGAGAATCAATCCGGAGCTCTGTTATCGGCTACAGAGGCCTTCGGGAATAGAAAAGGCCTCTGTAGCCAATAACAGAGCTCCGGATCGATCCAAAGCTCTGTTATCAGCTACAGAAGCCTTCAGAAAAGCCTTGCCGGCTGCGGAAGGAATAGGCCGAGGTGTGTGAGGCCCGGCTGCAACTGTCCGAAGGTAAGTAATAGGGCAGCTCCACCCTCCTCATCCCCACCCAAGCTTAATTTTTACCTGTGCACCCTGGAGTGGGTGGGGTCTTAATTAGGGCTTATTTTGGGAATAGGGCTTATATTGTCCATATAAAAATCAAGCTAGGACTTATTTTCTGAGTAGGTCGTATTTTTGGGAAAACATGGTGCCTATTTATCTACTTGCATTTACTGGCTTCCGAACAGCTAGGATGGCTGGAGCTGAGGCAAGTGACAGGAGCTCATTCCATCATGCAGTGGTAGGACTCGAACCACTGGAACATAGATCTTCTCTAGTGTCTTTTAAGAACCAACTGGAATTAATCCTCCAACACATTCCTTCCAGGATAAACTTCGAGGGATTTTGCAGGACCAATTTACTGTTGGTTGGGATGGAGTTGGCCATCAACCTTTCAATGTCATTTTTGCTATGTTCCTGTTGCAACTGCCATCTTGACATTTTTTTAACCATACCCTGTAGACATTCTGCTTCTAATTCAACATGCTGAGTTTGCCCTTTGCAGAGATCAATCCGTCTTGTAAGCATAACAAAGGTTAGAAGGCTGGTTTCATATAATCTTTTGAATCTTTTCAAGGGAGGGAGGGAGGGAGGGAAGGAAGGAAGAAAAGAAAGGAAAGAAGGAAAGAAAGAAGGAAGGAAGGAGATGATGGGAAGGGGGGAGGATGGATGGAAGGAAAAGGAGGAAGAAGGAAGGAAGGAGATGATGGGAAGGGGAGGATGGATGGAAGGAAAAGGAGGAAGGAAGGAAGGAAGGAGAAGATGGGAAGGGGGGAGGATGGACAGAAGGAAAAGGAGGAAGGAAGGAAAGAAGGAAGGAAGGAAGGAGATGATGGGAAGGGGGGAGGATGGACGGAAGGAAAAGGAGGAAGGAAAGGAAGGATGGAAGGAAGGAAGGAAGGAAGGAAGGAAGGAGATGATGGGAAGGGGGGGGAGGATGGATGGAAGGAAAAGGAGGAAGGAAAGGAAGGAAGGAAGAAAAGAAGGAGATGATGGGAAGGGGGGAGGATGGACGGAAGGAAAGGAGGAAGGAAAGAAGGAAGGAAGGAGGGAGGGAAGGAAGGAAGGATATGATGGGAAGGGGGGAGGATGGACGGAAGGAAAAGGGGGAAGGAAGGAAGGAAGGAAGGAAAGGATTCTCAGAAGTGAATAAAATTGCTTCAAAATCTCCATGGCCATTTCAAACCACCACTGAAAAAAATTTCTATTTTTTTTTTAAAAGTTCAATTTTGCCTAAGAAGCAGCTGTAATGTTTAAAAAGAGCACGCCTTATGATGTTTCAAGGAAATGAAGACAACAGAAGGACGCTTTTAAAACTAGATTGGAGCCTTTTATGACTTTCTTTCACAATTAGTCTTGTCCTTGAGGAAGGGAATAGCTCTCAAGATAATCTTGGTCAGCTGTTTGAAATGCTGCAGCTAATGAAAATGAATGGAGGAATGATAAAAAGAAATGTTAGAATTAAGTTACACTGTCTGGAGTAAGAGCAAACATACTAATAATGAGTTAGTCTCTCATGTTCTATAATAATGATGGTGGCTAAATATGGGCAGCCGGTTGAAATGTTATGTTAATATTAGCAGTTGGCAATTGGATATTAGAAGACTATGAATAAAAATGGACTCATTCTAATTCAAAGACTAGTGCCATACAAAGCTTTTATTTGAAAATTGAACCTGAAGGCAATTGGATGGAGGGTTTTTTTGGGGGGGGAATTAAATCAACCAAATCAATTAAATCAGATCGACAAATTGTTTATTCCTTTTCTGATTGTAGAGTCAATTGGATTTGAAGAGTTGATTGGATCTGGAAAAACAAGACATGTGGAATTGCAGTCCTTTGTTCTGGGCGTTCACGTTACAAGAATTAAGCCAATTGATGGGGGGGCTTAAAATGCATCCTTTGACTTGGAAAATGTAGGAGAAAGGAGTGGCAGAAAACTGGACCTCACAAATGCTTTGGACGATATTGGTCTGGTATTGCTAGGACAGAAGTCTCTGTAGAAGACAAATGACTAGTTTCTCCTGCAGAAAGCAATGAGCAAGGACTGGACGAAAGCAGTTGTGCCAGAAGCAACCTAAGATGGCTTCACGTTGAACCTCGACAAAAGTCATCTTTGCCCGACAACTCGCATTTTACAGCTGGGTGCAGTCATAGACTCGCAGCGGGGCATGGTGTTCCTGTCTGAGGACCGTCGCCTCAGCATCCGCTCCTTGGTGGCTTCCGAGGTGTTATCGCTTCCGAGAGTGCCACTGATTCTTCTGTCAACACTGCTCGGGAAAATAATATCATGCATATCTATCATTCCCTGGGCGAGATTCCACTCCAGCCCAGGGAATGGATGGTCCACAATGGATGATCAACCACATCATTGATGAAGCCAATGCGATCTTAAGTTGCATTAACAGAGGGCTACAACCAAGATCAAGGGAGGGACTAATACCACTCTATAAAGCCTTAGTAAGACCACCCCTAGAATACTGCATCCAGTTTTGGTCACCACACTATAAAAAAAAGATGTTGAGACTGTAGATAGAGTGCAGAGGAGAGCAACCAGGATGATTAGGGGACTGGAGGCTAAAACATACAAAAGAACAGTTGCAAGTACTCGACAAGGCTAGTCTAGTGAAGAGAAGGACCAGTGAAGAGAAGGGGACATGATAGCAGTGTCCCAACCCTTGAAGGGCTGCCACAGAGAGAGGGGGGTCAAGCTATTTTCCAAAGCACTCGAAGGCCAGCCAAGGAACGATGGATGGAAACTGAACAAGGAGAGATTCAACCTAGAAATAAGGAGACATTTTCTGACAGGGAGAGCAATCAACCCATGGAATAGAAGTTGCCTTTGGAACTTGTGGGAGCTTCATCACTGGAAGCTTTCAAGAAGAGACTGGACTGCCAGCTGTCAGAAATGGTATGGGGCAGGAGTGAAATCTACTTACCTTCCCTATCGGTTCGAAAGTGCATACACGGACCCTCACATGGACCCCCAGGTGCACGGGTGGACCCTCTGCGCATGTGCAGAGGGTAAATCCAGGAAGTAACAATGACCGGGCATGTGGGCGGAGCCTCGCGCTGCTGTTGCTACCGGTTCTCCGAACCACCCACCACCATCGCTACCAGTAGCATTTCACCCCTGGTATAGGGTCTCCTGCTTGGGCGGGGGTTGGACTAAAAGACCTACAAGGTCCTTTCCAACTCTGTTAATTTGTATCTGTATATAACTGATGTCCACAGCAACGTCTACCGTGGGAGAAGAGGAGAAACCTTGCTCTAAAACAGAAACTGCTGAAGACAACTTTAAGGTGGCATCTGCCGTGATCGGGAAGGAGACAAAGGCAAAGTCATGAGAACCCGGCATATGAAAACAGATACCGGGGGACGTCTGGGCTCTGCTTAGGGGATGTGAGGATGAGCTAACCGTTTTCTGAAACCGCCTTGCGCTTCCTGCCTTGCGTTTTGTTTTATTTCTAATTAACGTTTAAGTAAATACAAAAGTGAAACAAGGATGTATCCTGCCCTCATTCCTGTTTATTTTGGCAGCTGTTTACAGGATAAATGACACGGTAGTATAAAGCAAGGAAAGAGACATATTTTGCTGAAAATAAGCATTTGGAATGTAGAGAATTTGGACTATTCTTCAACCATGTCTTTTTTTTTTTCTTAAAGCAAACCATTCTTTGTGCTACAGTTGGAAGAGCGTATAGTTAGGATGCAACGCTTGGCTATCTTCACTCATACACTTCATCAATGATTTAGATGAGGGGATAGATGGGGAACTCATCAAATTTGCAATTTGACACCAAGCTGGCAGGAATAGCCAACACTCCAGAAGATAGGCTCAAGATACAGAAGGATCTTGACAGACGTGAACATTGGGCGCTATCTAACAAAATGAAATTGAAGGGTGAAAAAAGTAAGGGCTTTCTTGTTTTTTCTTTTGAAGATGTTTCGTTTCTCATCCAAGAAGCTTCTTCAGCTCTGACTGGATGATCCTTTGATTCCCCACCAACCGGTCAGAACTGAAGGAGCTTCTTGGATGAGAAGCGAAATGTCTTGAGAGAAAAAAAAAATAAGCCCAACTGCTATTGCTATTGAAAAGAAATCAGTGCTATGATTTTGACAAGCACAAAGGATCGGGACTATACGTCAAGTTGCAGTTCAAAGTGCAGTTCATAGTGTGGTGACCAAAACTGGATGCAGTTCAAAGATTTTTTTGCTCAAGCCTATACATAAGAATCTAGTCAACTAAAGTTCAATATTGAATTGGTGCCAGATAAGGGTCAATGGAATTCAAAAGGGCTTGGACCATTTGTGGCAACATAAAGATTCTAAGCTGATGACATGCTTAACTCCTCCCCCCCCCCCCCGGCTCGGCTTGCTCTTCTCCTAGAAATTTTCTGCCTCTGCCACCTAGTAAGTGCAATATATGTTACATACCTTCATCATGCTTTTGGTTACCTACCTTGGCTGCATCCTGAAACATCCCAAACTTTCCTGCAGAAGAATTGCTAACTACTAAACCAAAATTGAATGTGCAGTTGCCTCCAGAAAAAGCACTCTTGGGACTACCGGTAATGATCTTTTAGATTTTCCAAGAACCATAGTAGGGGGAAATCTAAAAGATTGTCAACATTCCAAGCCAACATAGCTGGATCTCATACAATAAAACGTGAAGATGCTAAAATAGATTATGCCGAAGTAATCTTGGTTGGCGTACCTCTCAGATTTTGAAAGCCTGTGTCGGGTGCACTCACGGGCAAGACCCAACTGTTCACGCTGTCTTGCTGGCTACAGCTGTTCCCAAAATGCTTATTTATCAGGAGACAAATTAATCACCCTGGACCTTTTCTACTCCCCTCCGAGATCTTTGTGATCCCAAAGGCATAAGTAGGATGCTGGTAATCTACTTTGCCACATAACCATCTTCCTATTTATGCTTTGATTTTTTAATCAGGAAGCCTGATGGATCCCAGGAGTGATGTGGGTGAATACACTGGTGGAGGACACACTGATTGTATGAGATCCAGCTATGTTGGCTTGGAATATTGACGATCTTTTAGATTTTCCCCAGGGGTGAAATCCAAATTTTTTTCCTACTGGTTCTGTGGGCATGGCTTGGTGGGCATGGCAGGGGAAGGATATTGCAAAATCTTCATTCCCACCCCTCCTGGGGGAAGGATATTGCAAAATCCCCATTCCCAGCCCACTACGGGGCCAGCCAAAGATGGTATTTGCCGGTTCTCCGAACTGCTCAAAATTTCCGCTACCGGTTCTCTAGAACCTGTCCGAACCTGCTGGATTTCACCCCTGATTTCCCTCTACTATGGTTCTATGAAAATCTAAAAGATCATTACAGGTAGCCCCAAAGGTGCTTTGTCAGGAGGCAACTGCACATTCAATTTTAGTTTAGTTGTTAGCAATTCTTCTGCAGGAAAGTTTGGGATGTTTCAGGATGCAGCCAAGGCAGGTAACCAAAAGCATCATGGTCCAGTGGTGGGTTGGTCCACTGGTGGGTTGCCCCTGGTTCGGACCGTCTTTTGCGAACCGGTAGTAAAACCGGCAGGAGGCTCCACCCACCAGTGGAAGAGCTTGTAGTAAAAAAAAAATGCCTTTAAAAGCCTCTGGCGATCCCAGCTGAGTTGCCTGCTCGTCAGAGGCTTCTAAAAGCATTTTTTTCTGCAACCTCTTCGGCTGAAGAGGTTGCAGAAAAAAATGATTTTAAAAGTAAAAAAAAAAAAAGTTGGCCACGCCCACCCAGTCACATTACACACACACACACACACACACACACACACACACCCCAAGCCACGCCCACAGAACAAGTAGTAACAAATTTTAGATTTCACCCCTGGGTTGTGCTACCAGAGGGAGAAATCTTTGGC
>WNWU01000003.1:58503848-58516072 GCA_012654045.1 Ptyas mucosa
TCCTTCCTTCCTTCCTTCCTTCCTTCCTTTCTTCCTTCTCCCTTTCTGTTTAACATTGTTCTTTCTTTCTCAAATCTGGACTGAAACCATACAGATCTAACCTTGATCTAACATCCATAATAAACTCTGGAAAACGTGTCATTAAGTGTTGTGGTCATCACATGACCAATGTTATGACCTTTTTTTTTTTGCTGTGATTGTTAAGCAGAATCACCCTGGACATTAAGCGAACCATCACATGACTGAGATTTGCAGCCTTCCCTACCAGCTTCCCCAATGACTTTGCTGGTCAGAAGCCATCTAGGAAGATCACAAACGACAATCACAGAACCAGAAAGGACGCTCATCAATGCACAACTGTTATTAAATGAACAAAGTGCAAGGACCAGTCATCAGTCACCTCTTTTCAGCGCTGTTGTAACTTTGAACAGTCACTAAATGAAATGGTTGTAGAGCGAGAACAAATAAGAATGAGGGGGATACAGTTAGTGGCTCACCGTGAAAGAAGCCAAATAATTCGGTCTGCAATCAAATCCAGAAGAAGAATCCTTGACTTCTTTCAGTACCTGAAAATGATGATCTGCCTTGACCAAAAACAGCATTCACCATTCTCTGTGAAGTTGATGACCCTTTTGTTCATCCTCAAGTCATCCGAGATGAAATCCGTAGATTATCATTAAGCGACAGGATGCTATTAACTAAATATTTGCGGCATTCAGTTGGCTTTGATCTGCATATCCCAACTCAAGAAAGATATAAAAGTCTCTTCCCCATATCTGAGAGAATTAAGAAGTCCCCCCCCACCCCCAGTGAGAAAGAACAATAACTACATTAGTAACTGGAAAGTCCTTGTGGAAATTATGTTGTAACCTTTGAAAGAGAGGGTGAAATATAAATGTATTTGTAACTTCTGTTAAGAAAACCAGAAGACTTTCATCTCCCTCTCCCCTCCCCCTCTCCCCCTTTTCCGTTCTCTCCTCCTCCTCCCTTCCCTCCCCCTCCCCCTCCCCCCTCTCTCCCTCCCCTCCCTCCCCCTCTCCCTCCCCTCCCCCTCTTCCTCCCCTCTCCCTCCCCTTCCTCTCCCTCTCCCTTTCCCTCCCTCTCCTCTCCTCCTCTCTCTTCTTCTCTCTCTCCCTCTGCTTCTCCCCTCCTCCTTTTCCCCTCCCTCCTCTCCATTCCCTTCCCGTCTCCCCCTCTCCCCTCCCCTCCCCTCATCTCCTCTGCACCTCTCCTCTCCCTCCTATCTCTTGTCTTTTCTTTTGGTCATTGCATTTTTTTCACTTAATTATTACTTCTCTTTACTTTCCTTACTATTCTCTTTCAGAATTCGCATTGTTTTTATCGTTTTAAAAATCTGTTTATGGATACAAAGACACAAAGAGAGACACGTGTACGAAAACAGAAGTCTCACTCCATCAAAAAATAATAATAATCTAAGCCTCATGGGAATCCGCTAGCCATCCTTTGATAAAGCTGGTTGGTCTTGTAGCCGAGCCCTTCATTTACAAATGTCCTGAAAAGAAAAGAAAACCAATAAAAATTAATAACAATTTGGAGAAAGTGAACCATCCTACGGAGCTAGTGATGGTGTTGAGCCGTTGATGACAGCCATTTTGTAAAAAATGGCCACCTTATTCTTTCCAAATTCAAAATGGTGGTCTATGGCCCCCAAAGCTATCTGTCACTGCCATCTCTCCCTCAGCAAGAGAGAAAACACCCCTCCAATGAAAACAGAAGGTTTTCTGCATCATTTCGACACACACATTGGCTTATCCATCCTATTCAAGCCACCTGGGGCTCTACCCAGCTTTTAAGCACTCATGTAACCATCATGAGACCACTCCAATCCGAGCAGAGATGATGGTCCAAACTTTTATTTTTGGGGTTTTTTTTTTTTACTTTCATCTTCTTTCTCTTTAGGGAGGAAAATAGAATAACTTAAATATTCTACTTGTGACCTTTGGTGGAAGGGGGATTTAATTACCTGCACAGTTTACATAAATTATGTGGCCTGTTTAGATTAATCCTTTGCAGAAATCAATAGAAACGGGGAACGTCCAGAGGAAATGGCCGCTCACAAATGCCACCAAAGGTCACACGAATCTTTCAGTACAAAGGGCAGTGGAGCAAGAAAGACAATCGGTGACACATTCTTGTCATCCGCAGCATGGTTGGCCTTACTCCTCCCTGTCTACTTTCTCCAGCCACAGAATGATTTATCAGCTGCCGGAGGACACAGGATGCAGATTTAAGAAGAATCCATGTGAAGAATATGATCTGGATACAGAAAACAGAGTCGATCTTTTGTGCATTGGGAGGACAGGACTGAGTTTGCAGGCATCCATAATGACCAACGGTTCTATCATTAGATTAACAGAGTTGGAAGGGTCCTTGTAGGTCATCTAGTCCAACCTCCCGCCCAAGCAGGAGACCGTGGCAGTCCAATCTCTTCTTGAAAGCTTCCAGTGATGAAGTTCCCACAACTTCCGAAGGCAACTTTTGTTTCATTGGTTGTGTCAGGGTTCCGATGGATGCCAAGCTTCAAAAGAAATCCAATTATTTATTAGGAGCTCCATGTCAGCACGTACCCAAATTAAGCCAGCTCTGACCCCACGTATTTTATGGCCTTAATCGTGACCCTGTTTCCCTCCTCTCCCCAGGGTGTGTCATCAATCACAATTGCCAATGGAGCAATTTCGCGGGTTGTAGAGATCACTCTCCTCCGGCCACTGTGGGTAACCCTGGGAGACAGCCTTCAGAAAGATATGTCTGGAAAGTGCTCCTGTCTTTGGCTACTGTGTTGCTTCATCAGCAACTTGAGAGCAGGCCAGGGATCCTTTGCGAGTTGACAGGTTGATTGTTCTCACTGTCAGAAAATTTCTCCTTATTTCCAGGTTGAAACTCTCCTTGTTCAGTTTCCATTCATTATTCCTTGTCTGGCCTTCAGGTGCTTTGGAAAAAAAGCTTGACCCCTTCCTCTCTGTGGCAGCCCCTCAAATATTGGAACATTTCTATCATGTCTCCCTTGGTCCTTCTCTTACCTAGATTAGCCATGCCCAGTTCCTGTAATCCTTCTTCATATACTGCAGGGGTGAAATTCAAAATTTTTCCCCACCGGTTCTGTGGGCATGGCTTGGTGGGCATGGCAGGGGGAGGATATTGCAAAAACTCCATTCCCACCCCACTCTGGGGCAAGCCAAAGGTGGTATTTGCTGGTTCTCTTCAGCTGAAGTGGTTGTAAAAAAAAATGCTTTTAAAAGGCTCTGACGATCCCAGCTGAGTTGCCTGACCTCTTTGTCCAAAGAGGTTGTAGAAAAAATGCTTTTAAAAGTAAAAAAAAAAAAAAAGTTGGCCACGCCCACCCAGTCACATTACCCCCCCAAGCCACGCCCACAGAACCGGTAGTAACAAATTTTACATTTCACCACTGACATACACCAAACCTCACGAAAACCTTCCAAGGTGATAAGATTAAGGCCTTCAAAGCTGACAGTTGCATAGCCAGATTTTTTTTTAAAAAAATTGATTTATATGCCGCCCTTCTCCGGAGACTCAGTGCGGCTTACAGTGCGTTAAGCAATAGCCTTCATA
Organism: Ptyas mucosa; assembly: GCA_012654045.1. Taxonomy (NCBI): domain Eukaryota; kingdom Metazoa; phylum Chordata; class Lepidosauria; order Squamata; family Colubridae; genus Ptyas; species Ptyas mucosa. The sequence goes on from WNWU01000003.1 coordinate 58,507,440, forward strand.
CTTTTGTATATTTATACAAAGTCAGCTTATTGCCCCCACAATCTGGGTCCTCATTTCACCTACCTTAGAAAGGATGGAAGGCTGAGTCAACCTTGAGCCTGGTGGGATTTGAACTTGCAGTAATTGCAAGCAGCTGATCTTAATAACAGTGAATTAGTCCACTGCGCCACCAGGATTCCTGGTTTCAGCCCAATTTGTATGATATAAAAATCGCGAAGGGTGCTTCGTTTTTAGGACTCCCTTGGTGTGCTTGCCAAAGTGCGCGGACATTGCAAAAAGCCCAATAATGACCAATGGAAGCCGTGTCATTCGTGATCCCGAGCGGAGTTCGTTCACTTAATAACAACTCCTCTCTACTCTATTCTCTATTGCCATAATAACTCAACCGTCTGCCTTCACAACACTCTCAGACCTTCATTGCAATCTCATTTTCTTCCAGCTACTTCTTTTCCGAGTCATTGATTATTGCCACTGGTTCTTCTGCTTTAATTACTGTAGCAGCTGTGTCTACCTTTGTGTAGCCTTACCTGGCTCTGGTAGATGAATGTACCGGCATGTGGGCACACCTTTGGCTTCAAAGGACATTAGATACGTCTTCTGTGCCTGCTGAAGAAGCAATTCCTTTGAACTCTTATGCAGAACCTCTAACGGTGCTGCCCATTGGCACCTTTCGAGAGCCACGATAAAGGTGGAGTTCTCCCTTTCATTGTTTTTCTATCTCAACAGGTAGTAGCACCTGGACACATTCAACAGTGTTGATTCAAAGCATCAAAGTGGATTGGCTTGATTTTCCACATTGATTCGATAATCCAATATGCACCTGCCTAATTGCTTTCCAAATCATTGGAATAAATAGTTCCACCCTGTTCTCGGTTGACCAGTTCTTGCTGTAGCCAATGCCAAGCATCACCTTATTCAAGACAGATTCAAACAATCAGAATGTTTTGAAGAAGGAAAAAAAAAAAGACCGGAAACTACGGTAGAAACATCATGCAGGTAGTCCTCTACTTACGGCCGTTTCATTTAGAGATTCATTAAAGATGTTGAGACTTTGGAAAAAGTGCAAAGAAGAGCAACTAAGATGATTAAAGGGCTGGAGACTAAAACATAGGAAGAATGGTTGCAGGATTTGGGTTTGGCTAGTCTAGAGAAAAAGAAGGACTAGAGGGGACATGATAGCAGTATTCCAATATTTGAGAGGCTGCCACAAAGAGGAGAGGGTCAATTTATTTTCCAAAGCACTAGATGGCAGGAAAAGAAACAACGTATGGAAACTCATCAAGGAGAGAAGCAACCCGGAATTAAGGAGAAACATCCTAATAGTGAGAACAATTAACCAGTGGAATGGCTTGCCTTCAGAAGTTGTGGGTACTTCATCATTGGAGTTTTTAAGAAGAGATTGAACAGCCACTTGTCTGAAATAGTATGGGGTCTCCTGCTTGAGTAGAGGGTTGGACTAGAAGACCTCCAAGACCTCCAGCTCTATTCTATTATAAAAGCAGTCTTCACCAACAAGGTTATCTACTTTTACAAGCTTCATCCTGATGCCATATGTGGAATTAAGGAGTGTTCTGCCCCAGCTACAGACCCAAAGAACGCAACACACACAAAGTCTGTACAAACCCTAGTTTACTAAATTAAATCAGTCTTTTTCAAACAAAGGCTGTTAATTAACTTTCTTAACAGCCTACAAGAATCCAAAGAATAAATAATTGTAATCTTACTAGGATTGGCAGAAAGCCCAGAAGCAATTTGCAGGACACTGATAAAAGAACTAAAATCCAGATGCGAAGGAGAATGAACTAAGTTGTTCCCTGCAAATTGCCTCAGTCGGCATTCCTCCTTAAATAGACTAAGGGAGTGGCCAATTAGCCCCAAGCCTTACTCTCAAGGAGACCTCCTCCTGAGGAGCCACTCCTGCCTTTTGGCAGCTCTGCATGCCTGTGCATCGAGAAAAGGCTCCTCCTCTTCTTCCTCTTTACCCATGGAAGCTTCTGGAGGTTCTGAAGGCCCTGGCTGAATCTCCACCTCTGGCACCACATCTTCTCCAGCCTCCTCATTGTCTGACTCGAGTGCCAGCTGCACAGGCTGCTGGCGTAGCACCACACCAGCCTCCTCGCTGTCGGAATCAGCTACTAGCTGCAGAGGCCGCTGAGGGGCAACAACAAGGAGAAACGTCCTAACAGTAAAGACAATTAACCAGTGGAACCACTGTGGAGCAGGGGGCTGGACTAAAAGACCTCCAAGGTCCCTTCCAGCTGTATTCTGATTCTGAATTTAATGCCTTGTTTATTTCTTGATTTTGAAATTGCTTACCTCACAGAGCATAAAGAACGATTCTTCCTTTGTTTCTGCCTAAACGTGCTTTCAAGAGAATGCCTTTCAAAGCTGCGAGATGTCTGAGCTGCCCATCTCCAGTGGCATGGCAAATCTGAAAGAAAAAGAATTATTGTCCGAATTACCATAAACCACTGCCGGTCAAGTTACTAAATTAATCTGATAGGTTGGGTGACCTCATTATGCCGCCTGTAGAAATGACCCCGGTGAAATCACGAACTTTACGGTGCTGCTTCAAACCATTATTTTATATGGATCCTTGAGCAAATAAGATTGTATGGAAATATCAGCTTTGTCTATTTCCCCCGTTCTGCCTTAAAAAGCTGGTTGATAAAGGGATCTGATCTCTCCATTAAGGGGCTCTACAGATTGCACGCTTTAGCTAAATTCTGTTTAAAACGTGGATCTTTTCAGAGAAAAAAGTTGGACTTACGTTCCACCTTTGTCCTTGTATCCTTGTGACAGATGCTGTCTATATAGTGTCCAGGAGGCCTTTAGTGACATCTGAAAAGCACTTATAGTCTGTATGTATTAGCTGAGAAACAAAAATGATTGGATTTGAGATGACATTGGATGGAGGCAATAGAAACAAACAAAGCAACAGAGCTAGGGATCAGTGCAATTTTTGTTGTTTTGTTTCTGAGCGCCGCAATCACAAAGCCTTTTCACTCTGGCTTCTAATCGTGCTTTCTATTTCTTACCTATTTTGGTTTTTCAGAATTCTTTGGCAGATTATTATGCATGGAACCAGGGGTGGGTTCTACTTACCTTTACTACCGGTTCGTAGCGGGGCCGCGTACGTGCGCTCGCTCCGCTCATGGGTGCGCTCTTCTGCGCAAGCGTTTTGATGATGTCGGGGTCGGTGGGCGGAGCCTCCTGCCAGTTTTACTACTGGTTCTATAGAACCGGTGCGAACCGGGGGCAACCCACCACTGCATGGAACGTTAAAACTATCCTTCTTCTAGCTTTATTGATCAGGATAGGAAACACAGTTGCAATGCTTCCAAAATGAGTACCCTACTTTGTATAAGCAATAGCAATAGCACTTAGACTTATAGACTACTTCATTGTGATTTCCAACACCCCCAACTATCTCCTGGGTCCTCATTTTACCGACATCCGGAGAATGGAAGGCTGAGTCAACCTTGAGCCGGTTGGGATCAAACTGATGGGCAGTGGGCAGAATTAGCCTGCAATACTTCACTCTAACCACTGTACCGCCAGGGCTCTTCAAGTGACTGGCTGGGAGATACACCCCAAAATGGACTGGCAGAAGCAAGAATAAACATTAAATTTGGCTTTGTTTGCATGCATGTTTAATTCTGATTAGATACAAGAAATAGAATCACTCTTCAATGGTGTCTTTAATCATCCCCCTCCTTATCTAATTCGATTCAATAATTTTGGAAGAGCTCTAGGAACAGAAACTAAGGTTCAGGTACACTCCAACATATGCAGGAAATATACAGATAGCCCTTGACTTAACAATCACAATCGGGACAGAATTTCATTTTGTAACCAAGTTGGTTGCTAAGTGAATTGTGTCTGATTTTATCACTTTTTTTTTTTTGCCATCGGTGTTAAGCGAATCACTGCAGCTGTTAACTAAATCACATGGTTGTTAAGTGAAACTGGCTTCCCCCATTGACTTTGCTTGTTGGAAGCCAGTTGGGAAGGTCACAAATTGTGATCACATGACCCCAGGATGTTCTGCCCCAGATACGGACCCCAAAGAACACAGCACACACAAAGTCTATACAAAACTTAAATTTACTAAAATAACTCAGTCTTTTCCAAACAAAGGCTGTTAATAAACTTTCTTAACAGCCTACAAGAAACCAAAGATGAAGTAATCACAAACTTACTAAGGTTGGCAGAAAGCCTAGAAGCAATTTGCAGAGAATCCAGACGCGAAGTAGAATGAACTAAAGTTGTTCCCTACAAATTGTTTCAGTCGGCATTCCTCCTTAAATAGGCTAAGGGAGTGGCCAATTAGCCCCAAGCCTTACTCTCGAGGAGACCTCCTCCTGAGGAGCCACTCCTGCCTTTTGACCACTCTTCGCGCCTGTGCATCGAGAAGAGGCTCCTCCTCTTTGTCCTCTTCACTTAAAGGAGCTTCTGGAGGTTCTGAAGGCCCTGGCTGAATCCCTGCCTTTGGCACCACATCTTCTCCAGCCTCCTCATTGTCTGACTCAAGTGCCAGCTAATTTGGTTCAACAAATAGAATTTGGCAGTTATGTGATCTGAAAGGGCATGGAAAATAAAATATAGTTGAATCTTTATAGAGCCCTGTTGCTTACCATTGATCTGTGGTTTCTAAAATTGGCAATTTTAAGACTTGCAGACTTCAACTCCCAGAATTCCATAACCAGTCAAGTTTGGAGACCCCTGGTATAGATTGTAACCAGTGGTGGGTTGCTCCCAGTTCACCACAGTAGTGGCAGTGGCGGGAGGCTCCACCCACCCACCCAGACGTCATCAAAAATGCTCTAAGCATGCACGGAATGCTCTAAGCATTTGCTCACGAGGCGAACATACGCACCCACGCGCTACTGATAGCGAACCGATAGGGCCGGGATTTGAAACTGATTGTAACTCTAATCCACCTTCTGTAGGGGAGAGAACAATTTGACAAGACCAGAGAAGACTTAGGCAATGATCTGAACCACCCAGGAAAGGAAATGCATGAGTAAATCATTTAACTTCTAGATACTCCACTATGTAGAAGAAATGATCTCATGAACTTACTCATAGAAAAAGAATGGAATTAAATAATGATCAAGGGCACAGTCAAGCCTTTGTGGTGATTATTTGGGGGGTGAGTGGGGTGGATGTTGGTGGAACAAGTTGAAAACTTGTCCTGGAAAAGAAAAAAAGAAAAAAAGTAAAAAAAATGACAATAAAGTTTATCTTCTGTCATCTTAAGAGAAGAAAAGGCTATGGAACACCAATGGGATTCAAAGAAGACCTACCCTATTCTTGCTCATTGGAGCCTAGGGGAGATTATTTCTCAAAGGAAATGACAATTCATTTTTTTTTCTTACTAAGTTCTGATGAGGCCCTGTGGTCCAGCCATGTAGTCAGGAACACTTCCCAGAGAGACTGGTTAAAATTACAAATATGAATATGAATGTTCTACTGCTTTATACTGCACAGATGAGATCATACTTGGAATGCTGCATCCAGTTTTGGTCATCACGATAGGAAAAAATATATATGCTAAGACTCTAAGAAAGAGTGCAGAGAAGAGAAACAAAGATGATTAAGGAACCAAAGACTAAAACCTATGATGAACAGTTGCAGGAATTGGGTATGTCTAGTCTAATACAGTGGCTCAGTGGCTGAGACGCTGATCTTGTCGATCGAAAGGTCGGCAGTTCAGCAGTTCGAATCCCTAGTGCCGTGTAACGGGGTGAGCTCCCGTGACTTCTCCCAGCTTCTGCCAACCTAGCAGCTCGAAAGCACGTAAAAAATGCAAATAGAAAAATAGGGGCCACCTTTGGTGGGAAGGTAACAACATTCCGTGCGCCTTTGGCATTGAGTCATGCCGGCCACATGACCACGGAGACGTCTTCGGACAGCGCTGGCTCTTCAGCTTTGAAACGGAGATGAGCACTGCCCCCTAGAGTCGAGAACGACTAGCCGATATGCGCGAGGGGAACCTTTGCCTTTACCTTTTTAGTCTAACAAAGTGAAAGACTGGGAGGGATATAAGAGCCGTCTTCCAATATTTGAGGGCTGACACAGAGAAGAGGGGGTCAACCTGTTCACCAAAGCACCTGAGGGCAATACAAGAAGTAACAGATGGAAGCATATCAAAGAGAGAACCAAGGTAAAATGAAGGAGAAATTTCCTATCAGAAAGAACAATTAATCTGTGGAACAGTTGCGAATGCTCCATCACTGGAGATTTTAAAGAAGAGATGGGACGGCCATTTGTCTGGAATGGTAATAATGTCTCCGGCTTGAGCAGCGGGTTGGATAAAAAAGACCTCCACGTTTCCTTCCAACTTTTGTTATTCTGTATATTCTGAAATATACCCGAGAAGTACCATATGTTTGAAAGCTAGATACGAAACAGTTCATTGAATTAATTGATCAGTTAATATAATGGCTATTAGTGACTCAGCTACTAGTGACTCCTCAAGTCATAGCTACCTGAGAAAGCAGAGAGGGTCTAGAACAGGGGTGTCAAACTCGATTTCATTGCGTGCCACATCAGGGTTGTGTTTTACCTCAGGGGGCCAAGGTGGGTGTGGCCAGGGTGGGCGTGGCCAGCTCAACATCACTCCTGTCGGGGGTGCCTGTGGTAGCCCGAGCGCCCTGCCAGCGAAAACAGGCTCCCAAGCTTCATTTTTGCTGCCACCTGCAACCCTCTGCCAGTGAAAACTGAGCTCCAAAATGGAGCTCAGGAGCCCGTTTTTGTTGGCAGAAGCACCGCGGGCCTGTCCTTTGCTGTTTCCAGGGTGGCCCCATGGGCCACATCTAAGTATCCGCGGGCCGCATCTGGCCCCCGGGCCTTGAGTTTGACACCCCTGGTCTAGAAGATGAAAAGAAGTGTGATCTTAATTTGTCTTTGGTTTGGGAACGGTTCCGGAAGATTTCGAGGAGAGCCAGGCAGTGTAAGACATGCTGACACCCTTCCTTTCTATCCTTTTTTTTTTAAAATTTATATTTATATGCCGCCCTTCTCTGGAGACTCAGGGCGGCTTACAATGCGTTAAGCAATAGCCTTCATACTTTTGTATATTTTATACAAAGTCAGCTTATTGCCCCCACAATCTGGGTCCTCATTTCACCTACCTTAGAAAGGATGGAAGGCTGAGTCAACCTTGAGCCTGGTGAGATTCAAACTTACAGTAATTGCAGACAGCTGGATGTTAAATGCTGCCTTAAGTAGGAGGCATTAGCCTGCTACGCCACTCAGGCTCCTTGTTCTCCACACTGCTGAAGACGAAAAACAAAGCCATATCTCCAGTTACAGAAAGATGTCACAAAAACACAACTACCTTTCATTTAAAAATAAGGCAGGTGAACCATCATTAAAGGGAATATTAACATGGATTTCAGCTTAGTTAGTAACCACCTTATAGACCAAAATTGTTTATAAATACAAATCAGGGGTGGGCTTCAAAAATGTTAGCAAGGGGTTCTCTGCCCGGTTGCTGGGTGGGTGTCGCCATGGTGGGCGTGGCCTAGTCAGCTTCCTGCACCACTGTGTATGGGGGTGTTATTGTCCTCCCCAGGCTCCGGAGGCTTTTCTTGAGCCTCCAGGAGGGTGAAAACAGCCTCCCCGGGCTTCGGAGGCCCTCTGGAGGCCGGAAACGGGCCCATTTCTGGCCTTCCAAAACTTCAGGTAGGCCTGTTTTTCACCCTCCCCAAACCTCCGTGCATGCTCTGCACTTATCTGCATCCAAAATGGGCCTTGTGGGGACTCCTGGGAGTGGCGGGACAGGGTGGGCGGGGCCAGCCAGGAGTGTGATTTGGGGGTTATCTGAACTGCACAGAAACTTAGCTAGAGGTTCTCCTGAACCCCTGTGAACTCCCAGCAGCCCACCCCTGATACAAATGTATTTGGCTACTAGAAGAAGGTCATCATTTATATACAGTCATATGTGCAGATTCTTATTCTTGAAGAGATCAAAGAACATGACTTTGAACGTCGCCGTGAAATTTGATCTCCTTCATTGCCAAAATTTGTTGTGTATCCTTTTCTGAACCCTCAAATTATATCTTTGCTGAAATGTTGATGAACTGTTGGGCCAGTTGACCGTGGTCTTCAGAGGCCGCTGGCATCTTCAGAGGCAGAGGAGGATGTTTGCTGGCATACTTCTCAGCAGCTCATAGGCTGCTGACTGAGGCTGGGCTCTTGTTTTTGAACTTGGCAAGCTGATTGGTCCACGTCAAGGAATTTCTTCAAAATGGAACAATTGGATGGGGAACCCCTTAGGAACCAGCTTTTTTGGATTCTTGGGACGTGACCAATTAGAGATCGGTTTGCCAGGTTAAAATGCAAGTGCATGGGAGGTCCGTGTTGAGCTGCTGAGAAGAAATTCTCTCTGCCTCCGAATATGCCAGCCACCGTTGCTGGTGAAACATCCTCACAACAGAAAACAAGATTGCAAGCATCTGATCCTAAAGTTCATCAATGGTTCACAGATGCCACAGATGCTAAAATCCTAGACACTATATTATATTCCTGTTGTTAGCGAACTTTCCTTTCCTCTCGTCTCCTCTCGTCTCCTCTCATCTCCTCTCCCCTCCCCTCCCCTCCCCTCCCCTCCCCTCCCTTCCCCT
>WNWU01000003.1:58518178-58528281 GCA_012654045.1 Ptyas mucosa
CAGAGGCAGAGGCAGAGGCAGAGGCAGAGGCAGAGGCAGAGGCAGAGACAGAGACAGAGACAGAGGCAGAGAGACACAGAGAGAGAGACAGAAAGAGAGAGGGAGGGCGGGAGGGAGAAGGATGAATGGGTGACTGGGCACGTGAGAGGGTGGGGAAGGGAAGTGGCCAGGCTGCCACTGCCTGGAGCAAGATTGGGCTCCTCTTGCCATCTCTTCTTCACCCCACCTCGACGGGCAAGGCAGGGCTTCCTGTCCCTCACTTCAGCCGGTTCGCCAAACTCCAGAAAAATTTAGCTACTGGTTCTAGTGAACCAATGCAAACCGGGTGAATTCCACCACTGACTCTATCATACAAGACAAATGGCTGTATAATCTCTTCTTTAAAATGTCCAGTGATGGAGCACCCACAATTTCTGAATGCAAGTTATTCCACTGATTAATTGTTCTGTCGGGAATTTTCTCCTTATTTCCAGATTGGATCTCTCCTTGACTAGTTTCCATCCATTGCTTCTTGCCCTGCTTTCAGGTATCCACAACATACTGAATCACGAATTACCCAACCTTAGTTTAGCATGTTATGCGAAGTTATGTGAGTGGTCCAAAGCTGGAAGCCTTTCAGAGGAAATTGGACAGCCATTTGTCTGAAATGGTATAGGATCTCCTCCTTGAGCAAGGGGCTGGACTAGAAGACCTCCAAGGTCCCTTCCAACTCTGTTATTCTGTTAAGAGGGACCCCAAAAGAATTTCCCTGGGCTTCAGGAAGCATTCAGGCTTTGGCAAAAGGAGAGAATGAACTGGAAGGTGTCCAAAGCCTTTTCCCCCAATGAAGAACTTCATTAATGAATAGCTGATCTTAAATCCTGGTCCTAATAGCCAATCCCTATCTGTTTTGGGAAGAGTTATATAAGGATACTTATAAGCAAGTGTCTCATTTCCATTTCCGAAAGGTCACATTTCTATTGAGTAGATGCAATTGTGTATACTGACGCCACTTTCCCCTGCCATCCTGCTGTTTACTCCGTGATCAATATCGCAGTCTAGACTTGAATGTCTCTGGAATCTTACCGCAGCTTAATTTCCCACAAGATCAACTGGACTTGGCTGAAAATGCTGCGATCGGCAGCCCTGGAAAAAAAAACCACCACCACAACAACGATGACAAAAGGAACCCGAATGGCAAATGCCTTTGCAGCACAATTAACACAGCCCCAGCACAGATTGGTTGTTTTCATCACTTTTCAGGAAAAATTAACCTGTCACGTTTCTCTATTATCGGCCGAGTTCGGGAACAAAAACAGAATCATTTACAACTTTTGCAGACTGTGTCCAGGTCGTGCAAAGATGCCCTGTGTTAGATCCAGTTACTGGGGTATATTTGGGATTCTGTCTGTCTGCCTCCTGCTCCAATCGCCTTTTTGCAAGTATTAATTACTTGATGGCTGCTTCCTTTCAGACTACGGTGACCAGATTGATTGTAGATGCTTTCAGCTGAAACGTTACATTAGGGACCGAAATAGCAAACAGATAATAAAAATAATAAAGAGGAATTAAAAAAAAAATATAGTAAGAAATAAGATGTTAAATATTTCAGGCTGGAAACATGTGCAACCAGAAGCTCTTATTGGTACCAGCACCAAAATAGGCCAGGTTATAAGAATAATAATTTGCACGCAGCAGAGAAGATGGGTACCGATGAAAAGATTCAGAGATGCATTCATTCTGATGGATGGTTTCTATCTTCCCCGTCTGCAGAATATAATATCAGTCCATGACTTTATATTAAGTCCAGTCTCTTGCCTGTTTCCAACACTTTCATCATGCCTGTAAAGCCTCTCCCCCACCCCCACTCTCTGGAGTGCAACGAAGACAGACCAGAATTTATTGATTGATTTTAGTTCGTGCGTTTATGTATTCATTTAAAACTTTGATATAGCCGCCCATCTTTCAACCAATTCTCGGCAGCCATATAAATGTTTTAAATAAATAAATAAATAAATAAATGCATATGTAAAAATCTTAAGATGCTAGGCCTTCTCTGTGGTGGCCCCGTGCTTTCGAATTCCTTATCACCACAGGTTTGTAAAGTTTCCTTACTGCAGCATACGATACCGGATGGAAGAAGGGTCTGCTTTACAAACGGAGTCACGTCATCCCCAGGGGTGGGATTCAAAATTTTTAGCAACTGGTTCTCTGCCCAATTGCTGGGTGGGCGTGGCTATGGTGGGCGTGGCCTACTCGGCCTCCTGCACCACGGTGGGGGGGCATTTTCACCCTCCCCAAGGTCAGGAGGCTTTCCTTGAGCCTCTGGGAGGGCAAAAACGGGCCTGTTTCTGGACTTCCAGAACTTCTGGGAGTCCCATTTTTTGCCTTCCACAGGCTCCAGAGGCTTTCCTCAAGCCTCCAGAAGGGCGAAAACAGCCTCCCCCAGGCTCTGGAGGCCCTCCCGAGGCCGGAAATAGGCCCATTTCCAGACTTCCGGAACTTCTGGGACGCCCATTTTTCACCCTCCCAGAGCCTCTGTGTGGACGCTGCATTTACCTGACATCCAAAAACAGGCCACATGGAGACTCCTGGGAGGGGCGGGACTGTGTGGGCGGGGCCAGCCACTCCTTGCAACTACCGGTTAGTGAACCAAATGTAAAATTAGCATCCGGTTCGCCCGAACTGGTCTGAACCTGCTGAATCCCACCCCTGATCATCCCCTGTAAAATCCTCTATCGCCTGCTGGATTTCACCCCTCACATCAACACACTGTGGAAAGTCAAATGGGCTGCTGAACGCCCAGATACAGGCAGTTACGTAGATGATCCTACACAAAAGGTCCCAGGTTTTGACCTTCCTCGCCAGCATTGGTCAACTCTGAGCAGGATCCGTACCCAACATGGTGTCTGCCAGGACTCATTGTTCAAGTGGGATCTTGTCTCTGCCTGTCGAGGAGTGACTGTGGTGCTCCTCGACAAAATATCCACCACATTGTGTCCGAATGTCCATCAAGAGCTTACACCGCCCCAAGGTCTGATTTTTCAAGTGCATCTGGGCTTCCCCACATTGCTTTTGCTTGTGAGAAGGTCACAAAAGATGATCATACTGTATGATCCTTGGGACATTGCAACTGACAAAAATACAGGACAATTGCCAGACATCCAAATTTTGATCATGTGACCACAGCGATACTGCAATGTTCATAAGTGGGGGGAAACTGTTATAAATCACTTTTCTGGTGTCGTTGTGACTTTGACCGGTCACTAAACAAATGGTTGTAAATTGAGGACTACTTCTACACCAACAATTTTGGGTTACCCATGAAAATGAAAGTTCAGACTATGCCTGCTGTATGGTAACTGTTATTTTAAGAAAGGAGTTGGTGTCTAATCCCCATCTCACCCACCCACCACCAAAAATCATGTGCCAGTCAAGTGACAGCAAAGGACTGGTGCCTTTTGAATGAGCATATTAAACATTACAACGAATCCCAAATATTTGTCTATAGCTATGCATCAGAACTTTGGAAACAAGCCTGAAATATACAAAAGATCCCTTGTGAATAGGAAATAATGTTATCTTATTGCGCAACAGTTTCATAACTATCATATCCTGACACATTTAGCATCCTCTCTTGTGTGTGTGTGTGTGTGTGTGTGTGTGTGTGTGTGTTTTAATGAACATTTCAGCTCTTTCAGAGTGATAGATCAAGAAGGTTTGTTCTGGTGTGCTGGAACAACCGAGGTGACACCCAGAATGTTTAGGGCAGGCATTTTAGGAAAAAACAACAACAGCCTACTCCTTTGAATGTAAAACAGAGAAAGAGAGAGAGAGAGAGAGAGAGAGAGAGAGAGAGAGAGAGAGAGAGAGAGAGAGAGATTGAGAGATGCTATGCAAAATTTCCCTGGTTTTTTTCAATTGAGATGATAGAAAGATAGTAGGATAGATAGATAAGTTAGAGATAGACAGATACACACAGATAGATGATATAGATAGCACTAGCACTAGCACTTAGACTTATATACCACTGCACAGTGCTATATAGCCCTTTCTAAGCGGTTTATAGAGTCATCATATTGCCCCCAACAATCTGGGTCCTCATTTTACTGACCTGGGAAGGATGGAAGGCTGAGTCAACCTTGAGATGGGTTAGGATCAAACTCCTGGCTATGGGTGGAATAAGCCTGAAATATTGCATTCTAACCATTGTACCACCATAGTGTAGGAGATAGACAGATAGATAGATAGATAGATAGATAGATAGATAGATAGATAGATAGAAAGATAGAAAGATAGATAGATGATAGTTGGATGGATGGATGGATGGATGGATGGATGGATGGATGGATAAGTAGATAGACAGATTGACAGACAAACAGATATAGACAACTAGTAGATGATAGATAGATGATACAGATAGACAGGCAGGCAGGCAGGTAGGCAGGCAGGTAGGCAGGCAGGCAGGCAGGCAGACAAGATAGCATGGAGAGATTAGTAGATATGAGAAACCTTAAATCAGTGTCCTACAATCCCTTCCTTCAGTTCTAGGCTGAAATTCCCTTGGAAGACTCTTAAATGCCAGGATTAACTATTATTATTATTATTTTTAGATGCCTGAGTATGCCGATCACACTGATTACATCCTATTATTGATCTATATATCAGAGTTGGCTCTTTTAAATGCACTTCTCAGTCCTTTGCATAACGTTGCTGCAGCAGCAGATACATCTGCAGCAGGGGTGAAATGTTCCCGGTTCAGACTGGATCGCCCGATCCGGTAGCGATGGCGGTGGGTGATTCAAAGAACCAGTAGCAAAAATCCCTGCCCCCCCCCACCCAATGCACAGCTGAGCTGCGCGACCATCAGAGGCTTTTTTTTAATTTTTTTTAAAAAATTTTCTACAACCTCTTCGGCCGAAAAAATGCTTATAAAAGTTAAAATAAAAGCCTCTGATGATGGCGCGGGATCGTCAGAGGCTTTTAAAAGCATTTTTTTTGACAACCTCTTCGGCCCAAGAGGTTGTAAAAACATGCTTTTAAAAACCTCTGACGCTCCCAGCTGAGTTGCCCGATGGTCAGAGTTTTTAAAAGCATTTTTTTACAACCTCTTGGGCCGAAGAGGTTGTAAAAAAAATGCTTTTAAAAGTAAAAAAAAAAAAAAAAAGTTGGCCATGCCCACCCAATCACAGTACCCCCCCCCACCAAGCCACACCCACAGATCCAGTAGTAACAAATTTTACATTTCACCACTGGTCTGCAGGATCAAAGACTGCAGTCAGAAAGACAAAAGCGGTAGTGCATTGTCACACTACAACTCCATCCTCCCTGTGATGTTGTCCATGTGACATCATGATGCGTTGACCCAAAGGTTGGAGCTTGTACGCCAAAGAAACAACACTGCTTTTCATTGTTTCTTAGACACCCACAGACGCTTCTGTGTACAATAAAAGAATTATCACCACTACAGAACCCTGTCCTCCTATGAGGGAGTTTCATTTTTTTTCCATAGGCAAGCTCTTCAGCAGGGTATGAGTGTCTTTCAATCTCCCTCCCATAAAATCTGAAGGTGACTGACCCAAAGTTCCCTACTACTGAGCTTCCCTGGTGAAGAATTTTTTTTATTTATTTATTTTGTTGAGTACATATTAGATAATATATATGTATAAGCAGGAATTGAATACATAAAATGAATATAATTAAAGGCAACATTAGGACAGGGACGGTAAGCACGCTGGTGCTCTTATGCACGCCTGTGGTGGATTCTTCCCAGTTCGGCCCGGTTCTGCCGAGCCAGTAGCGATGATGATATGATGTCACCAAACCGGTTCTGCCCCCCCCCGGCCCTTCTATCCCGCCTGCATTATTCTTACCTTTTATTTGGCCCCACCCCAAACTATTGCTGCCTCCTGAGTCCCAGCTGATCGGCTAGAAGGAAAAAAAAACTGTTTAAACTCTTGCTGTGGGGCTTCAAAGGGCCGCCCTACAGCTGATCAGTGTTAAAAGGCAGTGTGGTGGTAGACAGGTGCCTCCAAAAATACATGAGTAGATCAGTGCCTGCAAAAATAAATGGGTAGACCAGTGCCTGCAACATGGGTAGACCGGTACAGCTCTGCAAGCAGTTAAAAGCCTGGTAGACCAGTACCTCTGCTAAATCCTAAATAATTGTCACATGACCATCAAGCCACGCCCACAAAATAAGCCACACCCACAGAACCAGTAGTGAAAAAATTTAGAACCCACCCCTGATGCACGCCCCTTAGAGACCTCTTAGGAATGGGGTGAGGTCAATAGTAGACACAAAGTCAAGATCTTTTTGAAGGGTAGCAGCATTGTTGGTAGTGTTAAATAGTTTAACATCATCGGCGAAGAGAATGCAGTTACTTATAATATGATCACAAAGGTCATTTATGTACGGTATGAAGAATGTTGGTCCTAGAACGCTGCCTTGGGGGACACCCTATTAACAGGTGCAGGATTTGACAGGGCGCTCCCTATTTTGACCACTCGTTGTCTGTTTGACAGGAATGCAGTTATCCAATTATGGAGGGGTCCGGAGATGCCGTAGAATAGACTTGTATATGGGCTTTCTTGGTTGATGTCCAACACCTTCCTCAGTAGACAAGCATGTCATTGCTTGCACATCTTAATGAAAAGAGCTGTTTCAGATATAGCCATTATATCAGGAATCAGAGACCTAGAATTTCCAGATGTTGATCGATTTCATCCTTGATACCCTGATACCTGCTTGTGGTCCTTGTGGTTGATAGGAACTAGATCTTAAGAACATCTAAAGCACAACAGATTCCACAACTTTGCCATCTCCAAATTCAAGATATGTCTCTGAGACTGTGAACTCTGAGCTTATCCTCACATCCCCTAACAACACCATAAAGATGCCTCTCTAACCATTTGTTGAGGACGTATCCTCGTCACATTGTCTTCATGCCAACTCCAGACTATTTGTCCATAACTGTTTCCATTGGAAGTCATGTTTGGCCTTTTGCCCTGATGTAAGCTAATCTTCAGATCTGACCAGTTTTGATTGCAACCTTCTTCTGTTAGCTTGGTTGTTGGTCACATCTTCCAGTTATGTGTCACCTACACATTGGATGATCTCCTTTCCCTATCAGCCTACATTAAATTAAATTAAATTAAATTAAATTAAAGGCTTAGACAAGTTAGAACTATGCCACCTTCGGTCTGACCAGGGGTGAAATCCAGCAGTTTCTGACAGGTTCTGAAGAATCGTTAGCAGAAATTTTGAGTAGTTCGGAGAACCAGCAAATGTCACCTCTGGCTGGCCCCAGAGTGGGGTGGCAATGGAGATTTTGCAAAATCCTTCCCCCAGGAGTGGGGAGGGAATGGAGATTTTGCAGTATCCTTCCCCTGCCATGCCCACCAAGCCACGCCCATAGAACCAGTAGTAAAAAAAAAAAATTTCACCACTGGGTCTGACCTAAGCGTAGTACATAAAATTATCTGCTACAATGTCCTACCTGTCAAGGACTACTTCAGCTTCAACCACAACAATACACAAGCACACAATAGATACAAACTTAAGGTAAACCGCTCCATACTCGATTACAGAAAATACAACTTCAGCATCAGAGTGGTCAATGTCTGGAATGCACTACCTGACTCTGTGGTTTCTTCCCCAAACCCCCAAAACTTTAACCTTAGACTGTCTACTGTTGACCTCACCCCATTCCTAAGAGGACTATAAGGGGCGTGTATAAGTGCACCAATGTGTCTATCATCCCTGTCCTACTGTCCCCATTTATTCGTATCCATTTCATGTATTCATAGTCATGTTTATACTTATATCTATTATCTTATACTTGCTTGACAAAATCAATCAATCAATCAATCAATCAATCTTCAAGGACAACACCAATTGTCTGCCTTATTCCAGAGACAGACTAGAGCCTGGTTGTCAGGGCAGCACAAAATAGGCCAACATACTTTTTTTTGTTGGGTCCAAGACCGGCGGAACACACTAACAGGACTACGAGAAGAAGCCCTGAAGCTTAAGGCAGTTTAGGTAGTATAATGCACATTAACAAGAGGTGTTACAGCTCATTGAATTAAGTGAGTTTTGTTTCTGAGCAGACATAACATACGACTGCATAATTCATTTCCAATTCAAAACACACAATTAACTTGTTGACGAATTTTAGCCAAAGGTTTTGTGAGTTTTAATACCATTGATTGCCCTTTGCTGATTTGTAAGGGAGCGCAGTCTGAAAAGAAGATCAGGAATGCGTGTAGCTTCTGTTTTATTCTAGTTGTATTATGTCTAATCCAATATTGCTCATTGTCAACACTGACCAGTAGTAGAAGAGACGTCATTTTTGTTTCACTGGATATCTGTCCTGTGGGGATGGGCAAGGGAAAGAAGACATGACATAATGTTACATGTCTTCCATCCAAAGATGGAAGGATTCAGTGGTGGAATTCAATCTGTTCTCTCCGGATCGCACAAACCGGTAGTGGTGACTGCGGGAGGCTCCACCCACCCGCCTGGATGTAATGTGCGACTACTTATGAGCATGCGCTCACATTTGCGAGCCGGTAGGGAAGGTAAGTGAATCCCACCTCTGGAAGGATTGCATCCAAAGATAGGGAACAACAAGTCTGGGTTTGCAACGTGACTTCACCACATGTATATCCTTGTCATGGCTTCCAGCAGATATCTTGGTTTCAGCTTTTTAATGATCAGAGAAAGCGGATGAACATGTTTTCTAAATTTCCGTAGGGAAAGGAGAGCTGGTCCAATGGTTTCTCCAGAACCTAAGCCTGAGCCCCTTTACTGGAATATGATGGATGGATCAATGGATAGATCGATGATAGATAGATAGATTGATCAATCAATCAATAGATAGATAATAGATAGAAAGATAGATGCTAGATAGATTAAGAGGGGGATGGTTGGTTGGATGGATGGATATATGATAGATATATGATAGATAGATAGATAGATAGATAGATAGATAGATAGATAGATAGATAGGATAGATAGATGATAGATAAAAGAGATATGGATGGATGGATGGATGGATGGATGGATGGATGGATGGATGCAGGGGTGGGCTTCAGATCCTTTAGCTATTGATTTGCTGCCCTGTTGCTGGATGGGCGTGGCTTGGTGGGAGTGGCAGGAGAAGAATATTGCAAAATCTCCATTCCCATTCCAAGGGGAAGAATACTGCAAAATCCCCTTTCCCTCCCCACTCCAGGGGGAAGGATATGGCAAAATCTCCATTCCCACCCCACTCCAGGGGGAAGGATAGTGCAAAATCCCCATTCCCTCCCCACTCCTGGGGGAAGGATACTGCAAAATCCCCATTCCCTCCCCACTCCTGGGGGAAGGATACTGCAAAAACTCCATTTCCACCCCACTCCTGGGGGAAGGATACTGCAAAATCTCCATTCCCACCCCACTCTGGGGCCAGCCAGAGGTGGCATTTGCCGGTTCTCTGAACTACTCAAAATTTCCGCTACCGGTTCTCCAGAACCTGTCAGAACCTGCTGGATTTCACCCCTGCTTTAGACCATTCCTTAATCCTGAAACTCTTTATGGAGGTTATGGTTATTCCCCTATATTTAAAAGAAATGCATTTAGAAAACAAGACGTAGAGATCATTTACTGCTGCTTCTGCAGTAGTTTTTCCCAAAGATTTTTGCTTGTTTGTTAAAAAAAGGGGGGATATTCTTGATATTATGGATGCATAATATGCAAATATGCAACATCATTAAGATGCATTGGCTGCAAATCTCTTTGCTAAGGGGGTTGGGGGGGACAGGACTGGAATGCAAATGAAATACAAAGTCAGCAAATTTATAATGGGTCTTTGTAGGAACCAGCCCTTATTCAGACTTTTTACCTCTTATTTATCCTTCACAATAGCATTTGCAATCTCTGGCTTGCTTTATTGGTATATTCAAGTTTAGCCAGTGGTGAAATCCAATTTTTTTTTTACTACTGGTTCTGTGGGCATGGTTTGGTGGTGTGGTGTGGCTTGGTGGGCATGGGTTGGTAGGTATGGCAGGGGAAACTGCAAAATCCCCATTCCCTCCCCACTCCAGGGGAAGGATACTGCAAAATCCCCATTCTGTGGGGG
>WNWU01000003.1:58561257-58593645 GCA_012654045.1 Ptyas mucosa
TTCTGTTCTGTTCTGTTCTGTTCTGTTCTGTTCTGTTCTGTTCTGTTCTGTTCTGTTCTACTCTACTCTACTCTACTCTACTCTACTCTACTCTACTCTACTCTATTCTATTCTATTCTATTCTATTCTATTCTATTCTATTCTATTCTATTGTCATGACTTCTATCCGGCATTATTTCTCATTAATTTATCCCAATTTATTTTGAAATGTTTGGTTGCTTCCATATCACCATTTCCATTCCCCAGTCTCTTAACATAATCTTAAACCAATCCATAATTGTTTTCATTTCCATCTGCTTTGAAACTTGGATATGGAAAGGAAGGAACTAAGTTGCCAGGCTACCATTACTTTGTTGCATTGCACAGGAATGGTGTGTGTCAGAAGGGGACAAATAATGAAAGGTGAACCACGACATCATGACACAAACCTCACAACTTATGTCCTTGGGTCAGTTGTCAAGCTATAAGGACATGAAGCCGGGGGTTGGATCGTGAGGTTACTGAAGGCATCTCATCCCTTCCCCACCATTGGGACTAACTGAAGACACTAGCAGAATTTAAGAGTTAGGTACCTGTTAATGGGAGAAGATCCCAGCTGCATGCTCTTCAGAACTCTAATGCAAATGAAACATCTGTCTCTCCTGAAATTGGAAAAAAAAACCCCCATCATAGCTGCACCAGAAATAAATCAGCTCAGCTGGGGAACACAGCTGCTCTCATGAAATCCGATAGCTCCAAAGCCGATTTTGCAAGACTGCAGCGTAGATGTCTCCTCAACTGTGGCCATTACATTCTGTAACATATCAAATTCCCCAGCTGAAAATTGAACTATATCAGAAACATCCTCCTGTATAGATCATCCATCCCCATCCCCCTTTCATGTTCGGTGAGGCCTATTTTACTTTATTTTGCATTATTTTAAACTCCTCGGTTTTATATCCTGATATTTCACCTTTCTCCCAGACACAATTCTTGGATGCCTATTACATTCCGTATTCCATTTTGCTTTTAAAAAATATATATATTTTAATTGGGGGGAGGGAAAGGAACCAACATTATAGAAAGCAAAATTCCGGCCTGTAACACTGAATTTGTTCCCAGCAAGAAAAGTCCTGGGATGGTTGAAAGCTGGTTTTCTGGTCAGGACATTTTGTAACTGTCCATGTCCATCAAGGATAGCCATTTTGAGGGACTATCCATGATATATTCTCAGAATTCCAAATCTGTCCCCATCAAAACAAGGTTGCTTTGAGGTAGCAACTTAATGCAACTGGATTAATCGACCTTAACCTAGAGTTGTGACAGGACCATATTCTCCTGAAGGATGTGAAGATCTGGCCTCAATTTGAGTGAGGCCTGCGAGCCTGGGTGTGGTTAGAGGCTTGAAGGCACTTCTCCTACTTTTAACTTATTCTATCTAGGTTTCTTATTTGGCTCTCATCAGACTAAATTAGAGCATTTTTATGTGGTTTTGATGCTTTTACCTGTAAACCATCCAGAGTGAATGGGACAACTTGCCACAGCTGATTCACTCTGGCTGCCTTGTCCCAGCTGACTCACTGCTGCCAACTTGCTGCAGGACAATTCAACATGGGATAATTGGGTAGGGACAAGTGAATTGCAGATGATCTTATATTGCTTTTATGTTTGAACCTTCTCAAATTACAAGTCCTCAAGGCTAGAGTGAGCCAGAGTCCTTGAGGCTAGGGTGAGCTAGAGAGTCCCAGCAGTCTGTCAGCCAATTGGCATCGAATTATCTGTGGCAAGTTGTTCCTCAATGAGTTAGCTGCAGCAAGTTGTCCTAGACCCATCCAGAGTCATTCTGAGGGTGAGATGGGTGGAACCTAAGTTGGATAAAAAACAGAATTAGGGAATAAATGAAATCCTCCCCCCCCCAATAAGGAAATCTCTGGCTTTTTTTCCAGACAATGATAGAAGTGTTCCAGTATCTCAGGGGCTGCCACAAAGAAGAAGGAGTCAAGTTATTCTCCAAAGCACCTAAAGGCAGGACAAGAGGCAATGGGTGGAAACTAATCAAGGAGAGAAGCAACCTAGAACTAGGAGAAATTTCTTGACAGTTAGAACAATTAATCAGTGGAACAACTTGCCTCCAGAAGTTGTGAATGCTCCAACACTGGAAGTTTTAAAGAAGATGTTGGATAACCATTTGTCTGAAGTGGTGTAGGGTTTCCTGCCTAAACAGGGAGTTGGACTAGAAGACCTCCAAGGTCCCTTCCAGCTCTGTTATTATATTATATATTATACAACATTCTGTAGGATGCCACAAGTTTACTCAATAGGCTTTCAAAAAGGGCACCTCCTCCTCCTCCATATTCTTCTTTTCACATTGGCAACAACATGGTAGACTGGATTATCTGACTAGACATCCTTATTTTCTTTCCTTTCACAAAAGCACAGCTAAAGAGGCGATCAATGGATATCAGAAATCGTTCCGTTAGGATGCTGATGAGGGATGAGACACTCAGTAAACTGACCACTGCTTCCTCTGTCAGAATTCTTTTGTATAGTCTACAAGATGTGTTTACGCTACACAACTGAGGTGTCAAGAATTGTGACCTTCAAAATGAAAAGGCTGTTTCAGTAACTTTGAGGGGAATCTTGTCACTCCATGAGGAAAAATAAAAACAACCGTAGAGAGATCATATCTTGTAGAAAATGAATGCTCTTCCAATCCATATGACAGGAGAAACCTTTCGTTCTTCTTCAGTGGCCCAAGAGAGAGAGAAATATTACGTTAAGATTTGATTAGATTAAAAGTTTATATTTAAGTTTTCTTTTAAAGACAGCAACCAGGGCAAGACCTCAAAATTAAAGTATCAAATACAAATGGAAGCAATCCTTTTTTAAAAAAATAATAATAAACAAAGTAAAAAATAAAAAGGGTTAATTTTAAAATTTGGGAGAGGCAGAGAAAGCTGGGTTTCTTTGAAATTGTAGGCCCAAACTTAACTAAGTTTAAAGCTTGGATTTCATTGTTGGATTAAATTTCTGCATTTGTCATAAAAGGGAAGCTTGTTAATATTGAAACAGTCTTTCAAGAGAAGATCGTCAATATCTGGAGATATATGATGGAATCAAATCAATATTAATATACAGAATCTTTTGTTCTTTACTGTTTAAAATTTCATTGTTTGGGGGATGGAGCGGCTTGAGATGGTAGAAAGAAAATGGCAGAAAGTTACATTCTAAAAATGGCCTTCGGATCAAGCAGAAATAATTTCTGAGGCAGATTGTCCCAGATGGAACCATCAGTGAAATCTGCAAGATGGCATCATAGACCACATATTTGTTTGTTTGTTTGGTGTCTTTGAATCATTGTTGATTCCTGAGGATTGTTTGGACTAGTCTCTACAAACAGAGACTAGTCTCTACAATTTTCTTGACAAGATTTTGAAAGGGATTTTCTATTTTTTTCTTCCTAGGGCTGAGAGAAAGGGACTGGCTCGAGATCACCCAGCTGGCTAAATTGGGAGTAGAACTCACAGTCTTCTGGTTTCTGAGATGGTACGTAGTTCATGAAGCACCCATTGTTCCCAGGATCATTTTTTGGGGAAAAAAACAATGGGTCTTCTTATTGGTATACGATAACATCCTTTGTTTATCAGTACCCCGTTTCCCCTAAAATAAGACATCCCCGGTAATAAGCCCAATCGGGCTTTTGAGCGCATGTGCTAAAATAAGGCCCCTGAATATAAGCCCTCCCCAAAAATAAGCTCTCTCTGAAAATATTTAAATGCATGCGCAGCTGGACCCCGCCATTTCCCTTGGTTAGGGTTAGGGAGACAGAGCTGGAAATCAGGTAAGATGGCAAGAGGAGCCCCATCTTGCTCCACGCATCCCAAAATAAAAGATCTCCACAAAAATAAGGCCAAGCACTTATTTTGGGATTTAAAAAAATATAAGACAGGGTCTTATTTCTGGGGAAACATGGTAGTGCCAGCACTGATGCAACTACTGTATATAATTTTAAATTCCAGGCTCATCTTACACTTAGACATATATGGGTAGTCCTTAAGTTAAAACTGTAATGGAGCTTGCCCATTATGGACATGTTGTAATGATCATAAACTGAATCAGTTACATGACCAATCTAATTTTATTATTATTATTTTTTTGCTGCGGTCGTTAAACAAACATGGCGTTATAAATGTGACCACCGTAGTCATTAAGCAAACACCACGGTGGTTAATGATTGTTCACTTTGGTGTGATTTTGCCAAAAGCTGAAAGTAAGTGCCAATTTCAACAAAACTGATGGACACATGACCACAGGAGGCTGCAAGCAGCCATCGATGAGGCTTTGTTGACAAGCACCCAAGTGCAGTCACATGACTGTAGGGGGTGGGGCTGACAATCAGAACTTTAGATAAGGATTGTAAGTTCCCTTTTCCAGGTGGATTGTAACTTTGAATGGTCACTAGGAGACTGGTAAGAAGGACTGCCCGCAACAGATCACTTGCATGCCGATCAAAATGTGAATCTTTAGACGTTAATGTTGCATTGTTTTACAAATGAAAACGAATATACATGTCCCAAGAATAGAGTAGAGTAGAGTAGAGTAGAGTAATCAGCACTCCTGTTGACTAAGGCCCATTTCCCAGGCTTCAATCACTTCCCTGGCTATTTTTGTGCCTGCTCATCCAACAATCTTATGTCAGAATATTCATGACATGGGAAGACATGGTAACAAGGTCAGCCAATGAATAGGCATAGCAACTAAATCAGCCAATGGGAGCTGAGACAGACTGGAGCCAGGGCATGTCTTAGTCTGCAGCTTCTGAGTCTGTGCAGAGAAACGAAACTAAAACCAGAATGTAGATGTATGAACTTGTCTGCTGATCTGAGCTGAAATGAAACTGTGAATCTGCTGTTGGTATTGTAAGTTTACTTCATGTATTATTATGCATATAAAGAAGATAATGAATCCAGCTGAATCAGTTATCTGTGTGTGCTTCTGGATTTGATTTTTGCAAGAAACTCTTGCAAAAAAACTCTTAGTAGCCACAAGCTTAAATGTATGTCCTTGTTCATTTCAGTGTGAGGCTACCAGGGGTGAAATGCTCCCGGTTCAGACCAGATCAGGCGATCCGGTAGCGATTGTGGCAGGTGGTTCAGAGAACCAGTAGCGGTGGCAGCACAAGGCTCCACCCACCTGCCCAGGTGTCAATACTTCTTGGTTTTAACCAGGAAGTAATGTGGTTTTTACCCTCTGCGCATGCACAGAAAGTTTTGCACATGCTCAGAGGGTCTGCGCACGCATGTGACGCACACGCGGGGTGCATGCACTTCTGAACCGGTAAGGAAGGTAAGTAGATTTCACCCCTGGAGGCTACCAATGAGTTCGGTATTGCTTTAGTTGTAAAACTCACACAGGTAATGCATCTCTCCCTATCTCATCCATCAAGCCATGCTAATTGCTGCTTTAGCAGAACTACATATTTATACAACCCCCACGGCGATTTTCTTTGAACTCCATTTGAAGCTTTGCATCTTTAGCTCACTAAGGCTATCTATTTCTTTTGGAACAATACTCACCATTTTTAATTTAATGATAAAATATCCTTAGAATTAAATAATAAAAGTGTCCATTTGTACATGCCATTCAGCTGTCTCCTTTCTTAATAACAGAGGGGGGGGGGAAATGCCATATCGGTCACTGTTGGTGTCCTACCTCGACATGGGAGAAGGGGATTTCGTTTAATCAAATTTTGTATTTTGAAGCACTATACAATCCAAGGCACATTATACTTTGCTATTCAATTTGCTAATACGATATGCAGAAAAATCTGCATAGAAATGCATATAGCCAGGAGAGTCATGTATAAAGAAGCTCTTCGTAAGGGAAGATTTTAAAAATACACTGCAATATAAAAATTCATATTTCATGAAAAGTACCCCAAAATGCAAACAAATTTTGATTTTAAAAAATCTCACGCTGGTATGGAACGGAGGAAAGTAAATGTGTAAAACAAGCCAAAAAAAAAAAAAAAATCCCAAACAAACCAAAACCCTGAAAGCAAATGACACTGACAGATTTGGAAAAATGAAAAAACTCAGGCTTCCTTCCTAGTAAGCTGCAAGTCCATTTTTCAAACTGAGAGGCACCTCCCAGATAGCAGAAACTGCTGTATCAAGAGGTAGGATTCACTTACCTTCCTTACCGGTTCCCTACCTGTGCGCTCGCTTCACTCACACGCACCTCCTCTGCACATGTGCATGGCCTTCCATGCATGTACAGTGCTTGTACATTACGTCTGGGTGGGTGGGTGGAGCCTCCCACAGTTGCCCGAACCGGTTAGCCCAAATTGGACAGAACCGGCTGAATCCCACCTCTGGTTGTATCTAAATGTTTGGCGTTGTGATTAATTCTATTTTCCTTTATCTCTTATCAGTAGGAGGACATTATTTCAAGGACTTCTACTGGTACATGCCTACCATCCTCATTTATTAGCAGGGAGACTCAAATTCAAGAAACCCCCCGCAGGCACTTGTACATCATCTTTAACATCGATTCTCACTGGAAAGCCAAATGGGTCATTGAATGCATATAGACATAGGAAGACATATAAATGACCCCACGCAAAAGGTGCCAGGCTTTGAATCACCCCGTCAGCAATGAATCATCTTCAATAGGATTTGCACCTCACATGGTGGCTGCCGGGACTCAATCAGAATAGAATAGAGCGGGAAGCAACCTAGGAGATCTTCTAGTCCAGCCCCGTGCTCAAGCAGGAGACCCTACACCACTATTCACTTATCTTCCCTACCAGTATGCAAATGTGAGTGTGCCTCGTCCACACATGCACACGGCCTACCGCACATGCGCTTTGCTCATGTGCATGGCTTGCACACAGCTAAAAAATGTGCCTAAATAGGATGGCATAGAGCCCGGGTGGGTGGGCGGATGGGCCCACTAGTGATTTCTGCTATCAGTACGGGTGAACCAGTCCAAACCGGCTGAATACCACCAACCAATATGTTGTGGTCCGCCAGCAGCCTGCAGAGCTGGCAGTGGACAGTGATGAGGCTGAGGAAGAACAGGGCCAGTCCTGGAGGCTGAGGAAGGTCAGGATGAGGGCTCTGCGTCGGAGGCAGAGATGGGGCCAGGGCCATCAGGGAGTGATGTGTAGACTCCGGAGCCTCCAGAGGCTGACAGTAGAGAGGCAGAGGAACAGGAGGGACCTGTTCCTAATGCATTTATGAGAAGAGCTGCCAGAAGGCAGGAAAAGATAAAGCAGAGAGGACAACTCGGGAGTAAGGCCAAGGGATGATTGGCCCCTTCCATAAGGCTTAAAAGACCAGCAACGGCTCTTGGCCTCTTTGCCGGAAAACAACGTTGATAAACTTGGTTCTTATCTTGCTCAGCGTCCTCTGCTTCTGAACTTTTGCCAAGAGAAGCCTTTGGCAGTTTGCCTAATTATCCCAAGCTCAGGTGATAAGACTTTATGAAGACTTTGTTTGATTTAGTTTGGACTACGCTGAGAATGAGTAAATTCTCAGCTGTTCTAATAAAGTCTGTTCGTTTTTGAACTGTTTGTGTCAATTACTACCTCCTTGGGCCTGGGTCACAACACCCTACACCATTTCAGACAAATGGCTATCCAGCCTCTTCTTAAAAACCTCCAATGATGGAGCACCCACAACTTCTGAAGGCAACTTCTGTTCCACCCATTAATTGCCCTTACTGTTTCTCCTTTATTTCAGGTTGCTTCTCTCCGTGATTAGTTCCCACCCATTTTTTTCTTGTCTTGCCTTCTGGTGCTTTGGAAAATAAATTGACCCCCTCCTCTTTGTGGCAGCCTCTGCCACTAGCATACTGCTATCGTCTGCCCCTTAGTCCTCCTTTTCGCTAGACTAGCCAAACCCAAATCCTGCAACCATTCTGCACATGTTGTATTAGGTTTTTTGACTGGTGCCACACCTTACTGATACATGTCTAAGTGATCGTCTACTAGGACTCCAAGGTCCCTCTCACAGTTACTGTTTTTGAGCCAGGGTTTGCTTAATCTGTACTTGTACTCTCTCTATAAATGGGGCAGAGTATCCTCCCCTCAGTGTAACTGCAGGGCCCCACATCAAACTATAGATCACATGATGACCGGCTCTAAGCTGAGGGCATATACTGGTCCAGTATCTGATTTTTTAAATATAAGCGATGATAGCAATAGCGCTTAGACTTATATACCGTTTCACAGTGCTTTACAACCCTCTCTAAGTGATTTACAGAGTCAGCCTATTGCCCCCAACAATTTGGGTCCTCCTTTTACCCATCTCGGAAGGATGGAAGGCTGAGTCAACCTGAGCCTGGTGAGATTTGAACTGCCAAACTACAGGCAGCAGGCAGGCAGCAGAAGTAGCCTGCAGTACAGCACTCGAACCACTACGCCACCACGGCTCATGATGCACTTCAATGATTAGATGGCCTAGACCGGGGATGTCAAACGGCCCATGAGCCACATGCATCACATCCTGGCCACGCCCATTTTAGCAAGGGGGGAAAAAAGTTCTGATAGGTCACATAACAACAACATGACGATGCGAGTTTGACACCCCTGGCCTTGGAGACATTGGGATTTGAACAAAGATCTTTTTAACATTTATATTTTATTATGCGTTACTAATCTAGATGAAATGTTAATATATGGGTAATCCTCGACTCATGACCACAATTAAACCCAACATTTCTGTTGCTAAGTGAGACATTAGTTAAGTGAATTTTGGCCCATCCATTTTATGGCCTTTCTTGCTACAGTTGTTAAGTGAATCACTGCAGTTGTTAAGTTAGTAGCAGTTGTTAAGTGAATCTGGCTTCCCCGTTGACTTTACTTGTCAGACGTTCCCATTGTCAGAAGGTCACCAGAAGGTCACACATGATCCTGGATCACTGCAACCATCCTAAATATGAACCAGTTGCTAAGCCTCTGAATTTTGATCATATGACCATAAGGATGCTGCAATGGTTATAGGCATAAAAATGCTTGTAAGTCTCTTTTTCCAGGGATGTTGTAACATCAAATGGTCAATAAGGGAGCTGTTGTAAGTCAAGGACTACCTGTACTGCTAGTCCATGCATGATATGCCATACGCGAAATAAAGAAATAAATAAATAAATTTCAAGGACGCAGTTGGCCCTTCTGAATTGGAAGGTAATCCTTATTCTGAATAGGCACCTGTGTTAATTTTAGCCCTACCTTTCTAAAATTACCCCATTGCAAACACGGTAGCTTGGTAGAGAAGCCCAAATGCAAGAAATCTGGCTTATGATTATTTTTGTTGTTGTTAGTTGCGAAGTCATGTCCGACCCATCACAACCCCATGGACAACGTTCCTCCAGGCCTTCCTGTCCTCTGCCATCCTCTGGAGTCTATTTAAGCTCACACCTACTGCTTCAGTGACTCCATCCAGCCACCTCATTCTCTGCCGTCCCCTTCTTCTTTTGCCCTCAATCCTTTTTCCCAGCATGAGGCTCTTCTCCAGTGAGTCTTCCTTCTCATTAGGTGGCCAAAGTACTTGAGTTTCATCTTCAGGATCTGGCCTTCTAAAGAGCAGTCAGGGTTGATCTCCTCTAGGACTGACCAGTTTGATCGCCTTGCAGTCCAAGGGACTCGCAGGAGTCTTCTCCAGCACCGTAGTTCAAAGGCCTCAATTCTTTGGCGCTCAGCCTTTCTTATGGTCCAACTTTCACAACCATTAATTATTTTTAAGGGGATCAAATTCTGCCAGCCTGCCAGCTTTGAACTTCCTTTTTCTTTATTTCTTAGAAGAATGAGCTCTGGGTTTATGTATGGGGAAAAAAAGTGAGTTCTGATTGGCTGAGCATGCTGTGAGCTCATGCACTGGCCCAAAAGGAGAAAAGCAGATTGGTTGGCAGTTACCTAACTCCACAAATCTGTCAGCATCTGTCTCTCCTCATAGTGTCTAAGTGTCTCCAAGGATCAGGAAATGATCTGGAGGCTACACAACATGAATCAAAGTCGCCCAAACGTCAAATTAATGTGAGATGACTGGGAGATGGAAAAGCTTGGGGGGAGCTTGCAAGTGTCCTGAGATTCGACGTGTACAAAAAAAAAAAGAGAGAAATGAAGAAAAAATCTGAAATCGACAGTTTTGCCTGCTTACTTTCTGAGGCAAGATGCCTCGTCCACTGGTTGCCTCCCCTGGTGCTTTCGGTCCCTCAACGCAACTCTCATTTCATCACGTTCCTCAGCCAAGGAGAAAAGAACCCACTCAAGTGTTTACAGCAGCAGTTTTAAAGGCTGCACCACCAGCAGAAATTGAACGGATGATGTTTTTTCTCTTGTGTGAAATTTCTGCTGGCTGTGCAGCTGTGGCAGCCCCGTTTCATTAAAAAAAAGAAAAAGAAAAACTCATATTTTCACATTTTTTGAGCCATTGGAAAAAAGCACTCCGGTTCAATTCAACTCACGCACAAAAGCTAATGCGATCCTTGGTTGTATAAACAGAGGCATAGAATCAAAATCACGTGAAGTATTAGTACCGCTTTCTAAAACCCTAGTAAGGCCACACCTGGAATACAGCATCCAATTTTGGTCACCACATTATAAAAAAAAGATGTTGAGACTTTGGCAAAAGTGCAGAGAAGAGCATCTAAGATGATTAAAATTCTGGAGACTAACACATACAAAGGATGGTTGGGTATGGCTACTCTAGAGAAAAGAAGGACTAGGGGTGACATAAGGGGTGAAATCCAGCAGGTTCTGACAGGTTTTGGAGAACCAGTAGCGGAAATTTTGAGCAGTTCAGAGAACCAGCCAATACCACCTCTGGCTGGCCTCAGAGTAGAGTGAGAATGGAGATTTTGCAATATCCTTCCCCTGGAGTGGGGAGGGAATGAGGATTTTGCAGTATTTGTCCCCTGGAGCAAGGTGGGAATGAAGATTTTGCAGTATCCTTCCCCTGCCATGCCCACCAAGCTACACCCACCAAGCCACACCACGCCCACCAAGCGGTAGTAAAAAAAATTGGGTTTCACCACTGGGTGACGTGATAGCACTGTTCCAGTATTTGAGGGGCTGCTCCAAAGAAGAGGGGGTCAAGTTATTTTCCAAAGAACCAGAAGACAGGACAAGAAACAATGGATGGAAACTGATCAAGGAGAGAAGCAACCTGGAATTAAGAAGAAACATCCTACTAGTGAGAACAATTAATTAGTGGAATGGCTTGCTTGTGGGTTGTGGGTGCTCCATCACTGGAGGTTTTAAAGAAGAGACTGGACAGCCACTTGTCTGAAATAGTATGGGATCTCCTGCTTGAGCAGGGGGTTGGACTAGAAGACCTCCAGGTTCCCTGGACCAATCTTCACCACCTTCACCAACGAGGTCCTCTAGTTTTACAAGCTTCACCCTGATGCCATACGTTGAACAGCCTGAGATTCCCTCCCTCTCTTCCTTCTCCTTTTTGTTAATGACTTAAATGGCATTTCGTCCAAGAAATTCTGAAACAGAGTCATTGCTCAATTGTCTGGAAGTACCGAGCTGAAGCGCGCTGGCAAATATTTCATAAACATATGTCAGCCACTTAGAAGAAATGCAGTTTATTTGTACATTAATTACATTGACACTCTGGCAAAATATTTGAGTATTGAGAGATATTTAAACAGACAAGTGTGAAGCGTGCTAGCGATTAAAGGCGAACAGCACTTGCAATCAAATTAAAAAAAATAAAAAAAATAAAAAATGTAACACGTGGGAAAAGGTTCACTGTACTGTAAGTCAAGTCTTCTAGCACAATTTATACCAAGAAATACAGATCTCACTTCTCAGTTGGTGGGATTCAACATTTTTTACTACTGGTTCTGTGGGCGTGGCTTGGTGGGCGTGGCATGGCTTAGTGGGCGTGGCTTGGTGGGCATGGCAGGGGAAGGATACTGTAAAATCTCCATTCCCTCCCCACTCCAAGGGAAGGTTACTGCAAAATCCCCATTTCCTCCCGATCAGCTGGGACTTGGGAGGCAGAGAATAGATGGGGGTGGAGCCAGTCAGAGGTGGTATTTACTGATTCTCTGAACTACTCAAAATTTCCGCTACCAGTTCTCCAGAACTGGTCAGAACCTGCTGAACACCTCCTCTGCTTGTATTCCATGTCACTTGAAAAGGGATTTTTTAAAAAAATTTGATTTATATGCTGCCCTTCTCTGGAGACTCAGGGCAGCTTACAATGCGTTAAGCAATAGCCTTCATACTTTTGTATATTTTTTTATACAAAGTCATCTTATTGCCCCTACAATCTGGGTCCTCATTTTACCTACCTTAGAAAGGACGGAAGGCTGAGTCAACCTTGAGCCTGGTGAGATTAGAACTTGCAGTAATTGCAGGCAGCTGAATGTTAATCACAGTGCCTTAGTCTACTGCGCCACTCAGGCCATTGCGCCACTCAGGATTGTGGGTTAGATCTTCCTAAGCAGCTGGATCTGGAGATCTAAGCCTTATTCTCAGGTTATCACCAAGATCTCCCGATCTGTTTTTGACAGAAAACATCCTCAGGAGAAAGTGGCTTATAGCCATTTTTCACACTTATGACCATTGCAGTAACCCCATGGTCATGTGATCGAAATTCAGATGCTTGGCAGCAGACTCGTATTTATAATGGTTGTGTACCGAAGGCATATGGAATGTTGTTACCTTCCCACCTAAGTGGTACCTTTTGATCTACTCGCATTTTGCATGCTTTTGAACTGCTAGGTAGATAGGAGCTGGAGTAAGGGATGGGAGCTTACCCTGTTGCACGGCGCCTGGGTCTCGAACCTTCCAGCTGACAAGCTCAGACCCATTGTGCCCCCTTGGCCTAACTGCAAGGAAAGCTTTTTCTCATTCAATCAGGACTGGCTTCTCCATAACTTCTATTTTTCTATGTCAGTCCCTCTGGAAGGAGCGAGAAATTGTTTTTCTTCTACGTGACCATTCAGGTATTTGAAGAGTGCGACCATGTCCTCTCCAGTCATCTGCTCTCAAGACTAAACATAGACAGCTTCTCCTATTTCTCTTTACAGGATTCAGATGCTAGTCCTCTGCTCATCCTCATGGTCTTCTCTGAACTGGTTCCAATTTTTGTGCATCTTTTTAAAAGAATGATGCCTTCAAGTGAATCTAATGTTCCACCTGGAGTCTTTCCAAAGCAAACTGAAGTGCAATGAGCATTTCCTGTGTTAGGGAAAATACCTTTCTATTGATGATGCAGCTTCAACTTTCATTTTGCAGTTTTTAAGAGCCACATCACTATGCTGGTTCATATTCGCTCGGGAATCAACGGCTATTCCACAATCTTTTCACTAGTACAATTACCAATCCGGTTAGCTGTCTTCCTCTTAACACAACTTTGCATTTGTTATTACTAAATTTTATACTCTTCATTTCAGTCCACTTCCCAAATCTATACGGATGGCTTTAGCTAAAACATATGAAGAACAGTTGCAGGAATTGGGTGTGTCTAGTTTAATGAAAAAGAAGGACTAGGGGAGACATGATAGCAGTCTTCCAATATCTCAGGGGTTGTCACAAAGAAGAGGGAGTCAAGCTATTCTCCAAAAGCACCTGAGGGTAGGACAAGAAGCAATGGGTGGAAACTAATCAAAGAGGAGCAACTTAGAACTAAGGAGAAATTTCCTAATGGTGAGAACAATTAACCAGTGGAACGACCTGCCTCCAGAAGTTGTAGGTGCTTCAACACTGGAGGTTTTTAAGAAGAGATTGGATAATTATTTGTCTGAAATGGTATAGGGTTTCCTGGCTTGAGCAGGAAGTTGGACTAGAAGACCCCCAAGTCAGTGGTGAAATCCAATTTTTTTTACTACCGGTTCTATGGGTATGGCTTGGTGAGCGTGGCTTGGTGGGCATGGCAGGGGAAGAATACTGCAAAATCCCCATTCCCTCCCCACTCCTGGGGGAACGATATTGCAAAATCTCCATTCCCACCTCACTCTGGAAGCAGCCAGAGGTGGTTCTCCAAACTACTTAAAATTTCTGCTACCGGTTCTCCAGAACCTGTCATAACCTGCTGGATTTCACCCCTGCTTCAAGTCCATTCCAACTCTGTTCTTCTGTTATATCCCCCAAATCTGTTGAGGAAGGTAAAGCTGAGACTAGGCTTGTTAAAGTTGAAACTAGGTTAATCTGGCTGACGTCTGACAACTGCAGTATATAGTCTTAAAGGTGTTAATACAATAGATGGGCCTCTTTATGATCTACTTTAGAATATTTTCAGAGAAAGATCTTCCTTCCAGAGCTCCCTTCTTCTCCTTTTTGAAGATAGGACAATTTGCTCTTTTCTAGAGATCCTTGAGAACCCTCACCAGTTCTAAGAAACTCTCAAGAATAATTCATGAAGGTCAAGACAGAGACCATCATCTAGTTCTTTTAGTATCTTAAGAAGAGGTACATGGTCTTATCGTGTTTGTCTAAATCTCAGTCTCAACGTTCAGTCTGCCTTTTTCACAGTTTCCTGGTGGATGACATGCTTGCTTACTTACTTACTTACTTACTTACTTACTTACTTATTTGAGTACCTATTAGATAATATATATAAGCATGAATTGAATACATAAGATGAATACAATTAACGGACAGTCCTAATAAATACATTAGGACAGGGACAGTAGGCACACTGATGCTCTTATGCACACCCCTTACAGACCTCTTAGGAATGGGGTGAGGTTAACAGTAGACAATCTAAGGTTAAAGTTTTGGGGTTTTTGGGATGAGACCACAGAGTCCGGTAGTGTATTCCAGGCATTAACACTATTGCTGAAGTCATATTTTTGCAATCGAGTTTGGAACGGTTCACTTTAAGTTTGTATCTATTGTGTGCACGTGTATTGTTGTGGTTGACGCTGAAGTAGTCATTGACAAGTAGGACATTGTAGAATTGGAGAAGGTTGAGTCAAAACAGGACTTGAACAATGTGGTCTTTTCTTTGCTACCACTTACCCTATGCATTAGCAGCTAGTAAACTGATTGGTTTCTCTCCCTTTTTAAATGTATTTAAAGATACTTTTTTTGTTGTTTATTCTGAGGTTTTGTTTTACTGGCATCAGATCTGGTCTGTAGACCTGTGTGACCTGACCTCTTTTCCATTTCCTATATGTGTTCTTCCTTGTTGCCAGAAATGCATTGTTTTTAGTGTAGTCACATAATGCTATCTTCATTTTTTTTTCTAATAAAATTATTTGCCATGCTTTTAGTGCCTTCTTTTTTTTAAGGAAAATCTCTCTCTTTCTTAAGCTTCTCCTTATAATACTGCATCAGTTTTGGTCGCCACAACATAAAAAAGATGCTGAGACTCTAGAAAGAGTGCAGAGAAGAGCAAACATGATTAGGAGATTGGAGGCTAAAACATATGAAGAATGGTTGTTGGAATTGGATATGTCTAATCTAGTGAAAAGAAGGACTAGGAATGACATAATAGCAGTGTTCCAATATCTAAGGGTTTGCTATAAAGAAGAGGGAATCAATCTGAAGGCAGGACAAGAAGCAATGGATGGAAACTAATCAAGGAGAGAAGCAGCCTAGAAATAAGGAGAAATTTTCTGACAGTTAGAACAATTAATCAGTGGAATGACTTGCTTCCAGAAGTTGTGAATGCTCCAACACTGGAAGTTTTTAAGAAGAAGTTGGATAACCATTTGTCTGAAGTGGTGTAGGGTTTCCTGCCTGAGCAGGTGATTGGACTAGAAGACCTCCAAGGTCCTTTCCAACTCTGTTATTCTATTCCTGTCAACCAACCTACTTATTCTAGCTTTGATTTGATTAAAATCCTTTATTTTTAATAGAAGGCATGAATTAGATGATACTTAGCATTAATTTCTCTTAAAATTGAAAATTCCAGCAGTAGAGGGTCATTGCCTCCAATATTTTTGTTACTTCCTCCACCAAATTTTATATATGGATTCCTACAAAGTTAAGGAAAGGTGACCTTCTTGTATTATTTTTCCCTATAGTGTAATGTCGACAGTTGCTACCAAGGCAACTTTGAATTTTCTGGAAGGACCAAGCTTGATAGAGTTCCTCCCAACAGAAATTGGGGTAATTAAAATCTCCTGTTGCTTCAGTTTCATGCTTCATCCATATCATCTCCTTGACACAAACAAGTATTGCATTAATTCGTTCCTCTGTTCTGTAAGATTGCCAACTTCATAGAAGAAATAGATATTCTTAGCATTCCGTGTAACCTTCCTTCTTTTCTATAGCATTGGCTCACTTTGAACAAATAATATCTTTCAGCTACTATATTCCAGGCCTCAGAAATTCAGGCCATCAGGACTCCGTTATACTCATTAAATTGTATTTTTCTATCTGTACTAAAAGCACAAGCTCATCTTTCTGAGCATTAGTCATGAATTTTATGAGCCAATATATTCAACGCATATGTAAGAAACTCTATTTCAGCAACATTTTTACTTCTTATCATGCACAAACCCACTTGAGAGCCTCACTTCAGGATTTTCACTTCTATCTCTCACAAGAATACATTTAAAGGTAAAGATTCCCCTTGCACATATGTGCTAGTCGTTCCCAACTCTAGGGGGCGGTGCTCATCTCCGTTTCCAAGCTGAGAAGCCAGCGCTGTCCGAAGACGTCTCCGTGGTCATGTGGCCAGCATGACTAAATGCCAAAGATGCATGGAACGCTGTTATTTTCCCACCAAAGGTGGTCCCTATTTTTCTACTTGCATTGTTTACGTGCTTTCGAACTGCTAGGTTGGCAGAAGCTGACACAAGTAATGGGAGCTCACCCCATTACGCAGCACTAGGGATTCAAACCGCTGAACTGCTGACCTTTTGATCAACAAGCTCAGCGTCTTAGGCACTGAACTACCACGTCCCTAATAGAATACATTTAGAACCCTCTTAATCAACCTGTCTATGGCTTGGATAAATGTATTTGTATCATTCTTCTCAGATGTATCCCATCCCATGCTAGCAGTTCATCATCTAGACCAGGGGTCTCCAACCCCCAAGTTATGAACTGGTACCGGTCCATGGCCTGTTAGGAACCAAGTGTTGTGGCCCGCCAGTGGCCAGCAGATCTGGCAGTAGTAGGAGGTTGGGGAGGAACATTGGCCAGTCCTGGAGTCTGGGGAAGGCTCTGATGAGTGCTCTGTGTCAGAGGCAGAGATGGGGCCAGGGCCATATGCCAGTTATCAGCTGAGTTAAACATCAATGAGGCAGATGAACAGCTGGAGCCTGTTCCCAGTGTGCACATGCGCAGAGTTGCCAGACAAAGGGAACAGCTGAAGAACAAGGGTCAAATTGGGAGTAAGGCAACAGGTGGACGATGAATGGCCCCTCCCAGAGGGAATAAAAGATGAGCAAAAGGGGAGGGGTGTTTGCAGGAGACAATTAGTTCATTCCTGCATTCTTGTGCAGGATAATGGTCGGTAATTGTGAACTATCTTGAAAGACTGTAGGAGAGGAAAGACTTTGCTGGAGAGGAATTCACTGTAAATTAAATAAGAAGGGTTTATCGGGATGAGGACTTGGCTTCGTGCTGCTGGGGAAGCCTAGGTCAGAACACCAAGCCTCACAGCTGGAAGTTAGCAAAAGTGTGCATGCTCAGGATCAAAGTTATGTGCTCCTCCTCCCTCCCTGGTCTGCGGAAAAATTGTGTTCCATGAAATTGGTCCCTGGTGCCAAAAGGTTTGGGGACCACTGATGGAGCTAATTCAGACCGTGCTTCTAGGAACCAAGTCTTTCACATCAATACTTTTAGGGATCCAGTCTTCTCATCTTTGACAAAGAATTTCAGCAAAGAAATTACTTTTGATATGCTAGGTTTGCTACCAGTCTGAGTTAATGTTTTATTCCCTGGTTCTAGTGTTATGAGACTGGGAAGCTCCCAGAGGAAATGGTTCACATTTCAATGGTTGGCTTTATCATCTGAAAAGTTGCTTTGAAATGGGGCATGTAAACTGGTAGGCCATTTTCCCCTCTAAAGAACCTATAAACAGAATGCTACTGTAGGAAGTTAGCATTCATCCCTCTCCTAGAAGAATAAAATATTTTAGGAAATATTAAAAAGGCAGAACATTATATTTTCCTGGATGAGAAATGAAGAAACATGTTTTAAAGACAAAGCAGCTCCTTGCAGCTTCCTGCCTCCCCCCACTTTTGTCAATGGGCAGAGGCAAAAACTAATTCTCCCCATCTTTGTCAATGGACCATCATCTGCAACACAATAGGACCCATCTAGCAACAGAAACTCACTAGCAACAGAAACTCACCACATGGCAAGGCTCAAGCCAGCTTGGGAGACAACCTACAAAGTTAGCTAAGACCCACCACCACCTGGGAATCTGAAATCAGGATACATTTCTTATACAGGAACTGGAAACTCTGAGGTGGGGCACAACCAGACGGCATAAAACCAAGGCACTTCCAGCATCTCGCCCCCTTTTTTTTCTACTCAGGAACTCAAGCCTTGTTCTCCTGTTCAGGAACTCAAGCCATGTGATCCCTGTCCACTATTAAACCATCTTTCCAAGCAGTGTCCATGTTTCCAGTGTCTTTTTCCCCACTTGGAACTGAACCCAGATGGACATTTCTTCCAACACTACATTAGTTGAAATCTGGGAGAGGAGTAAGACAAGAGTTCCTTAGAAGTTTATTTATTTATTTATCAAAAATGTATGAGATAACAGGTATAAGTATAAACATGATTATGAATACAGGAAATGGATACGAATAAATGGGGACAGTAGGAAAGGGACGATAGGCACGTTGGTATGCTTATGCATGCCCATTACAGACCTCTTAGGAATGGGGTGAGGTCAACAGTAGACAGTCTAAGGTTAAAGTTTTGGGGGTTTGGGGAAGAAACCACAGAGTCAGGTAGTGCATTCCAGGCATTGACCACTCTGTTGCTGAAGTCGTATTTTCTGCAATAGAGTTTGGAGCGGTTTACCTTGAGTTTGTATCTATTGTTTGCCCATGTATTATTGCGGTTGAAGCTGAAGTAGTAGTTGACAGGTAGGATGTTGTAGCAGACAATTTTGTGTACTATGCTTAGGTCAGTTTACAAAGGGAAAACAAAATTGTTTCCTGTGAGGATGAACTTTTTAAAAAATCTCCCCTGGTGTTTGCTTTCAGCAGAATACAATAAACATCACATTATTTTAACCATCATTAAACATGTTCGGGATTCTCTTGAATTTCTTGAGCAAGAACAATGCAACAAAAAATCCAGGGTGGCTTTGTGTGAAAATACAGAAACATAACTGCTGTATCTTGGAGCCACTCGGGGAGATGGACACATTTCCTCCATTGGAAAAAGATATTCACATGTGCGCTTGACTATTGGCTCATAGGACAATCAATGTGCAAAACCAAGCCAAAGGTCACAGAGGTGGTAAAAGCCTTGTGGAAGAAGAATTATATTTCATGGTGCTCTGCTATCTGAAAAAAAAATCATTAGCTTTGATCAATGAAAGTTGAATAATTTGTGCTGTAGGTCAGTTCTCCTTTTCTTAAGCAGGACTGTTGTTATTTCCCTTCTTTTTGAGGTCAACTGGCTTTGACTTTTATTGAAGTCCTAAATGTTCCCCAATCTCCAAACGGGATGCATTTCATCCTCTATCATATCCTTCTAGTATGGTCAAGGCCACAGTTCATCAGGTTGGGGATGATTGCTTTGAGTGATCAGTGACCTTGACTGGGCAAATATAAGAAAAGACATGAATAGATAGAATAGAATAATGGAGTTGGAAGGGTTGGAGATCTTCTAGTCCAACCCCTTGCTCAGGCAGGGAGCCCTACACCATTTCAGTTGTCCAATCTCTTCTTAAAAATTTCCAGTATTGGAGCATTCACAACTTCTGGAGGCAAGTTGTTCCACTGATTAATTGTTCTAACTGTCAGGAAATTTCTCCTCAGTTCTAAGTTGCTTCTCTCCTTGATTAGTTTCCATCCATTGCTTCTTGTCCTGCCCTCAGGGGCTTTGGAGAATAGCTTGACTCCCTCTTTTTTGTGGCAGCCCCTGTGATATTGGA
Organism: Ptyas mucosa; assembly: GCA_012654045.1. Classification (NCBI taxonomy): domain Eukaryota; kingdom Metazoa; phylum Chordata; class Lepidosauria; order Squamata; family Colubridae; genus Ptyas; species Ptyas mucosa. The sequence continues at coordinate 58,581,276 of WNWU01000003.1, forward strand.
AGACTGCTATTATATCACCCCAATCCTTCTTTTCGTTGAACTAGACATACCCAATTCCAGCAACTGTAACTGTCAGGAAATTTCTCCTTAGTTCTAAGTTGCTTCTCTCCTTGATTAGTTCCCACCCATTGCTTCTTGTCCTACCTATTAATTAATAGCATTAATTAATTCGGTTAATTGATACCATATGTCTTCATGCATTATATAATATACATATAGGAAGGGAAGCTCCTTTTTTTTAAACCCAACATGCCTTATCCCTAAATCAGTGGGTGTAGGAAAGAGAGCTGTATATGAAATGTTACTTGAAGTCTCCGGCGATAAACAACAGGTGATTAGAAGAAATGATGTCTGCTTTCTTTAGCTTCAAAGAAAGGAAATTGTTGTCACTCATAAATCAATGCTCAAATTACTCTCACCTACAATGGTCTGCCTCAGATAAATGAATTGTGCATCTTTCCCATCTAGCTTGGCCCAGATAAATAAGATAGCTCACGCCTGCATAACAGGAAGGCTTCAGTGCTTACCAACAAGGGAAGGGAAACTGTTTTAAGAACTCATTGAATAGTGAAGTATTTTAGGAACCAACAGTTTTAAGAACAAATTTGTGGGGGCACCTTCCGCTTACATCCCCGAAGGTCGACCACGTGTTTTCAGCCCACATCCTCTGTGAGGTACAAAAAAAGTCGCTGGATAACAAGAGACTTTTAATATTTAAATAGCTTGATTGACATGGTTCTTCTTAGGAGGACCTCAGATTGAGGAACTGGCCCCATCAAACTCATTCAGAGGAACCTTCTTTCCAGGTCCAACTGAAACAGAGGCTGAACCTGGTGGATTCTCTAAGCAGAGTTTGCATGATGGTACCAAGCAAAGAGAAGTGAAAGCTTCACGGAGGGAAAAGATTGTATTTGTAGATACAGCATTGCCAAAAAGGCATTAAGAGATGTTAACCTAATCTTGTGAAGCTTCTTCTCCGGTAATATTGTACTACAAAACCTTTGCTAGACCAATTCTCGAATACAGCTCATCTGTCTGGAATCCACACTGCATATCGGACATTAATACAATCGAGCGAGTCCAGAGGTATTTCACGAGAAGAGTCCTCCACTCTTCTGCTCACAACAGAATATCTTATGCCACCAGGCTTGAAATTTTGGGCTTAGACAACTTAGAACTATGCTGCCTTCAGTTTGACCTAAGCGTAGTACATAAAATTATCTGCTACAATGTCCTACCTGTCAATGATTACTTCAGCTTCAACCGCAACAATACACAAGCACACAATAGATACAAACTTAAGGTAAACCATTTCAAACTCGATTGCAGAAAAGACGACTTCAGCAACAGAGTGGTCAATGCCTGGAATGCACTACCTCACTCTGTGGCTTCATCCCCAAACCCCCATAACTTTAACTTTAATCTTAGACTGTCTACTTTCAACCTCAACCCATTCCTAAGAAGTTTTTAAGGGGCGTGCATAAGCGCACTGATGTGCCTACCATCCCTGTCCTACTGTTCCCATTTATTTATTTATCCCCATTTATATTTATCCCCGTTGTTGTTGCCAGTGCAGTTTTTAAAGTTGTGGAGACTGTGGAATATAGGAGAAAGCCGCGAGAACACAGACAATAATGTTTTCAAAAGATGAGTGTGTGAACTTAGAGGATAGTTAAGGCACCTGTAGTGTACCAAGTATTGCTGAACTAAAACTCACAGCATCCTTCCCTCTAGGCACCCTTCCCTAAAACTCCCAGCATTCTTCCCTCCTAAACCTTAGAAGCCTTTTTTTGTGCCCTCCACAAGTTCTTCTAGCTGATTTCAGAAACATTGTGGCATCATTTCCTGACAGAGTGAACATTGTGAAATGCACTATTCATTTAATATATGTCTTACATTGTATACTCAAAAAAAGCTCATAGTGTGCATAATATTGTAGGACGTTAGTACCCACCCCTTTCCCAGAAGAATGAAATATTTTAGGAAATATTAAAAAGGCAGAATATTATATTTCCATGGTTGAGAAATGGAGAAACATGTTTTAAAGAGAAAGCAGCTCCCACCTTCCTGCCCCCCCCCACCCTTTGTCAATGGACCATCATCTGCAACACAATAGGACCCATCTAGCAACAGAAACTCACCACATGGCACCTGGGATGATTACATCAGCCAGCAAGGCTAGCTAAGTCCCCCACCCCCTGGGAGTCTAACAACCAATCAGGATACTCTTTCAGGGCCCCAGGAAGTTCAAAGCCAAAGAGGGCATAAAACCCGGAGAATCACTGTATCTTACCCTTTTTCTGTTCAGGAACTCAAACCATGTGATCCTGTCCACCAGTAAACCATCTTTCCAAGCAGTCTCCATGGTTCCAGTGTCTTTTCCCCCACTTGGAGCTGAACCCAGAAGTCTAAGAGTATTGCCCTTTGTTTTATCCCTACAACAATCCCATGAGGGAGGTTGGGCTGAGAGACATGGACTGGTTCAAAATAATAAAAGAATAACAGAGTTGGAAGGGACCTTGTAGGTCTTATAGTCCAACCCCTTGTTCAGGCAGGACACCCCAAACCATTTCAATGGTTGTCCAATCTTTTCTTGAAAACGTCTAGTGTTAATGCATTGACAATAACTGGAGACAAGTTGTTCCACTGATTAATTGTTCTCACTGTCAGGAAATTTCTCCTTATTTCCAGGTTGCTTCTCTCCTTGATTACTTTCCACCCATTGCTTCTTGTCCTGCCTTCTGGTGCTTTGGAGAATAGGTTGAACCCCCCCCACCTCTTCTTTGTGGCAGCCCCTCAAATACTAGAACATACTGCTATCATGTCACCCTTAGTCCTTCTTTTCATTAAACTATCATACACTGAGCTTCTCTGACAATCTTGGTCCAGCATCTTATCCAGTATTGTAATGGTGGCTGGATGTTGATAATGACAATGATATTTATCAGTACGTTGTAATATTTAATTATTGCCTCAACCAAGGAAACTCAATGGATGACTTCTGGCTAATCCCCCACAATGTGACCTACCTTACAGGGTTGCTATGTGGATGAATCAAGAAGAGGCAGATTAACAGATTAACAGAGTTGGAAGGGACCTTGTAGGTCATCTAGTTCAACCCCCCCCCACCTAAGCAGACCCTACACCTGTGATGGTGAACCTATGGCATGTGTGCCACAGGTGGCACGTGGCGCCATATCAGTGGGCACGTGAGTGTTGCCCTAGCTCAGTTCCAGCATGCGCATCTGATTTTTGGGCCTTCCGGGCCCACCGGAAGTCAGCAAATAGGCCATTTCTGGCCTCCGGAGGGCCTCCAGGAGGAAAGGGGGAGGCTGTTTTTGCCTTCCCCAAGTTCCAAGAAAGCCTCTGGAGCCTGGGGAGGCCAAAAAACGGGTATACTGGGCCCACCGTGTCATCCCATGCCAAAAGTGGGGGGAGGGTGGAGGGGTCACACGCGCATGCGTGGAGCGCATTGAATTATGGGTATGGGTGGGCACACACACAGATGACCCCCCCTGCACTCCCTCTGCTTTTGGCACGCGATGGCAAAAAGGTTAGCCATCACTGCCCTACGCCATTTCTGACAGATGGCGTCATGTCTCTTCTTGAAAGCTTCCAGTGATGAAGCTCCCACAGTTTCTGAAGGCAACTTCTGTTCCATTGGTTGATTGCTCTCACTGTCAGAAAATTTCTCCTTATTGAGGTTTCTCCAGGTTGAATCTCTCCGTGTTCTTTCCTTGAATCTCCAGGCTGAGGCATTCTCAACCTCAAGAGAAAAGATGGGACGCACATCTAATATTTCCTTCGTTAAGAAATTTGGAGAAATAAATCAATAGAGGCCAAGCTTCGATTGCCAACTTTTCCAACTAGCAATGTAGATTAACAAGGATGGACTGATAACCTGATAATCTTCCTCCTCCTGTCCTTACCACGTTCTATAGAGGGGCGATCAAGAGCATCCTCCTGTCAGGTTGCATTACTGTCTGGTTTGGAAGCATTACTGCTTCAGACAGGAAGGAGGTGCAGAGAGTGGTGAGGACAGCAGAAAAGATTATTGGCAGTTCACTCCCTTCCATCCTGGGCATAGCACGTAAGCAATGCTTGAGCAGAGTCCACAGGATTGTCTGGGACGCTACCCATCCTCTTCACAACCTGTCTTCCTTGTTACCTTCTGGGAGGGGTCTTTGTAGTATCCAAAACAGAACATCCAGATTCAGTCACAGTTTTGTTCCATACAGTATCAACCTTGTGAACTCTCAAGTTTCTTCTTTCCACTATGTATTCGAGATGGACAGTGATTAATATTTATATGTATTTATATGTCAGGATGTAGTTATATACATAAGTGTTGGTGTTGGCGATCACCTTTAAAGTGCTCCATGGCTTAGGGCCGGGGTACTTACGGGACCGCCTTCTGCCACCAATTGCCTCCCACCGGCCAGTTCGCTCCCACAGAGAGGGCCTCCTCAGGGTGCCGTCAGCCAGACAGTGTCAGCTGGCGACCCCCAGGGGGAGAGCCTTCTCTGTGGTGGCACCCACCCTATGGAACGATCTACCCCCAGAGATACGAGTGATTCCAGACCTCCGGACTTTTTGTCGGGCCCTTAAAACTTATTTTTTTCAATTAGCCGGGCTGGCCTGATTTTACGTTTTACGTTGGTTTTAAAATTGATACTGATTTTAATTGAATGTTTTAAAATTATGGGCCAAACTTTATTTAATTATCTTAAAATTGTTTTAACTTTTGTACACAAATGTTTTATTCTGGCTGTTCACCGCCCTGAGTCCGAAAGGAGAAGGGCGGTATAAATATTCAATAAATAATAATAATAATAATACCAAACTTATATTTGCTGATAAAGAAATGAATAAATATAAATTTGATATAAAATGGTTTGTCGTGAATGCGACTGCTTGAGGGCTCCTGGATTGGAGCTGAAAGGCGAAAGGGAAGCAGTATGCTCCCTGCCACATGTTGGGGTAGACCAGGTGCTTCGATAGAAAAACACTTATACATAAGTATGTATATAGCATGTCTATATGTGTGTTGTGTATGTGTACACCTTTTGAGAGCAGGCAATGGAATTTCATTTTTAATGCATGCCAGAGTGCCCACAAGGGGGGAAAAAATGAAAATAAAGGTTATCTTGTTTAGATAATCTTTTAAAAATGCTAACCAGCTTCACTTCTGCTTGGAATCCACTTTTGGATTTTTGTTTGAAACTGAAAGAAATAACATGCTAACCTTGAGATTTGAGTATTATGTTTTTGCCATAGAAGCGCTGGGTGCTGTGGTTTATTTTAGTTCAGAGGTGAATTGTATTTCGTGTTTGCATCTGTACCAAAAAAAAGTAGGAAGTTACTTTTTTATAGCTTTTTTTTTTACTTCTTGTTTGCACCACCCAATTTTGCTCTAGCCTCTGTTTCCCCTTCTTTTTTCTCCTTTAAACTGTTTTTTTTTTTTTTTTCCTTGTATTTTATATTTTTTTGCAAGGTAATACAGTCTTTCATTGAAAAATGATTCATTGAAAATCTGCTACTAAATGGAGGAAGGAGCTGCAATGGTGTTTTGGCCAGCTCTTACTTTCTCTTTCTGCTCCCTTCCACACAATTTGAAGTGTGTTTCTTTCTCTTATGACAAAATTGCAGTCACCTGGATGATGAACTGGATAGAAATGAATCACTGAATTATCCTTTCCTGATTCAGCTGCAGAGATGGTATCAAGATCAGATGAAATGTTAGTGCTACCACTGGTAAGACCACACCTGGAATAGTGGATCCAGTTTTGGTCACCACAATACAAAAAAAGATGTTGAGACTCTAAAAAGAGTGCAGAGAAGAGCAACAAAGAAGATTAGGGGAATAGAGGCTAAAACATACGATGGACGGTTGCCGGAATTGGGTATGTCTAGTTCAGGGGTCAGCAACCTGTGGCTCCGGAGCCACATGTGGCTCTTTGGGCCCTCTGCTGTGGCTCCCTGGTTACGGTAGATTCTCCTGCTTGAGCAGGGGGTGCGAGTAGAAAACCTCCAGAGTCCCTTCCAACTCTGTTATATTTGTTACTGTTGCTCTGATCAGCATGTAGGTTATTTCTAGTTGATCATGAGATCCCTTGCATCTTGGACATAAACTGTTTCAACTTCTACCCTCAAAACGACGCTATAGAGCACTGCACACCAAGACAACTAGACACAAGAACAGTTTTTTCCTGAACGCCATCACTCTGCTAAACAAATAATTCCCTCAACAGTGTCAAACTATTTACTAAGTCTGCACTACTATTAATCTTCTCATCGTTCCCATCACCCATCTCCTTCCACTCATGACTGTATGACTGTAACTTTGTTGCTTGGATCCTTACGATTGATATTGATATTGATTGTTTCCTGATTGCTTATTTGTACCCTATGACGATCATTAAGTGCTGTATCTTATGATTCGTGATGAACGTATCTTTTCTTTTATGTACACTGAGAGCATATGCACCAAGACAAATTCCTTGTGTGTCCAATCACACTTGGCCAATAAAAATTATATTCTATTCTATTCTATCATAAAAGCTGAAAGCAGCTCTGGAGAGTGCAAAAAGGATCTGAAATTCAAGTTGATTTGCATATTGGCTGTACGTATGTACAAACGAAGGCTCCCAGCTGTTTAAGGCACATTTCCTCATCCACTGTGTGCTCACACCCAGTCAGGAATTAAAACAAAACCTGCCCTCTTCTTTCCTCTGCTCTCTTCTCCTTTTTTGAAGACATCCCTATGGTACCAAACTTAGGTAGTTTCATATTCACATGAAGAAAAAACCCAAAAACCTGGGTTTAAGTGTTATACTACATGGAGTGTGATGTCTGGAATATTTTCCTTGGATCCTCCCCATGGCATGTTTGAACAACTTTTGCCACATTTTAAGACTGCTGTATGAGGCATTAAATAGGAAAAGGGAAAGGACTTTAACTGTGAGAGAGCAGGCTGCCCATCAAATTGCCAGCATCTCTGCTGCTTTCTTCCCTTCCTTTGAACCAGAGGTGTCCAACCTTGGCAACATCAAACTTGTGGACTTCAACTCCCAGAATTCCCCAGCCAGCATCGGGAATTTTGGCAGCAGATGGAGGTCTCAAGGGTATCAGTGTAATGTCCTCTAGGCATCTAATGCCAGTTAGCAAGGGGACAGGTGCTTTTAGTAATTTAATTTGCACATTTTAATGATATCGTCCTGTAAATTGTAACTGTCCCTTACTTGCCCTGCAGCTGCTTATGCCTTTCAGAAATGTTGCCATCTTTTCATTCAGTCATGTCTGAGGCAGAGGTGAAATCCAGCAGGTTCTGACAGGTTCTGGAGAACCGGTAGCAGAAATGTTGAGTAGTGTGGCGAACCGGCAAATACCACCTCTGGCTGACCCCAGAGTGGGGTGGGAATGGAGATTTTGCAATATCCTTCCCCTGGAGTGGGGTGGGAATGGAGATTTTGTAGTATGCTTCCCTTGCCACACCCACCGAGTCACACCACGCCCACCAAGCCACGCCCACAGAATCGGTAGGAAAAAAAATTGGATTTCACCAGTGGTCTGAGGCTTCTTGGGGCTATTCAGCTTGAACAAATCCAATAAATAAAGAAAACTAAACCCATGTTTGGAATGAATTCATACCATACACTGACCTTAAATCTGGATAAATGTATTGATGTTGGAAAGCTTGATTGAAAAGAAGGACTAGGGGTGAGATGACAGCAATATTCCAGTATTTTTTTTTTATTTGATTTATATGCCGCCCTTCCCCAGTGGCTTACAATGCATTAAGCAATAGCCTTCATACTTTTTGTATATATTTATACAAAGTCAGCTTATTGCCCTCACAATCTGGGTCCTCATTTTACCTACCTTTGAAAGGATGGAAGGCTGAGTCAACCTTGAGCCTGATGGGATTTGAACTTGCAGTAATTGCAGGCAGCTGATGTTAATAACAGTGCTTTAGTCTGCTGCGCCACCAGGCTCCTACCAGCCCTCCTTTGAGGGGCTGCCACAAAGAAGAGGGGGTTACCTATTCTCCAAAGCACCAGAGGGGCAGGAGAAGAAACAATGGATGGAAACTAATCAAGGAGAGAAGCAACTTGGAATTAAGGAGAAACTTCTTAACAGTGAGGACAATTAACCAAAGGAACAGCTTGACTTCAGAAGTTGTGGGTGGTTCACCACTGGAGGTTTTTAAGAGGAGACTGGACAGTCACTTGTCTGAAATGATACAGGCTCTCCTGCTTGAGCAGGGGGCTGGACAAGAAGACCTCCAAGATCCCTTTCAGCTCTATTCTGATTGATTGATTGATTGATTGATTGATTGATTGCTACGTTTACTTAATAGAATGGGATAGCATGTAAACCTGACCTTGGGTTTGGGAAAGAGAGGAAGAAAGGATTAAAGGAGGCATTTCAGGAAAAGTTTCTCAGTTCTGGGAGAGAAGGAAGTGTGAGAAAGAAACTCAAAATAACCACACCTTTGTTTTGTTTGGTATAAGATGAAAGAGAGAGGAACACTGACCGAATGTTAAGATTCTGTTATTATAGGTAGTCCTTGACTCATATCTGTGATTGAATTTGGCAACTATGGTTGGAAGTTGCGACCGTCATAAAGCAGGTCATCAGATGACTGTCCCAATTTTACAACCTTTTATCCTGCAGCGGTCATTAAAAAAAAAAGTGGCACTTATAAAGTGAATGGGACGTTTTTTGTCAGAAACTGGTTTGTTTCCAACAAAAGCTTTGTAAATCGTATGTCAATGAAAAATCGGTCATCCAGGTCAAAGATGTCTAAATCTTTGTCAAACTGATATCTGAAGTTGGTGTGGCAAGAGTTGGTACATTTCATTCCAATGACTCTCTGCCTAACTAGATTAACAGAGTTGGAAGGGACCTTGTAGGTCATCTAGTCCAACCCCCCGCCCAAGCAGGAGACCCTACACATTTCTGACAAATGGCAGTCCAATCTCCTCTTGCCAGTTTCCTGTGATGAAGCTCCTATAACTTCTGAAGGCAACTTCTGTTCCACTGGTTGATTGTTCTCACTGTCAGAAAATTTCTCTTTATTTCTAGGTTGAATCTCTCCTTGTTCAGTTTCCATCCATTATTCCTTATCCGGCCTTCAGGTGCCTTGGAAAATAGCTTGACCCCCTCCTCTCTGTGGCAGCCCCTCAAAATATTGGAAGACTGCTATCATATCTCCCCTGGTCCTTCTCTTCACTAGACTAGCCATGCCCAGTTCCTGCAACCATTCATTGTATGTTTTAGTCTCCAGTCCCCTAATCATCCTGCTCTTCTCTGCACTCTTTCTAGAGTCTCAACATCTTTTTTATAGTGTGGTGACCAAAACTGGATGCAGTACTCTAGGTGTGGTCTTACTAGGGCTTTATAGAGTGGTATTAGTACCTCATTTGATCTTGATTGTATCCCTCTGTTAATGCAGTTTAGGACTGCATTGGCTTTTTTGGCTGCCGCTACACACTGCTGGCTCATATTTAGCTGGTTGTCCACTAAGACTCCAAGATCCCTCTCAGAGTTATTGCTATTAAGCCTGGTTTCACTCAATCCAGTGGTGAAATCCATTTTTTTTTTACTACCGGTTCTGTGGGTGTGGCTTGGTGGGCATGGTGTGGTTTGGTGGGTGTGGCGGGGGAAGGATACTGCAAAATCCCCATTCCCACCCCACTCTGGGGCCAGCCAGAAGTGGTATTTGCCGGTTCTCCGAACTGCTCAAAATTTCTGCTACCGGTTCTCCAGAACCTGTCAGAACCTGCTGGATTTCACCCTTGACTCAGTCTATACATGTACTTTTGGTTTTTCTTGCCTAACTGTACGACTTTACACTCTGCATGATATGGAACAAAACATTTCAGATTAACAAAGTTTGGTCCAGTTGCTATGATTCAACCTTTGGTCACATTGTAAATCATTGTTATGTGACTTCAGGTGCAAGCCACATGCCAAGAGTTCAGAAATGGGGGACCCACACATAACTTTTAACATATTTTCTGTTTCTTCATCTCATAAAGGATTATTTTTATAGCAAAAATAATACATTTTGCGCTAGGATGCACAGAAATGTGTGAAACACATAAAATACTTATGCAGCATTTCGACGGCACAGATCCATGGGGCATGAAATAATGAGGAGGAAGAACTGGGGTGACTTGTAGGCTAGATAGTCGTAAAAATAGAGAAGTAAAAGTATGGTGTAAGCAAAATAGGGAAAACCCACAACCTAGAAGGAACCATTAATGATCGTTTACTCATTTTATTCCTACAAAAATTGTACTTCACCGACTTCAAGGTGGTTTGAAATAACTCATTCCTTTTTCACTGTCCTTTTGGATAGGAAAACAAATATTGAAGCACACAATTTAGCATAGGGAGACTTCAAGAGTTGCCCTTTAAAAAGACTACTTTAATACACTGTACTGCCAGAGAGATCTGATGTCAAGACCTTGACTTAACTCTGCGTGGTCATTGAAATGATGGCGCGCGATGGCTGAGTTTGGATCTATTCCTTTGAATAAGAGATTGACTTTCAATCCTTTGGGATCCTTCTGTTCTGTCCCCATCTCACACACGCACACCAGCAGTCGACCAAGAGTTAAAATAAACCAGCAGACAAGAATTTCCTTTGATAGCAGAATTGGCAGCAACCCAGTGGCTGTTTGCCAAAAGTGTTTACTTACAAAGGGAGGTTTTTCTCCTCCGTCCGAAATATCAAAGTAAGTCCACAAAATCCAAAGAATAGTCAAGTCCAGTCCAAAAATCAATCCATGCAGAGCATATAACAAAGTTCCAGAAATACAGAATGACTTGCTAGCTTTCAGTTTTGTTCGTCACAAGGCTTGACTGGCCACCACACCCCCTTTTATCCCCTGTGGGGTGTTGTCCAGTGACTCAGCTTAATCTCTGGCATGCCTCTTCCTCTGCTGCGCGCGCTTATCTCTGCGACGCTGTCGGGGGTCCAACCAAGACTCATCTCTATCGCTGTCCAACTGCAGCTGCTCCGAAGTGCCTGGCCCCTGGCGTATCTCTTGGCCTTCAGAGGACACCTGAGGCATTGCCAGAGAGGAGGGTCCTGGAGAGGGAGGCCTTGCCAACTCCTCTCCTTCACTTTCAGAGTCTTCTCCCTCTGATAAGACAGGCTCGGGAGTCGGAGTCACAACACCTTCATTGTGGTTGCAAATATTGTCTTCATATTGTCATGTGCTTCCATTTGAGCCGGCAAAGGTCTTTTTATTAAAGATAAGGACAAGAAAGTCTACAAACTCATAGCATTGGTGGTTGTATTTTTGCCTCATGTTTAAAGTATACATGTCTTGCTTTCTCATAGGATGTTGACGGGGTTTAGGAGAAGAGCCTTTTCTGCCTTGGCGCCGGCTCTTTTGAACATCCTGTCCCTCCCCCCCCAGGTGAGATTTGCACCCATCCTCCTGAGCTTCCATAAGAGCCTGAGGACCTGACTCTGCCAGTTGGCCTGGGAACCCCAACAGGGGTACATCTCACTGGAGATGGCTGATGGATTGAGACAAGACCCCATCTTGCCCTCTTGTTCCCTTCCTCCCCATCTTTTAAATTGTAAATTGTTTCTATGGTTCATGGCACTCTCCAATTGGATTTGGCATTTTTCTACACCTATCAAGTTCCTGGGTTAGGAAGATGTCGATGCTGTCAGGGTTCCAAGTAATACATCGGTAACAAATAGAGTTCCAAGGCAAGTAGGTTCCTCAAAGAATTGGTTTATTGGACGTATCATATGGGCATAAACTGGTGAAAACCGAATCTGAATATTCCCGCGGTTTTCATCTAATTAAAAGTAAATGTTTCTCCCTTTTCCCAGTCAGTCAGTCACATGGTCCAATCGAGGTCCTGTCCGGTTGTCAGGTGACATTGTTCCTCCTTTCTCCGGCCACCTGTGGGAATATCCTTGGTTCCCAGGAGAAAGTATTTTGTTTTGACTACAAGCCTCCTCTATCTCTATTCCCCCCTCCCTATCCCTCAGCTGCTGTGTGGCAACACTGAAGCTCAAATTGACCTCGGTCAGGTCAGCTTCAGGGTTGACAGATGCTTTATGGCGTGAGAGGTATCAACGCAGGATGTAAGCTGTTCCAAGTAAAGCTGCCTTTTGCAACTGACTGATGGTGAATTTGTCAATGCTGATGGTGTTCAAGGGATGCTCCAGTTATTTTGCATTTATACCAAGGCTCCTATTACTATTATTATGAATTTTGACTGTTTCAATGCTTTATTGGCTTTTAATGTCTGTAAGAGTCACCTCTAGACAAGCTGGGTGGCAAACAAATCCAATCCAATCCAATCCAATCCAATCCAATCCAATCCAATCCAA
>WNWU01000003.1:58595790-58608425 GCA_012654045.1 Ptyas mucosa
TATTCTATTCTATTCTATTCTATTCTATTCTATTCTATTCTATTCTATTCTAATGACCAACAGCAAGGAAGATAAACTCAGGTTTGTTTGTTTGTTTAATTTTATTTATATGCTGCCCTTCTCCGGAGACTCAGGGTGGCTTACAATGAGTTAAGCAATAGCCTTCATACTTTTGTATATTTTATACAAAGTCAGCTTATTGCCCCCACAAACCAGGTCCTCATTTTACCCACCTTAGAAAGGATGGAAGGCTGAGTCAACCTTGAGCCTGGTGAGATTAGAACTCGCAGTAATTGCAGGCAGCTGGATGTTAAATGCTGCTTTAGTAGGAGGCATTAGCCTGCTACGCCACTCAGTTACATTATAGAAAGAGTTCAAAGATGAAGTTTGGGAAAGTTCATTACCGTGGAGAAAATCTGTGAGGTCACTTAGAGTGGAAAACAACGTAATGATGCACAGTGTAAAAAAACAAACAAAAACAAAGTTGTTCAGAGGCAAAGAATGAGAAAACCCACTGACACTCTTAACAGAATAAATGGAGCACTTTATCCGCCACTGGAGAGAAAAAAACAAAACAGCAAATGGAACAGAGGTCAAAGAAAGGAAAACAAGCCACTGTCACAATTAAAATCTGAATCCAATTTTTATTTTATTTTTTTTACGCTTAAGAAAATACATTCAAAACATCTTCAGTCCAATTGTTTACATTAATTGCTCCTGAAGAACAGTTAGCTCTGGTAATCAATTAGAAACGGCAAACATGAGGAGGGGGAGGGGAGAGGTGTGTTCTGCCAACCCAGAACATATGGACGTGGAGCTGGTATTCCATTAACACACGTTCCTTGCTGCACCGTTATTGGATTTCCCTGGCAGACGTCCCAAGGCCTGTACATTTGGCAGTGGAACCAGATTGGCCCAATGTTCTCCCTGACATCCCTGGCATCAAATTGCAGCATCAGCTCTTGATCTCCGTTCCCCGTAACTTGGTTTCAAGGGATAGACACTTGTCTAAATTAAACAATTTAGCAGATGGCGTTTCTTTCCAGCCCCGAGCTGATGGGAGCCTGGAGATGGGTTGAAAGAGGGGGAGGTTGACCTGAGCTTTGACATCGGAGAAGAGGAAGGTAACGCAAGGAGGAGCAACATGAGAATACAACAGAAGGCATGGCAGGTTAGGCGCCTGGGGTATACTCAGATGGAGACAATTCATGCCCAAGGTCAGACGCTTAATCCAGTCTGGGAAGGAGGCTATGGATCATCGTTAAGAGATAATCTGTTGCCCTAATGGTTGACATTTTGTGCTACTGGTTTAGTTTTAGGGGTGAGATCGGAATACTGCATTTTGGGGTGATGGATAATTCACGGATCAATTTATCTTTACTGAGTCCATGCTTCTGAAGGTCACTGAGAGCAAGTCAGAGGTGGGTTTCAGCAGGTTCAGACCAGTTCTGGAGAGCCGGTAGTGGAAATTTTGAGTAGTTCGGAGAACCAGTAGTAAAAATTCTGACTGACCCCGCCCTCATCTCTTCTCTGCCTCCCAAATCCCAGCTGATCGGGAGGAAATGGGAATTTTGCAATAACCTTCCCCTGGATTGGGGAGGGAATGGAGATTTTACAGTATCCTTTCCCTGGAGTGGGGTTGGAATGAAGATTTTACAGTATCCTTCCCCTGCCACACTCACCAAGCCACGCCCTCTAAGCCATGCCACGCTCACCAAGCCACACACACAGAACCGGTAGTAAAAAATTTTGAAACCCACCACTGGAGCAAGTGGGTATTCATATAATTTCAGCTAACTAATTAACTGACTAACTGACTGACTAACCGACTGACTGACTGACTGACTCAAGCCAAACGCCATCTACTAAATTGTTTAAACAAACAAACAAACAAACAAACATCCATGGAAGAGACTTAAAACAAGATGGATCAACGATATCAGCAAGTAATGCGGGCCCAATTAGCAAAAGAAAGTTCAGGACCATATTGGTTGGACACGTGTGGAAGAAACCTTCATCTTACAGTGGATAGAGAATGGCTAAAATAATGGTGATGATGGATGATGATGATGGATGATGATGATGAAGAAGAAGAAGTAAATAAATAAATGTCAGTAGCTCTCAGGTTCGGTTTTGTTCCATCCTATCTACATGATTGACCACGGTTGACCTGTCCACACAGAGGTTCACTTTACATTCTCTGCTAGCACTTGACTATGTTATAAATCCCACCCTGTTCAGGTCTTGCTGATCCTATCATCTCTCTAAAAAGAGAGCAGAGCAGATTTTGAACATCTCAACAGCCCAATGAAAGTAGACTTGGCTGAGAAAGACTGTCTAGCCCAAAGTTCACCTCGCTGAAGTTTAATAGCTCAAGGACAAGAATGGCCTGTTGTGCTCCAGCTGGAAGGTGAACACTTGGGACCTGACATCCGAACATCTCGCTGCTGTTGACTTTTGGATTGTTTTGTAATGTACCTGGAGACCTGGGTTGGAGTGTTGTGGTCTGCCAGCAGCCTGTGGAGTCGGACAGCGATGAGGCTGAGGAAGAACATGGGCCAGTCCTAGAGACTGGGGAAGGCCCGGATGAGGGCTCTGCGTCGGAGGCAGAGATGGGGCCAGGGTCATCGGGGAGTGAGGTGTGGACTCCAGAGCCTCCAGAGACTGATAGTAGTGAAGCAGAGGTACAGGAGGAGCCTGTTCCTAATGCACGCATGAGAAGAGCTGCTAGAAGGCAAGAGCAGCTCAAGAAAAGAGGACAACTCGGGAGTTGGGCCAAGAGATGATTGGCCCCTCCCATTAGGCTTAAAACAGATCAGCAATGGCATTTGGGCTTTGCCAGAAAACAACATTGGTAGCTTTGTCTTCTTCTTCGTCTACGTCTTGCATTTATTTTTGTATCTGTGACTTCTGAATGTTTGCCAAGAAAGGCCTTTGGCAGTTTGCCTAATTGGATCAAGGTTTGCGATAGGACTGAGGAATTTGTGTTGGGAGGAATTTGCTTTAATTTGGTTGAACGACGCTGGGAATGAAGTAATTCTCAGGTGTTCGAATAAAGTTTGTTTGTTTTTTCCTACTACTGACTGATTTTCCTACTACTTACTTGGGTCTGGGTCACAACATGGAGAAGCAACAGGTGATAATGCATCAGTTGTGAGCGAAAGAGAAAGGAGATGTGTTTTTCAATGCATTTTCTCTGTTTTTAACCAAGAAACCTGAAAGACATAATGGTTGAGCATTTTAGTTTGGGGAGAAGTCTTGGACAACTGGGGGGAAAGGGGGAACATTTGTTGCAGATTTCACACTGCAAGCATAGTGGGAATTGCAAAATGAGTGCAGGAGAGAGTAGGTAGGCTACAGGTTGCTCATGCTTGAAATAAGGAATTTTGCAATAGAAAACTGGCCTTTGGAAGCTCATAAGGGAGGGCACATGACTGGCTTCAAAACACCATCCTTCCACCTGCATTCTCTGCATTTAAGCATCTGGTGTGGAGGCTCTTAATGGATAACAACATGCTATGTCAGTGTGGAGAGACCACCGACCCCGGCTCATCTGTTGGTGTATCGGCCACTACTAGAAACATGTACTGATAATGGCTTATTTTTGGCCAACAAGAAAACCAAGAAGCTGGCTTCATTCTGTCATTTTAAAGTTTGACCCAGTGGTGAAATCCAATTTTTTTTTTTACTATCAGTTCTGTGGGCGTAGCTTGGTGGGCGTGGTGTGGCTTGGTGAGTGTAGCTTGGTGGGTACTGCAAAATCCCCATTCCCTCCCCACTCCTGGGGGAAGGATATTGCAAAATCCCCATTCCCTCCCCACTCCTGGGGGAAGGATATTGCAAAATCCCCATTCCCACCCCACTCTGGGGTCAGCCAGAGGTGGCATTTGCCGGTTCTCTGAACTACTCAAAATTTCCGCTACCGGTTCTCCAAAACCTGTCAGAACCTACTGGATTTCACACCTGGTTTGACCTAGACACAGAAGAAGAAAAAAAATATCTGATGAACATAAAGGTGGATGAAAACGTTGTCTAAATTTTGATGAGTCTACTGAATTTTCACCTACCAATTCCAAAACTGGAATTTAGCCACGCTGAAGTTGACAGATTTGCGTTTCTTGTGGAATTTGGGGAGGGCAGGAGGAGAAGAGAAATAATCCCTGAATGTAGAAACATTGGCAGAAGCTTTGACATTGTGGGACTTTGACATTGTGGGGGAAAAAAAAGGGAAAGAAGAAAAGGAAAGGAATGGAAAGATTTACCCAAGAAATATAATATCTCTCTCTCTCCTTTGCGCTCTCTCTCTCTCTCTCTCTCTCTCTCTCCTCTCAATTGGAACATTAAACAAATGAGCTTATTATGTTTCTATACTTCCACCAAATTATTCTTTTCCATAAAACTGCTGAGATGCACGGGTATATATTCCTGTTGATCCTGTGACTTAAAACCAAACATTCTGTACCACTGTGACTTTTTATAAAGAGGTGGAGTACATCGTAATAATATGTCCCACAGAAGTTACAACAAATGGACTATCAGTCCATGAATAAGATTCTGATAACTCAACGAAGATGCTTTCTCTTTGATCCAGTGGTCATATGAGACATTGCGGTCATTTTTCAAACCCAGAATCTTTATATTTTGACCTCTTATGCTCATGAGTTCAGCTAAAAAATATTTGGCCGGAAGCCTGAGATCCTTGCTTGGTGAGGGAAAATTGTCATCTGGTTAGTCACAGAGGAATCGGATGTTTGCTGACCAAGATTAGCTAATAATTGCCCAGCGGGACATCAAAGTAGGAGGCAGAACTAAATAGAAGTTTTTTGTAGAAGTGACATCTTAGTTGTAGCCTTGGACTTTTGAGTTCATCAATTCAGGCCTTGGAATGACGTATGATGATGTACTCTAGGAGAAATGGAACATAAAGTCAACATCGGCATGATTAATTTTTACTGTGATATTAAAGCTGGACATGCTGAAGGCAATCAAGAATAAGCTGACCATAATAATAATAATAATAATAATAATAATAATAATAATAATAATAATACATTCTATTTCAGAACTGGGTATATTTTTTTACCAGGGTCTAGAAACTTTTCTTAGAACCTTGAAATCCACAACCTGGAGATACACATGAAATAGTAGGACTCTGCAAAAATCTTATGCAAGGGATGTCTGTAGCCAGTGGTGGGATTCAGGTAATTTAACAACCGGTTCGCTGCCCTAATGATTTCTTCCAACAACCAGTTTGCCAAACTGCTCAGAAAGTTAACAACTGGTTCTCCCGAAGTGGTGCGAATCCCACCACTGTCTGTAGCTAAATATCCACAGTAGTCCAATTTCTATATGGGGCTACACTTGAAGAGCATTGTTGTGGCCTGTCGGCCACCGGCCCCTCCAGCAACCGAATCAGATGAGGAGGAGGAGGCATGGGAGTCAGCATCAAGGCAACCCGAGAGCTCCGAGGAGGAAGAGGGAATGGAGCTGGCAGGCAGAGAGACAGAGGCAGAGCCTGGGCCGTCCGTCAGTCCTCAGATGGAGAGTCAACAGCCCCCAGGTCTGGAGGTGGCTGATGAGGAAGAGGAGGAACAGCTGCGCCCAGTGCCTGATGCACAGATGCGCAGAAGGCAGAGGAGAGGAGAGCAGTGGAAATCTATGGGCCGGTCCTTGGGATGGAAGAGCCACCGCTGGTAGCGAAGCCCCACCCTAGCTCTGGGGATAAAAGGCAGGGGGCGGAGATGAATAGATGTGGCAGACAACTATTCATCTCTCTGCCAGACAGACTTGTTAGCCTGCCATGAGAGAGAGAGAGAGACAGAGAGAGGGAGGGAGGGAGGGAGGGAGAGAGGGAGGGAGGGAGGGAGAGAGAGAGAGAGAGAGAGAGACTTTTTGCCCCTAATAAAGAAATCATTGATTTAAGTACAGAGGGTTTGTTGTGTTTGGGAGCCGGGCCAGAACAAGCATTCAGAAGCTGCAACTGACACAAAATGCAACAGCGTGAACAGTATTGGGGACCTCTAAAGTTGTCCATGTTACACCACTGCTGTGCAATCTTCACTAGTTGCCAGTTCGCTTCCAGCTACAATTCAAGGTGGAATCCTTGATGCTCTCTGAGCTTGATTATTTTCTTGCAGACGTTTCCACTGATGATGTTACCTAGTTTGGTAATGAAAAGTCTGCAAAAAAGCAACCAAGCTTTTAAAGAACACCAAGGATCCCGCAGTGCAACCCTGAGCTACAAATATTGTCTTCCATCAGTACAATTCAAGGTGTCAGTGATCACCTTTAAAACCCCTTAGGATATGGGTCTAGATTGCTTGAGAAACTGTCTCACCCCAATGGGATTGGCCCACTGTCCTCACTCCATCAGAAGGAGCATGCTCTGGTCTGGATCCTGTTGGCCAATGAATTGCAGATGGTGGGTCCAGGAGGAGAGAACCTTTTCTGCTGTGGCTTCCACCCTTTGGAACATCACACCACTCAAGGTGAGATCTCCACCTTTCTGCCTTCTGAAAGGGTCTTAAAATCTAGCTTTGTTAGTTGGCCTGGGGTCCCATGGGGACATTCCATTTGGAGATGGCTAATAAGCTAGTATAACATCTCACCTTCACTCCTTCTATGCATTGATTTTTTTTAAAAAAAAATCCTTTGGTATTAATTTTAAGGTTTTAGCATTTGTTTGTATTATTTATTTATATATCGAATTAATTAACCAGCCACCTTCCTCACAGATGGGCTGATGCCCGATGCTTTCATGCTTTAACACCACAATTGTTTCATTCTGTTTATTTATGGTTTTGTAAAGCTGCCCAAAGTTGCTTGGTAGAGAGCTGGGTGGCATACAAATGTAATCAACAAATCAACAAATAGGAAATAGACAAATTTGAGGTAGCACCTGTGTCGAAGCATTGAAGAAATAGCTAGATGACCCAGCTAGTTTCGCTCTTTTTTGTCTGGGCAAATTGCCTCTTCAAAAATCTGTACGACCCTCTCAACCAAGGAAGAGAAAATCATAATAAATTAAGGAGTTGTGAAGCATCACTCAGCAAAGAGCCATGATAACCAAGCTTGGAGATTGCATTATATAAAACTTCCTTGTTTTCACCAACATTTTTAAGCAGACTAGTTTAGGGGCACGGAAAACTTCTGTCTGTTTCAGTTATATTGAATTTGCCATGAAAGGCCTGAATGATACTGTTCCAGTTTTGACAGTGCTTGGGACAAACCTTCTATAATTTGATTTCATTCTTCCTTTGTACCTCATAAATAGTGCTCCTGATAGGTCAATAATCCATTTATTTAGCATGAATGGTAGAAGAATAAAGTATTCCAAGTCAGAAATAGGTTAAAAAAAAAGAATTCTGTAAACATCATCATCATCAACATCGTCATCATCATCATCATCATTATTATAAAATAATCTGCCTCCAAACAATTGAAATTCTGCAACGAATTTTGTCTAGTTTGGGTTAAACATGTACTGCATTTTTAGCATGATTTGGAAAACCCTCAGCATTCAAAGAAGAAGAATAAATATAATATGGATCCTACACATCAGTGTTTATCAACCTTGGCCGCCTTAAGATGTGTGGACTACAATTCCAAAAATTCCACAGCCACAGTCTTAAAGTGGCCAAGGTTGAGAAACACTGATATAGATCAAGTCTAATGATGACAGACCCAAGTAGAGAAATATGTGTAGTAGGCTTATGCAGAGATTATTTTTGTTTTGCATTACAGCTTCAATTGGCCCTTCAATAATCCAATGTTCTTTTTTTTTTTTGGCACATGCTCAGATGCCTCTTCCAGCTGTTGCAAGGAAGTGCTGGAGGAGACAAAGCAAAAGACTCCCATGTTACACTCCTCCTGCGCGACTTGCATTGGTTACCGGTTGCCCTTCGGATGAGGTTCAAGGTGGTGGTTATGACCTACAAAGTCCTTCATGGCCTAGGCCCGGGATACTTTTTTTTTTTTTTAATTTTTGATTTATATGCCGCCCTTCTCCGGAGACTCAGGGCAGCTTACAATGCGCTAAGCAATAGCCTTCATACTTTTGTATATTTATACAAAGTCAGCTTATTGCCCCCACAAACTGGGTCCTCAATTTACCTACCTTAGAAAGGATGGAAGGCTGAGTCAACCTTGAGCCTTGGTGAGATTCGAACCTGCAATAATTGTAGGCAGCCGATGTTAATAACAGGGTACTTAGACCACTGTACTACCAAGGCTCTTGTCGGACCCCCTGCAGCCAGTGACAATCCCCAATCGCAGGTGCGTTCCCACAGACAGGGCCTCCTCAGGGTGCCGTCGGCCAGACAATGTCGGCCGGCGACCTCCAGGGGGAGAGCTTTCTCTGTGGGCGCACCCACCCTCTGGAACAAACTTCCTTTGGAGCTCCGGGTGGCCCCTGACCTTCGCTCGTTCCGCCGCGATTTGAAGACCTTTGAGGTCTTCAAAGGTCCTTAAACATTTTTTAGGTGAATTTTTCCCCATTTTACGACCTTTCTTGGCACAGTTCTTAAGTGAATCACTGCAGTTGTTAAGTTAGTTACATGGCTGTTAAATGAATCCGACTTTCCCATTGACTTTGGTTGTCAGAAGTGGGATCACACGACACCTGGGACACTGCAACTATCATAAATATGAGTCATTTCCCAAGTGTCTACATTTTGATCATGTGACCATGGGGATGCTGCAACGGTCATAAGTGTGAAAAACAGTCATAAGGCACTTTTTTCAGTGTCATTGTAACTTTGAATAGCCACTAAATGAACTGTTGTAAATTGAGGACTACATGTAATTACCAAACATGATCACGGATAGTTACAAGGCCTCTAGACGTGCTCATAAAACTAATTCATTTGAAGGAATGTATCAATATTGTGAAACATGGCTTTCAAGAGCACTCTAAAAAGCTAGTTGGATGATCAAGGATTTTCTTTGAGCCACCCTGAGTCCTTGGAGATAGGGCGGCATATAAATTGCATTATAAATAAATAAAATAAATAAAACAAGGTACAGGTAGTTCTCAACTTACAACCACTCACTTAGTGACTGTTCAAAGTTGCAACAGCAACTGAAAAAGTTCCTTATGACCATTTTTCACACTTATGACCATTATAGCATCCCCATCATCATCTGATTTACGTTCGGATGCTTGACAACCAAGTCACAAAGTCAATGGGAAAATCACTTCACAACCATATTGCTGATTTAACCACTGCAGTGATTCACTTAACAAATATGGCAAGAAAAGTCAAAGTAAAATGGGGCAGAGCCCAAAACTGAACAAATTTCTCACTTAGCAACATAAATTTTGGGATCAAACTGTGGTCGTAAATTGAGGACTACCTGTAGAGGGTTCTCTTTACTTTAAGAAGTAAAAGGGCTGCTTCATCCAGCAGTTTTGAGCAGATGGTCCTCTTGAACCTTCAACCAAGCAACGTTCCCACTTGAAGAGTTACACAAAGTCCTAAAATCTAATCTGGAGAAAAAAAAAATAAATCGTGTTCTTGAGAGCTTAATAATCCATTTATCTAGCATGAGAAGGCAGTAGAACAAAGTATTCCAGGTCAAAAATAAACCCTGTAAACCCTATTATTATTATTTTCTAAAAATAACCTGCCTTCAAACAACTGAAATTCTGCAATGCATTTTGACTAGCTTGAGAGAGAGAGAGAGAAAGAAAAAAGGATATTTTTAGCATGATTTGGAGAACCCACAGGATCCAAGGAAGAATAATAAATATGAGACGGATTCTATCTTACAGTGTATTGTTTTACAGGATGGGATTGGAACCAGTGGCTTGCAGAGAAACAGGTTTCAGTTAAATTTTGGAAGATCGGAGTGGAACAGCCTGTCTTCTGCACCGTTGAAGTTTTCTTGGCTAAAAAATGTTTAAGAAAATGCTGAGCCACCACCTTCCAGAGATACTCAACATTCAGGTTTTCTAGCATGAACAGGACGTTTGAGCGTTCCCTTCCAATTCTAATATTGGATTAGTATATGAAAAGTTCGGTTTGTGATCTCAATGTCTGAAATTGCCACTTGGAATAGAGGGCAATATCTGTAGCCAGGCGTAATTGTTTCCACATTTCTCTCAAACATATGAATACCCTATTCCAATTCCATTTACAGTCAGGAAACGGGCATGTGATTATAACCACACTGTACTGAAGTAACTATGATCTTTGCTCCTATTTTTATCAAGTCTATTATTAACTCAAGTTGGTGTGCTCGGCATTCGGAGTTCTTCGCTGGCTGAAAGTCGTCTTCAATGCCCTTCACAAAAGCTGTTCAAAACGGCTTCCTCCATCTTTATTTTATTTACAGATTCTTCTCCAAGTGCCAGGGATTTTTTTTTCCCCCAGCGTAGTAAAAACAAATATTTCATTCATGACCAAGTAGCTTAGTCATCTGATTCTCGGTCCTGATCTGATCTTTAGGAACAATGAAGGGTTTCCATTCCACTGGTAACCAGGAACCTGCCTTTTCTTTAGAGTTGTTTTCCTAACTCCCCTCCTTTTTTTTTTTAATATCCTTGACTTTATCACAGAAATTGATTTATTAAATGCACACCTGATAAATTTCCTCTAAAGGAAAAAAAAAGAGAGAGATAGGGAGGGAGGGAGGAAGAAAGGATGTAACAGGTGAGGGGAGACTCAAAAAAGAAAGGTTCTTTAGAATTCAGAGCCTACGTTATGGATTAATGTGCCAAATTCTTCCCTTGAGAACCTGACATTTTGCTTAAAAGAACAAACAGTTGAAAGGAAAAGATGGTACCTGACTCTCCTCAATGGGACCCTCCTGCTCCTACTGAGAATTGCAACCATCAATATTCCTCTTCCCAGATAGGTCCACAGTCATCTGAGGGTCATCTTGGGTCATTCCTAGTTGCTCCCATTGAAATCTGAGGAGCGTGCTGCCTAATGGCCAGCTTTGGCAGCAGAATCAGCTGTTTGTCATTAGGGGAAAAAAAAGACGCAGCTGCTCAGTGCATCATTTTTGGAGGACCACATTTTCAAAGTACCTACAGATGATGGTCACCCCAAGGAATTATTATTATCTTGTTTATTCATTAAACATGAAACTGGCCGCAATGGCTGAGAAATAGTGCCCTTTTCCAGTTGTCCGACAACCCCAGAAGATCATTTGCTTCCATGAAGCACTCGAATAGGGTCATGTAAGTGTCCCCCCCCCTTTTTTTTTTTGCTGGATTTAAGGGTGTAGGCAGGTGGAACACAGACATCGTTGCCGCTCTTTTTCCGTTCGAATTTGGCACACAAAATGGCCGCTGTTCCGCGACATCCGCCTGGCTGGATGTTCATTGTCGATGCTCTTTTTGCTTCAGTTCTCCTCTCCGAATCCCCCCTTCATCACCAGTGTTAAGTTGGGAGAATGAGGAGACTGGAGACAGGCTTCAGACAACAGCTCTTTATTCCATAACTATGTACAATTCAGCAGCCAACTTCTCTGACAGCTCGCCCTTATATAGGGAGCTGCCAGAGGGCTCAGCCAATCATGTTCGAATATTCTTCCCGTTCAAACAACAGACCAGAGAGAAAACTATGCAACTGTCAATATCTAACACTAGTGTACAGTGGATGCTACATTAAGCAAGAGCAATCTTTCTTATTGGTGAACTACAATTTCCAAGGATGCTTTGCTGAGGATTGTGTAAGAACTGTGGTGATGGATTCAAAGACCAAAGTGGCCACTGTTGGCTGTCTAGCCCATTATTTCCCCCCATTTTTGTCATCAATATGAAACCAGATTTACAATGAGAGTAGATTTATTCAACCAAGATTAAGGTTCGGTTCCTGTATAACCTAATGATGATATTTTAACATTCCATTCATCAAAAGTTCCAGCATATGCCCACGACTTAGCACTCTAAAGCTTCACGTATAGCAGGAACTAAAACAAAGTGAACATTTTTAGGGATTTGTAGCTTCATGTTTGTAAATTTCCAATAAAAAATCTGTTTACTGCAGAGCTGCCTCCAAATTTCTTGCTAATATAGATAATAGATTCTACTAAAAGTAAGCTAAAGGAGTTCCTGCGGATTTTATTCCGCTAGTCATTGCTGACGATAGGAAGTGGTGCTCATCTCCATTTCAAAGCCATTGAGCCAGCGCTGTCTGAAGACATTTCTGTGGGCATGTGACCAGCATGCAATTCAAGGTGTTGGTCACCACCTTTAAAGCACTCTATGGCATAGGACCCGGGTACCTTCGAGACCGCCTTCTGCCACCAATAGCCTCCCACCGGCCAGTTCGCTCCCACAGAGAGGGGCTCCTCAGGGTGCCATCAGCCAAGTTATGTCGGCTGGTGACACCCAGAGTCCCAGCCCTGTGGAATGAACTGCCCCCGGAAATGCGTGTTTCGCTGTGCCCTTAAGACCCTGTTGTTCCGTCAGGCTGGGCTATCAACGTAATTTTAATTGGGTGTTTTAAATTTTGGGGTTTTAAAGTGAGCCAAAATTATTTAAAAATTTTAAATTATTTTAATTGATGTCTGTCTTGTGCTTTTAATAGGCTGTACACTGCCCTGAGTCCTTCGGGAGAAGGGCGGTATAGAAATAAAATTATTATTATTATTATTATTATTATTATTATTATTATTATTATTAT
>WNWU01000003.1:58608435-58629130 GCA_012654045.1 Ptyas mucosa
TATTATTATTATTATTATTATTATTATTATTATTATTATTATTATTACTACTACTACTACTACTACTACTACTACTACTACTACTACATCACGGAGTGCTGTTACATTCCCACTGAAGCGGGACCTATTTATCTACTCGCATTTTCATGCTTTCAAACTGCTAAGGTTGGCAATAGCTGAGATGAAGACAGAAGCTCATCCCATCACATGGCATTTGGGTCTCGAACCTGGTCTGCCAGCTTTCCAGACAACAAGCCCATCATCTTAACCTCTGAGTTATCATGCCACCTCCACCCCCCATATCGTCTAATAGA
Source organism: Ptyas mucosa (assembly GCA_012654045.1). Classification (NCBI taxonomy): domain Eukaryota; kingdom Metazoa; phylum Chordata; class Lepidosauria; order Squamata; family Colubridae; genus Ptyas; species Ptyas mucosa. The sequence continues at coordinate 58,608,750 of WNWU01000003.1, forward strand.
AAATGCAAAATGCATTCTTTGCCGGAAGTAGCTCGATAATGATTCAGAAGTCAGACATAACATTGAGAGCCGAGGTGGCGCAGTGGTTAGAGTGCAGTACTGCAGCTATTTCAGCTGACTGCTAGTTCAGCAGATCAGCAGATCAAATTTCACCGGCTCAAGGTTGGCTCAGCCTTCCATTCTTCCGAGGTGGGTAAAATGAGGACCCAGATTGTTGGGGGCAATATGCTATTTAGTATACTGTCGATTGTTGTAAGCCGCCCAGAGTCCTCGGAGAGTGGGCGGATAGAAATATGACTAATAAATAAAATAAATAATAATAAATAACTATCCCTTCCACCCCACAGAAAAAACCCCCAATGTTAAGACAGCCTTTAGGCATCCTGGCTAAATGAATGACGAAGAGCCAAACAGATTGTAGAATTATCTAAGTCTGTCTGAGCTATTGATTTCTCCTGCAATTGTGAGAATCTTCTGTGGCTTTCCTGAACCTTTGCCTAACCAGTTTTTAAAAAATGCATTGGGGGAAAAATAGTATATGTATTTTAAACCAATTCCCTCCCCATAACAACTCACAACATTCAGTGGACAAGATTTTAAGTGGGGCTGCATTTCTTTGCATTGTGAACTTCACAATGGAGCCACAATTTTTTATGCTGGCAGTTTGAGAGAAATCATTAGTAAAAAAGCAAGCCTAATTTCCCGCTTTTTAAACCCACATTCTTCTGTGATTGCACAGTTTTGCAAGAAAGGTGACTTAATAGTTTATTCCAGTACGGACTTTAAAGCTTGGGCAACCACTCCCTGCAAAAAGACTATCATTTATTACAGACAAGCCTTCTTTTTTAATGTGTGCAGTCATAAAGGTGCTTTTCAAAAGGCAACTGGACTTTGTTTTTCCTTGAAGACGTTTCGCTTCTCATCCAAGAAGCTTCTTCAGTTCTGTCTGAAGATCAGTCAGAACTGAAGAAGGTTCATGGATAAGAAGCGAAACATCTTCAAGGGAAAACAAAGTTCAGTTGCTTTTTGGAAAAGCACCTTTGGGACAACCATAACCTGGATGACTGAGAATCTCCAAGGATATGTAGAGATTTGAATGGTTCACTCTTCTGTTGTTTTATATTTAAAAAATAGCCATTTGTTTCTTGATGGGAGACATTTCGGAACTGTACTGTGACCCAAATCAGTTTGTTGGACAGATAACCCTAGTTTCTTTCTTGCTACATGTTTCCTGTTGACTAGTCCTGTTTGATGTGTCACATTTTGAGATAAACCCACTTCAAATCCTGCTGGTTAAAGAACAAGACTTGGCTTGACTCAAATTTTAAACTGCCAAGGGGCACAACCCTTTTCAGATCAGGAAAATAAAACGAATTATTGTTAAGACTGTAACATGCCAAATGTATTATTTGATGGTCATCTTCTACCACATCACAAATTAAAATACAGGAGGCGGAAATCTTTACCGTGTTTGTCCAAAAATAAGACCCTGTCTTATATTTTTTTTGAACCCTGAAATAAGCGCTTGGCCTTATTGCCATATGCTCAAAAGCCCGATTGGGCTTGATATCAGGGGATGTCTTATTTTGGGGGGAACAGTGTAGTACTTATATTTTGGAGAGTCATCATCACCTCTAGGCAGTGGTGGGATCCAAGTAATTTAACAACCGGTTCTCTGCCCTAATGATTTCTTCCAACAACCAGTTTGCCAAACTGCTCAGAAAGTTAACAACTGGTTCTCCCGAAGTGGTGCGAACTGGCTGAATCCCATCACTGCCTCTAGGGCTTCAGGTCATGTTCCATCTGACCTGGCTTCCAAAGAACCACAAACCTGGAGGATGGACAGAAGAGAATGAACAGCCATTTGTCCAGAATGGTATGGCTTCTCCTGCTTGAGCTTGATCAGGGATTTGGACTAGAGGATCTCCAAGATCCCTTCCAGCTTCTTTATTCTGTATTCCGTAGATTTCTTATATGCATGGAAACACTCAACCCCCATTGTCAGTCTAAATCAGGGATGTCAAACTCAGGGACCAGGGGCCGGATCTGGCCCATGGGTGCTTAGATCTGACCTGCAGGGCCACCCTGGAAACAGCAAAGGACTGGCCCACAGTGCCTCTGCCAGTGAAAACGGAGCTCGTGAGGGCCATGGGCAGTCCTCTCGAGCTCTGTTTTTGCTGGCAGAGGGTTACAGGAGGCCATCGCAGATGAAAACAGAGCTTGGGAGTCCATTTCACTGGCAGAGCCCTCAGGCCACCACAAGCATCCCCAACATGAGTGATGTTGAGCTGGTCACACTCACCCCCAGCTCCCCAAGATCAAACACAACCCTAATGCAGCCCTCAATCAAATCGAGTTTGACACCCCTGGTCTAAATCTTGATGGAACTGGTCCTGTGCATGTTCCCCAACCAGTGTCTAGGAGACTAATTATACCCAAGTACTTCAGTGGATCACTATGACGTACGTTGGAGGTTAACTACCTCCATCTTACGATCGCAGTCTGTGGAATTGTGGTCTTCTCTGCTAGGGAAAGGGAAACCACAGGATATTGTATCTTGAGAGATGCAAAGTTCTTTATGTAAGTGGTCAATGTCTATGGTTTAACTACACCCACACTCTTTGTTTACACAGCTGTTAGTATTTACAACCCTCACACTTTCAGTAAGGAAGCGGTAGCTTTCCCAACTATGGTCACCACCAGACTGTTTGCTTGATACAGTTCTTTTAATCTGGGAGCATGTGGTTATTATTCTAAACATGGCGTGCAGTGTTGTTAAATTAGACTACAAACATGGTTAATCAGTAGCAGGGTGTCGTCCAGGGTGCTAGCATATGTATCCAGTGTCAGAGCACAATTCTGAAACATATGACACCAAGAAGGAAAAAAGGATGTGAGTTGGTGCCGAATGCCTTGCTTTCATTACAGAAAGGTCTTCATTGTGCTTTATTAAAATGCATGCAGTTCCCCGATCAAATTTTCTATAAAAATGCAGTGGATTCAGCAAATTTTGTGCAGAAATGCACATTAAACGAGATGCTGTTGTGTACTCTACGTGGAAAAACCCACCCGCAAAATCTTTAAAGACTCTTTATAGATTATACTAAATAATTTGGATGCTAAACCACAATGACCTGAGGTTAGAGCTAACCAAGTTTATCAGGCTGTGTAAATGTAGCCACTCGTCTTTTATTGATCTGGTTGAAGTGTCTTGTACAACACAAGCAATGGACATCTCAACTTACATTTGCTTCGTCTCTTTGCTTCAGGAAATACCTGAAGTAGTTTACATCAAAGGGAAAAGGGGCTATCCACAGAATGAAAATGCCTATCATATTGTCACATTAAAAAATAAAACCTTACAATAAAGCTAGCTAGATTCCAAGAGACTGCATGGACATGTGCAGTTTTCTTTGGAAACACCACAGAAGTGGTTAACCAATGGCTTTTTTGGAGATCCTTTTTCAGCTTCTAGGGCAGTGATGGCGAACTTTTTCGGCACCAAGTGCCCAAACCAGAATGCGCATGTGTGCACGCATGCATGAGTGTGCATGCCGGAGCCCCAGAAACTTGAAGACCAGCAGGCCAGTGTGCATGTGCATGCTGATCACCTGGTCTTCTGGTTTCTGGTGTGCACATGCAGAAGAGCAGCTGGCGACAGTGCGCGTGCCCACAGAGAGGGCTCTGCGTGCCACCTCTGGCATGCGTACCATAGGTTCGCCATCATGGCTCTAGTGTATATCTTGAGGTTTCTCTGGTGGTCATTCATCCAAATATGACCAGATCTGAACTTCCTTAGTTTTTCAAGGTTGGCTAGATAACAATAGCACTTAGACTTACTGTATATACTGCTTTACAATGCTTTACAGCCCTCTCTAAGCAGTTTACAGAGTCAGCCTATTGCCCCCAGCAATCTGGGTCCTCATTTCAAACACCTCGGAAGGATGGAAGGCTGAGTCAACCTTGAGCCTAGTGAGATTTGAACTGCCAAATTGCAGGCAACCGGCAGGCAGCAGAAGTAGCCTGCAGTACTGCACTCTAACCACTGCGCCACCACGGCGTAACAAACTTTTGGCTTGGTCTTTCCTACCAAAAAAATACTTTAATCAAGGAACTATTAATACCTCAGAGAAGGAATGAGCAAGGAGAAATCACACCCCCATCAACAGTGACAGAACAAATAATGTTCATAAACAGGGAGGAAACCCCACACTCACTCACACTGATGACGTTTCTCAGTTGGCTAATAAAATGTCTGCAAGCAAACAACCAAGCTCAGGGGGCACCAAGGACTCCATGGTTCAATCGTGAGCTCCTCTTCTAATCTCTCCTACCCTTCCTTTACAGTCAAAGACCATGAAAAGCCAAAGTATTCTGACCTAGGCTTCCTGAGAAAGCATAAATCACAATCTTAGTCCCCAAAAACCACTTTTATTTAGATGGCTGTGAATTATGGTCATTTATTCACAAAGAGTCTGTGCAGATTCCGACAGATGTCTGCTCGAGTTGACACAGTCATTCAGGGCAGGGGTGAAATGTAAAATTTGTTACTACCGGTTCTGTGGGCGTGGCTTGGTGGTGGGGGTAATATGGCTGGGTGGGCGTGGCCAACTCTTTTTTTTTTTAACTTTTCAAAGCATTTTTTCTAATGTTTTGAAAAGCCTTTGCCGCTTAGGCAACTCAGCTGGGATCGTCAGAGAGGCTCTTTAAAAAATGCCTCTCTGCCAATCAGGCAACTCAGCTGGGATCGTCAGAGACTTTTCAAAGCATTTTTTTTACCACCTCTTCGGCCAAGAGGTTGCAGAAAAAAAGGCTTTGAAAAGCCTCTGACGATCCCAGCTGAGCCGCGCGATCTTCAGAGGCTTTTTTTTTAACTTTTAAAAGCATTTTTTCATCGGAAGAGGTTGTAGAAAAAATGCTTTTAAAGGTAAAAAAACCCAACCCTCTGATGATTGTGTGGCTCAGCTGGGCATGGGGAGGGTGGGGCAGGGATTTTTGCTACCGGTTCTCCAAACCACCCACCGCCATCGCTACCGGATCGGGCGATCCGGTCCGAACTGGGAGCATTTCACCCCTGATTCAGGGTAATGTTGATAAGCTCCCACCTTTATCTCCCTTGAAACGCTGCCAGAGACCTAACGGTCAATTAGTTTTGCAAGGCCAAATGTAGCACAGAGTCAAACAGGGCTTCTCAGAGCTTGAACCAACCAAATGAACTAATTGCTTCCTGCAAAGGCTCTTTTATGTCTTATGGGAGGGGCCAATCAACCCCAAGCCTTACTCCTGAGTCACCCTTTTTTCCCCTTAATTGTTCTGGCAGCTCTGCGTATGCGCACACTAGGAACAGGCTCACACTGTTCTTCTGCCTTGTTGATGTCAGATTCTGGAGGCTCTAGAGTCCGCACATAACTCCCAGATGGCCCTGGCCCCCTCTCTGCCTCTGATGCAGAGCCCTCGTCCGAGTCTTCCCCAGACTCCAGGACTGGCCCATGTTCCTCCCCAACCTCCTCACTCCGCAGGCCGCTGGCAGACCATAACACAAAACTTTTTAGAAGCTACAGATTTATAGTGACTGAATTATCACTTTTCCTGGGCCGCGGCTCATGTTGCTGTCCTCTATTTTTCATGAAATGGGCTGTCTGGTTCATGGAACTCATATCACAGTTTATATGTCAGGCTTTGATGATCCCAGGAAAACAAAGACCCGTTTTCCCTCACACCCTCCTCCCATATGCAAGCCAAGGTGTTTCTACTACTCCAAATTCAGCTATTGTTCCATAAATTTAATTTCATAAGAAAGTCATTTGTTTTACTAAAGGGCTATAGCAGATAATCGGGGGCTGGGGTGGGGGCTGGTAACATTAATGACGCCCTTGGTAATTGTGCCATAAATTTTTAACCTGTGTCTCTCTACCGCCACCCTGGAACCATTGATCTCAATGGAGTAATAGCCCAGCTTGTGTCTTTCTAATCTTGACGGTAGGAGAAGTGAAAATTGCAACCTTCATTTTGCCGGCTTATGACTGACATATTTCATCACATAATCAGATTGCTCCTTCTAAATTAATGTTGGCTCCATGTTGCCTCTTTCAATTTGCAGGCATTAATGAATAAATTTAAAACTACAGATGGTCGGGTTTTAAATTAGCTAAAGGAATAAACAGATCTACGTTCATAAATATATATCAACAGAAGAGCTTTATATTCTCTCTTTCCAGGGGCAAGCAACACTGTTCCCATTATCATTAATGGGAGCTAATGAGCGGGTGCTGAGAACCAACCAGATTCCTTGCCAGGAGCTTAAGAAAACTTTCCATTTTTCACGCTGTCGCTGAAATGAAAATTGGGGATTTATAAAGCCTTCGCTTGGATTCCAGATCATCCCTAACTTTCAGATGAGTAAGAACCGAAGGAAGCTTTAACGGAAAAGTCAGTCCCCATAGGATAATCGTCATAACTTTTATTACTTTTTTTTTTTCATTATCGTTGCAAAGAAAATGTTAGTATATAATGTTCCAAGGTCAAACAGGTAAGGAAGAGTTTCGGAGGAAACAGCAACCAATTCAAACAGTTAATGAAATTCATATGAGAGATTGTTTTCAGGGACTGTCTTTGGGGTCTGACACTATATCAGTGACAACATAGAAGGACAGAGTTGGAAGGGATCTTGAAGGTCTTCTAGTCCACCCTTTTGCTCAAGTAGGACACCCTATCCCAGTGATGGCTAACCGAGTGCCCAAATACGCATGTGGGTGCCTGAACCCCCAAAATGAAATGCATGTGTGGCCCCCGCACATGAGCCCCCTGCATGTCCCACACCACTCCCACTCCACGCCCCACATGCGGCCCCTCCGCAAGTGACCCTCCCCACGCATGAGCAGCAGAGACCCAAAGACCAGCTGGCCAGCGGGAGGTACGTTTGCATGCGCAGTGGAGCTGAATTGTGGCAACAGCTTGCGTGCCATCAGAGAGCATGCTGCATGCCACCTCTGGCACATGTGCCATAGATTCGTCATCCCAGCCCTATACCATTTCAGATAAATGACTGTCCAATCTCTTCTTCAAAGCCTCCAGCGATAAAGCACCCACGACTTCTGAAGGCAAACTGTTCCACTAGTTGATTGTTCTTACTGTTAGGAATCTTCTCTTTATTTCTAGGTTGCTTTTCTCCTTGATTAGTTTCTATTCATTGTTTCATGTCCTGCCTTCTGGTGCTTTGAAAAATAGGTTGACCCTCCCCCTCATCTTTATGGCAGACCCTCAGATATTGGACCACTGCTATCATGTCTCCCTTAGTCCTTCTTTTCTCTAGACTAGACATACCCAATTCCTGCAACTGTTCTTCATATGTTTTAGTCTCCAGACCCCTAATTATCCTTGTTGCTCTTCTCTGCACTCTTTCTAGAGTCTCAACCTCTTTACGTCTTTTACATCAGGGGTCTCTATTTTAAACTTTTTGGCTCCGCAGGCCAGCAGCAGAGGTAACTGTTATGTCCTTATAAGGACATCCGGCCGGGGATTGGTTAATCCTCCGGGCGGGAAAGTTAAACCGCTGTCATTGGACGGCTGGTCTGCCAGAGCGCTATAAAAAGGGCTCCGGCAGCACAGCCGTTCGTCTGTTCTGACTTAGTTAAGAGCTGAATAAAGCTTGTTGAACAGACCCCGCTGGTCTTGTCTTCTTTCCTGCGCCTGATCTAACACTGGCGACGAAGGATTTGAAAAGAACCGCCACGCGGAACTAAGTCACTCATCGAGAATTTCTCACTGAGCTGAAGTCACTGAAGATGGAGGCGTCACAAGCCGCGATGGCTCCGATCTCCAAATTCGACCCCAGAGTGGAGAAATGGACCTCCTATCTGGTTCGTTTCCGCCAGTTTCTGCGGGGAAACAACTATCAAGACCTCTCCGATGAACGGAAACGAGCCCTGTTCCTAGCGCATTGCGGCTCCGAGGTGCTTGAGATGGCCATCGACCTCGTGTCCCCAAGGAACATCGAGGAGATGTCTTGGGCCGATCTGCAAGACGTGCTGAAGGAGCACTACGCTCCCACTGGAACTCCCATTGCCAACAGATTCACCTTTCAGCAAAGGAATCAGTTGGAAGGGGAGCCCATCAAGGACTTTGTGGCAGCTCTGCGGCAACTCGCGTCAAACTGCGAGTTTGACAACGTTGAGAACGCCATCAGAGACCGCATTGTTTTCGGCATGAGGGACATTGGACTGCAACGTAAGTTCCTCAGCCGAAAGAAGATTGCGTTGAAAGACGTCGTTGAGGAGGCAATCGCAGCCGAAATCTCAGAAAAGGCGGCTGCCACCATGAGTAGGGCTAAAGGGGTGCACAAATTGCACCGCCAACCTAAGAGCTCGTCTGAGGAGTCGTCTGCCAGCTCCTGCTCCGACGACGAAATGGCCGTTCACAAGGTTTCCCGCCAAAACCGTCGCGAGCGCACACAAGATGGCGCCCGGATCGAGCCCTGCGGCAGCTGCAAAGGAAGCCATGCCAGAGCTAAGTGCCGTTGGAGAGACGCTATCTGCCGACGCTGCAACAAGCGGGGGCACATCGCTGAAGCCTGCAGGGCCGAAGCACCTGCCCCGGGTCCGTTTCCCCCCGGCTGGGGCGAGAAACGGCAAGACAACCAGAGGCCATCCAAACGGTCCTCTACCAGGTCTCAGCAACGAGGCGGCGGCTACGCGGCGGTCAGAACTGAGCAGCTGTCCTCCGGCATCCACACCATTGACGATGCGGCCGCAAAGTTCCATGCCACCGTGATCGTGGAGGGAACTCCCTGCTCTATGGAGGTTGATTCGGGATCGAACTACTCCATCATAGACTGGCACCAGTTAAAGCGCCTGAAACCGGGCATCTCGAGGAAAGACCTCAAGCCCCTACGGGCCCGTCTTGTCGATTTCGGCGGCAACCCTGTTGAGATCCTGGGGAGGACTTCGCTCCGGGTCACCTACCACGACTTCCAGGGAGTCCTACCCATCACTGTCGTGGGGCGAAACCGCCCGAGCCTGCTGGGGATGGAGTGGTTCGAGCCATTGGGGCTGTCTATCAGCGGGATCCATCAAATTCGTAGGGACGAACTCGACGCCATCATCGAAGAGTTCAAGGAAGTCTTCGATGGTAAGCTGGGGAAATTTGTGGGGAAACCCATTTCCTTCAATTTGGACAAAAATGTCACCCCAATTAGGCTTAAGCCCCGCAGGGTTCCGTTCGCCCTGAGGCCCAAGGTCGACGCCCAGATAGATAAGCTTGTCGCCCAGGGGGTCCTGGAACCGATCGATCATGCTGCATGGGAGACCCCCATTGTGACCCCGATGAAGCATGATGGGTCTGTGCGCATCTGCGCCGACTATAAGTGTTCCATAAATAAGGCCCTCCAGCAGAGCGCATATCCGGTTCCAGTGGTGCAACATCTGCTGCACTCACTTGGGAGCGGATCAATATTCGCAAAATTGGACCTGGCCCAAGCTTACCAGCAATTGCCAGTGGATGAGAAAACTGCGGAGGCACAAACCATTGTCACGCATAGAGGGGCATTTAAATGCACGCGCCTCCAATTTGGGGTCAGCGCAGCCCCAGGTATTTTTCAATCATTTATGGAACGCCTTCTTCAAGGCATTCCAGGGGCGGTCCCTTACTTCGATGATGTCTTGATCTCCGGCCACTCCAAAACCCAACTACTTGAGCGACTGCGCATGGTTTTACAGCGGTTCAAGGAGAAGGGTTTGAGGGTCAGGAGAGACAAGTGCATCATCGGGGTCCAGGAAGTCGAGTTCCTGGGTTATCTCATTGATAAGAACGGCATTCACCCCACCAAATCTAAGGTTAAGGCTATCCATGAAGCTCCAGCCCCCCAAAACAAGACGGAGCTTCAGGCGTTTCTGGGACTACTGAATTTTTACAGTGTTTTCCTGAAACAAAAAGCCTCCGTGGCTGAACCGCTCCATCGCTTGCTGGGGAAGGCGGTTTCCTGGAGGTGGGGGAAGGAAGAGGACGCAGCATTCAGAGCTGTCAAGAACCTGCTTTCTTCTGAGAGTGTCCTCATCCAATACCACGAGACGCTCCCCCTGCTATTGACTTGCGACGCATCCCCCTACGGCGTCGGAGCAGTCCTCAGCCATCAGTTCCCGGACGGGAAGGAAGCCCCCATCGCCTACTTCTCGAAGACGCTGTCCAGCGCCGAGAGAAATTACAGCCAATTGGACAAAGAGGCCCTGGCCATCGTTGCTGGCATCAAGCGCTTCCACGAATACCTATACGGACGGAGGTTCACGGTCATCACAGACCACAAGCCCCTGTTAGGCCTTCTGTCGGGAAGCAAGCCCACACCTAACTATTCATCGCCCAGGATGACACGCTGGGCAATTTTTTTGGCCGGGTACTCTTACGAACTTTGCCACAGGCCGGGCAGTAGCATCTGCAACGCTGACGCCTTGAGCAGATGCCCGTCAAAGGACTTAGTGGAGGACCCTGCCCCCACCCTGGGACTGCATCACATCGATGGCGACCTGGCTTGCCCAGTCACATCCGCAGACGTCGCGGCACTAACCCAGAAAGACCGGACTTTGAAGCAAGTGATGTCTTGGGTGCTGCGCGGCTGGCCTGCGGGACCGTTGACCGACGACTTCAAGCCGTTTGCAAAGAGGCAGCAGGAACTGTCAACCATGAAGGGTTGCCTACTGTGGGGTGACAGGGTTGTGGTTCCCCAGGCTTTGCGCCTAAAGACATTGGAGACTTTGCACAAGGGGCACCCTGGCATCGTGCGCATGAAGGGACTGGCACGGAGCTACGTCTGGTGGCCATCACTGGACAAAGACATTGAGAACTGGGTCTCCAGATGTGATCCGTGCCAAGAAGTCCGCCCCGCCCCTCCGCAAACGCCTATTGCGGAATGGGAAACACCAAGCAACCCGTGGGCGCGAATACATATAGACTTTGCGGGCCCGATGCAAGGGAAGTTCCTGCTAATAGTGGTGGATGCCTTTTCCAAGTGGCTTGAGGTCATTCCCCTGGCATCCATCACTACTGAAGTCACTATTAGAGCCCTCCGGCGACTATTCGCTACCCACGGGCTGCCGGACATCCTTGTTTCCGACAACGGCCCGCAGCTGACCTCGAAACCAATGGAGGAGTTCCTGGCCAGTTTGGGCATTCGCCATGCCCTCTCTGCCCCCTACAGACCGGCTGGCAACGGACAAGCTGAGAGGATGGTGAGGTTCACTAAAGAGGCCCTTGCCAGGATGGGGCCGGGCGATTGGCAAGAGAAGATCGACAACTTCCTCTTGATTCAGCATATTACGCCGCATGCCACCACTAGAAAGAGCCCGGCCGAAATGCTGATGGGCAGGAAGCTGAGGTCACCCCTGGACCGACTTCACCCCCTGTACCACTCCGAGGTCACCGCAACCGCGAGCCGCCCCCTCCGAGCTTTCTCCGCAGGAGATCCGGTTTTCGCGCTTAATTTCCACGGCCTGCCGAAATGGCTTAAAGGGAGTATCGAGAGCTCAACCGGCCCGAAGTCCTACACTATCGAACTGCAAGATGGAGTGGTCTGTAGACGTCACATCGACCAACTCCGGAAGCGGTGGGAAGGGGATGGCGAAAACCACCCTGACGAGGTAGGACAACAACACCCCTACAAGGCAGGCCAAAACCACCCCGACGAGGTAGGACAACAACACCCCTACAAGGCAGGCCGAAACCACCCCGACGAGGTAGGACAACAACACCCCTACAGGGCAGGCCAAAACCACCCCGTCGAGGTAGGGCAACGCCACCCGGGCAGGGCAGGACAACACCACCCTTGTGAGGTAGCCCTGAAACACCCAGTCGAGGAAGGGCCGTACCACCCCAACATGACCGGCCAGCCAGCAGACCAGCTACCGTACTGCAACTGCCGAGTAGACAGGGGACTCCACGGCAACGAAAACTCACGCCTCCCCGGCAAGGCGGCCCAACGCCACCCCGACGGCAGGGAACTCCAGGGAACGCCAGTAGACCGGGACATGCCCAACCGAGAGGGCCAACAACGACCCGGTGAGGGAGGCCTACGACACCCCTGCATGCAAGAACTACACCGCCCGTCTGAAATCTTCCGTCCAGCTGACCCCCGTCCCAAGCAACAACGACCCGACCAGGTCGACCTGCACCACCCAGACAGGGTCGACCAACACAAGTCTAAAAGATACGGACAATTTGCAAAAAATATAAAAAACCCAAGGGACTTACCGGTCCACGACGATCGGCACCCAGGACAGGGAAGAGACCAACCGGACCAGCAGATATATTCCAACAGCGGGTCGGGAGGCGGCACACCGGAGCCGGTACCTGCAACGACCACTTCGCAGCCCAGCAGCAAGGCCGGAGGCGCACGGACAGGGCCGGCGCCTTCAACGACCCAGCGGCAGGCATCCCAGGGGCGAGGGTCGGAGGACACCGGAGCAGCCACCTTCCAGACGGACGACGGCGAACAGAATGAACTGCGCAGGTCGAGCAGGGCTTCCAGACGTCCCGCCTACCTGCGTGACTACGTTTGTTGATTGACACGAGCTGAACCATGTTTCATCTAGGGGGGGGAGGAGTGTTATGTCCTTATAAGGACATCCGGCCGGGGATTGGTTAATCCTCCGGGCGGGAAAGTTAAACCGCTGTCATTGGACGGCTGGTCTGCCGGAGCGCTATAAAAAGGGCTCCGGCAGCACAGCCGTTCGTCTGTTCTGACTTAGTTAAGAGCTGAATAAAACTTGTTGAACAGACCCCGCTGGTCTTGTCTTCTTTCCTGCGCCTGATCTAACAGTAACGTTGCCAGTAGGGGTGTGGGTGGGGCAGGGGTGAAATCCACAGGTTCTGTCAGGTTCTGGAGAACTGGTGGCGGAAATTTTGAGTAGTTCAGCAAATACCACCTCTGGCTGGCCCCAGAGTAGGGTAGGAATGGAGATTTTGCAGTATCCTTCCCCAGGAGTGGGAAGGGAATGGGGATTTTGCAGTATCCTTCCCCTGGAGTGGGGTGGGAATGGAGATTTTGCAGTATCCTTCCCCTACCACACCCACCAAGCCATGCCCACAGAACTGGTAGTAAAAAAATTTGGATTTCACCACTGGGGTGGGGCGTTCATGCACGTAACCAGGGGTGAAATGCTCCCGGTTCGGACCGGATCACCTGATCCTGTAGCGATGGAGGCGGATGGTTCGGAGAACCGGTAGCAAAAATCCCTGCCCCCCCCCCCATGCCCAGCTGAGCTGCGCAATCATCAGAGCGGTTTTTTTAAAACTTTTAAAAGCATTTTTTCTACAACCTCTTCAGCCAAATTGGGACTTCCCAAAAGATACTTTAAGACTTGAAATTCCAAATTCCAACAGTTGGGCATCTTCCCATTCTCACATGATGGCATTATAGTTGCTTGGCACCAGTGGTGGGTTCCTCCCGGTGGGTTCCATCACCGGTAGCGATGACGATAGGATGTCACCGCACCGGTTCTGGCACCCCTCCCCCCTCCCCACCCGCGTTATTCTTATCTTTTATTTGGCCCCGCCCCCAATCTATTGCTGCCTCCTGAGTCCCAGCTGATGGCTAGAGGGAAAAAAAATGTTTAAACTCTTGCCGAGGGGCTTCAAAGGGCCGCCCTACAGCTGATCAGTGTTAAAAGAAAACAAATGAGTAGACCGGTGCCTGTGAAAATACATGAGTAGATCAGTGCCTGCAAAAATACATGAGTAGATCAGTGCCTGCAAAAATACATGAGTAGATCAGTGCCTGCAAAAAATAAATGGGTAGATTGGTACATCTCTGCAAGCAGTTAAAAGCCTGGTAGACCAGTACCTCTGCTAAATCCTAAAGAATTGTCACATGACCATAAAGCCACGCCCACAAAATAAGCCACGCCCACAGACCCAGTAGTAAAAGAATTTAGAATCCACCCCTGCTTGGCACCCAGGCTGCATTTAGGGCCATTGCAGTGCCCCATGGTCATGTGCACACTCAAAAGCAATGATCAGAGATTATGGAAGCTGTTGTCCAAGTAATTTGAAGGACATCAGATTATCGACACCTGATTATAAAGAGTGTAGGGCTAGCTGAAACAATGACATGATTGGGGCTAAGGCAGTTTCCTACAACCCCAAATCGTTCGTATTGGCATTACTATTGACTTGAAATGTCAGCCTTTGTCAAAAATTATAAATTATGCAGGCCTGGCTCCTAGGTTTAGGAGGTAAAGTGAAAATATATTAGAGTGTTAAAAATAGGGAATGCATGGATACAGTAAGCTAGTAAGTAAGAACTAAGTAGGAGCTAAAATGTTGAGTGCAATCTGATAATTCCTCCAGGACCTCAACTGAATTGGAAAATGTATCATCACTAGTTTCTCTTATTCTCTGTGGATTTTTGCCTCTTACTTTGAGATATTAACAGATAATCAACAGATAGCTGTGATATTTAATTCATTTGTGATACAAGGCAAAGAAGGGAGAAGGATCCAGACTAAGATTTACCAACCTGGAATCTCCAGAACTGTTGAATTATCAGAATTATAGAACAACAGAGTAGGAAGGGACCTGGGGGGGGGGGGGGTCTTTTAATCCAACTCATGCACAAGCAGGAGACCTTTTACCATTTCAGACAAATGTCTGTCTAATCAGTTCTTAAAAACCTCAAGTGTTGGAGCATCCACAAATTCTAAAGGCAGGCAGTTCCACTGGTTGATTCTTCTAACTGTCAGGAAATTTCTCCTCAGTTCAAGGCTGGATCTCTCCTTGATTAGTTTCTACCTATTGCTTCTTGTCTTTCAGTTGCTTCTTTGTGGCAGCCCCTTAGATAGTGGCATACTATTGTCATGTCACCCCTAAGGTAAAGGTTCCCCAGCACATGTGTGCTAATCATTTCCGGCTCTAGGGGTGGTGCTCATCTCCATTTCTAAGCCAAAGAGCCAGCGCTGTCCGAAGACATCTCCGTGGTCATGTGGCCGGCATGACTCAATGCCAAAGGCTCACAGAATGCTGTTACCTTCCCACCAAAGGTGGTTCTTATTTTTCTACTTGCATTTTTTTTACGTGCTTTCGAACTGCTAGGTTGGCAGAAGCTGGGACAAGTAACAAGAGCTCACCCTTTTATGCGGCACTAGGGATTCGAACCGCTGAACTGCCGACCTTCTGATGGATAAGCTTAGTGTCTTATCCACTGAGCCACTGCATCCCATGTCACCCCTAGTTCATCCCTTTTGTTAAACTAGACATACCCTGATCCTGCAACTATTCTTCATATGTTTTAACCTCCAGTCCCCTAATTCCTGATATCTACCACAAACAATTCAAATTTTATTTTTTAAGTTTAAAATAGATCTTTAACCCATAACTACCATCATTACAAATGAAGGCGAATATACGTGTCCCAGGATAATGTCGCAGGATCCAATCTGGGTTGGTCACCGGGACCAGATGTTTTGTCTTCCAAGCTTTCGGACTCGTTCTGGAGCCCAATCTTCAGATTGGATCCTGCAACTACCATCTGTTGTGGTGCACCAGCAGCCTGAAGAGCTGGCAGGGGAGTTGGACAGTGAGGAGGCTGGGGAGGAACATGGGCCAGTCGTGGAGTCTGGGGAAGGCCCAGACGAGGGCTCTGCGTCGGAGGTGGAGATGGGGCCAGGGCCATCTGGGAGTGATGTGCAGACTCCAGAGCCCCCAGAATCAGACAGCAGAGAGGCAAAGGAACAGGAGGAGCCTGTTCCTAGTGCATGCATGCGCAGAGCTGCAAGAAGGCAAGAGCAGCTAAAGCAAAAGGGATGACTCAGGAGTAAGGCCAGGAGATGACTGGCCCCTCCCATAAGGTTTAAAAGAGAAACAAAGGCACTTGGGGCCTTTTGCAGGAAAGCAACATTGCTAACTCTGTTTCCAGTCGGCATCTCTTGTTTGTTTCTGAACTTCATGGGGCTTTGCCAAGTAGGCCAGCAGGGCGCTGCAGGAGGCATCTGTCCTGTCTGCCATCTGTCCTATTTCCACCCCACCCCACCCCACCCCCAAGCCAGCCCATGGAGAACAACTACAATGCTGATCTGACCGCCAAAGAAATCCCATTTGACACCCCTGACTTCAGGGGTGAAATCCAGCAGGTTCTGACAGGTTCTGGAGAACCAGTAGCAGAAAGTTTGAGCAGTTTGGAGAACCAGTAATGAAAATTTTGAGTAGTTTGAAGAACCGGCAAATGTCACCTCTGGCTGGCCCCAGAGTGGGGTGGGAATGGAGATTTTGCAGTATCCTTCCCCTGCCATGCCCACCAAGCCACGCCCACCAAGCCATGCCCACAGAACCGGTAGTAAAAAAATGTGGATTTCACCACTGCCTGAGTTAGCTTGTTGGAAGCTGGCTGGGAAGGTCACTAACATGATACTGGAACCGTCATAAATACATGCCAGTTGCCAAGCCTCTGAATTGTGATCACATGACTATGTGAACAAGGGGATGCTGCAACGGTTATAAGTATGAAAACCAAATGAACAGCTGCTTGGCTTTGCTAGAGTTAATTTATGTTTCATGCTCTTATTTTCTTTTTAAAAAATAACCGTTATAAATATCCTTGAGTGTTGGAAGAAACATGAAGGCCGGATGAAAATCAATAATAAACGTGCAACAGGCACTATTATAAAAACGTCTCAGGTCCAACTGTCTTCACTGAAAGAGAATTTTGCAAATTCCCATGGAATCTACAGAGTACTGCATACCTAGGAACTAAACAGAAAGTCTTCATTACTTTGATTTTTTTTCTAAAGGAACTGAGTAGACAGCTGTTCTGTTTGGGGTTTAAATGTCAAATGGATCAAACTCCCATCAATCCAAATGTTATTTATTTATTTACCTTTGGAATAACAAAGTTGAGCTTTTAGAGTCTTATTCCAGCCTCTCACATCTAACAACATTTGGAGAGAATGTTAACCGAGTAATATATATATATTGATCAGAAATGAGAAAAATACATTATCCTCCACCAAAAAAAAAAAAATCATGATTGAAAATATGGATATAAATTTTTAACTTCAGTTATATCTACTTAGATAAATCCCTACCACGCTAATATTTTCCTCTAATAAAACCACAGTTATTTATTGACTGAAAGATGTCCTACAAATTTATAAAAAGAATCCCTTTGCTAATTCCACATTTTCCTGTTCGAAAGGCAACATTCTTTAATAATCTATTATTGCTTAGATAATAAGTGGTAAGTCTGAGAGTAAATGAATTAAAGACCGAAAGAAGAATTAACATCATTAAATATGCTACATCATCTTATTTAAATAATTGTGAAGGAGATGTATTATTAAGTCTTTGTTCCTGCTATCTGGAACCAGTGAAAATAGGTTTCAACTTAAAACATGGATACAGCTTTTTCTGCCTACAGAAATTATTCAATATTCCTGCGTAGCTATTCAGTTTACCTCACAGCTTATTTTTTTTCCCCCAAGTTCCTATCACAATTTTCAATTTGTTTCTCTTAAAGCGGGTGGCAGTGGGATTTCTCTTCTGTAAACAGAATTCTAGATTCCGGTATGAAAAATATAATTAAAACTTCAGTTACTCCAGACAAGGGAGGGATCTGAAAATACATCCCAAAGAGTTGAAGTTTTTTTTTAAAAAAAACTGCATTTTGGGAATAATTTAGGCTAAATGAATTTCCACAGGCCAAAGTTGAATCAGAAGCTTTCAAATAAAGATCCACGAGTTCACAGAAGCATATTTTTTTTAGTTTTTTAAAAATATATATCTGGGTACACAAACAACAGGTAAGTCTGCTCTTTAAAAAATTTCACAGGGTCTGATCTTTTATGAAAAAGAATACTCTGTTAATAGCTATATTACTTTCATGTCCATCCAGTGGTGGGATTCAAATAATTTAACAACCAGTTCTCTGCCTGAATGACCAGCTGGGTGGGCGTGGCCATAGTGGGCATGGCCAGGGGGTGTGACAAGCAGCACTCGGCCTCCTGCACCATCTTGGGAGCAAAAACGGGCCACAGGGGGACGCAGTGCTCCCCCCCCGTGCCCCGTTTTGGGCCAAGGAGGCCTCCCTGAAGCCTCCTGTGAGCAAAAATGAGCCGTGGGGGGCATGCTGCCCCCCTGCACACTGTTTTGGGCCTAGGAGGTCTCTCTGAAGCCTCCTGGGAGCAAAAAAGGGCTGAGGGGGGTGTGCCGCACCCCTTGCATTTCATTTTGGCCCTAGGAGGCATCCCTGCACTTACCTGGGAGCCAAAATGGGTCGTGTGGGGACTCCTGGAAGGGGCGGGGCTGGAAGGGGTGAGGCCAGCCAGCAATTTAAATACCGGTTCGCCCGAACTGGCCCGAACCAGCTGAATCCCACCACTGTGTCAATCTAAAATGTCTTGGGGGAAATGCAGCTGCATTCAGATGAAAAGAACAAAAAGTTGAAATTTACTATAGAAGAGAATGCATCTCTCTGTGTTACATGCACAGTACCTGAATTTTATCCATGGGAGATACTGCAATGGTTTTAAATGTGAGGACTGGACAAAAGTTTATAAATGTGGGTTTATAAATTGAATACAATAAAATAAATAAATAAGTCCTTTTTTTCTGGGTCCTTATAACTCCAAATGGTAGCTAAATGTCTAGTTGAAAAGAACGTAAGAAGAAGAAAAAAGAAATTTAAAATCACATGGAAATCAGTGGTAGTGCAAATGATTTTAGACATCATTGGTCCTTCTACTGATACCTGGACCAGCTATGCTTATTTTATATGACAAGGTTTATCTCTGGAGATTCTCAGTCATCCAGGTCATGACTGTTCCAAAGATGCTTTTTCAAAAGGCAACTGGATTGGGTTTTCCTTGAAGATCTTTCGAATCTCATGGAAGGATTTCAGAGGTGGGTTTCAGCAGGTTCTGGCCAGTTCTGGAGAACCAGTAGCAGAAATTTTGAGTAGTTCGGAGAACCAGTAGTAAAAATTCTGACTGGCCCTGCCCCCATCTATTTTCTGCCTCCCAAGTCCCAGCTGATCAGGAGGAAATGGAGATTTTACAGTTTCCTTCCCCTGGAGTGGGGTGGGAATGGAGATTTTACAGTATCCTTCCTCTGCCCTGCCCACCAAGCCACCCCCACCAGGTCATGCCACGCCCACCAAACCACACCCACAGAACCGGTAGTAAAAAATTTTGAAACCCACCACTGAAGGATTTGTATCCTTTGTAGTCATCTGATCTTTAGTACTCATTCTAAGAGTCGTTGAGGCCATTTGCAGATTTATCATTGAGGCTTCAATGACTCTCAGAGAGAGTGCTAATGATCAGATGACTGCAAGGAATCAAAATCCTTCCATCCTACACCATTCAGTCAGAACTTCTTGGATGACAAGAAGCTTCTTGGAGGACAAGCGAAATGTCTTCAAGGAAAAAAACAAAGTCCAGTTGCCTTTCGAAAAAGCACCTTTAGGACATGACAAGGTATGGTTCCTAATCATTGGGTAGTGCTTCCTTTCATCCCCTCCAAATTGACTTGACAAAATATGACTCTCCAACTCCAACTCTCTGAAGTCTGTCCTCAATCTCTTGAAGTCATCCATTGCTTTCAGAGTTCTTGAGAACTATGGTTCCTGGCTGAACATGCCAGTGTAAAAATATGACCATCGAGAAAAGAAACACATGTGAAATGATGAGCCCCCAGTGGTTTTGGAAAAGAGATAGTCATTGCAGCCTTCAACATACTTCTTCCAACTTATAGTAAAGGAAATGCATATTTAATTGTACATGTATTAACTGCAGCTAGAATTGCATTTGCACAAAATTGAAAAAGTGATGAGGTCCCTACGGATGAGAACGTGATTAGGAAAATATTAGAACGTACAGAAATGAACAGATTAATGCTTGCTATAAAGGAGAAGGCACAAACTGAATATTATATGACATGGGAGCGATTTTATGGATGGTTGGAGAATAAAAATAGAAGTTGAGAAATAAATGGAGATCGGCGAAATAAAGAACATATGTTAAGATAGAGATGTAAACAATATCATGATGATTATCAATATGATTGTTGAGATTATTGTATCTAATATAATATTATATTTTCAGTAGAAGATATGTTAAGAGGGAGAAATGAATAGAGTTATAATGCTGGTTATCATTATTGTAAAATTAGAGAATTATTATCAATGTAAGGAACACCGTAAATTTTGATTGTAATAGCACAGAGACATTTGTTCCCAGATGGCACACTGTTTAATGGAAGATGATATGTTCAAGTTAAAAAATAATATATATATATACATTAAAAAGAACAAACATACTTCTTCCAAGTTAGAAACCTTGCTTTCATTCTCCTCCTCCTCCTCCTCCTCCTCCTCCTCCTCCTCCTCCTCCTCCTCCTCCTCCTCCTCC